>CM060095.1:10834535-10854535 GCA_030522485.1 Stenchaetothrips biformis | reverse complement strand
CGACCCACGGAAACGAGGTGGTTTGGCTTCTAGATGAGCTGTTTCATCCCGAAGAGATTCTGCCATCTTTTACCACGCGGCACGCCCTAGAAAATGATTTCGGTATCTAAGACAGAAACACTTGACGTACTGATTGATAAGGCGAGTGTCTCGTGACCCGTCTCACCGCCGTGCCACCCTAGAGGCGCCATAAGCTGGCCGCACGGCACGGCGCACAGTGGGCCAGAAGGCCGGCGTAGGCGGACAAAACTCGCCTTTTGAGCTCCAGAGTCGATAAACAGGATTCGAATCAAACGTTTGACCCCGCCGCAATGGATTGCTCTCCGATCGGTCACGAGCGGTCCTACGCTCGGTTCGAGTCTATTGGCCCACTGTGCGGCGAGGTTCGCAATAACTAACATGGCCAGTCTAGACCACGCACGGTCCTCTGCGCTGAACTGCGGGTGCCGAGCCGACCTCCCGCTGCGGACAAAAAGATGAACGTCGGGAAAACGGGGGTATTTTTAGAGGATGGGAAGCCGAGGGAAGAGGGCTCCCGCATGGCGTTGCTCTCACTGTGTCTGTGTGTGTGTGTGCGCGCTCGCGTGTCGGCAACGACAGCCAAGTATTCTAACAGCCTTTGTCAATGGCCCCTTCACAAGGGGTGAACATCATTTGGAAAGGAACTTGGATGGCGAGCCGTCGTCGTCGTGTTTCCCAACCAACGGCAGAAAGAAAGGGTCAAAGTAAACGAACCCGCCGCAGTACAGTGGAGGTGCGCGACCGACCGCGCGGTCCGTGCGAGTGTGCTCCTTGTGTTTTTCCACACGCCACTTGACTTATCGGCAGTTTTCCGACGACGATATATATATAAGATGATGGCACGACTGGCGAGTTGAGGCACTCGCGCGAGATTATTCGAGATTACGGAATGACACGGGAAGGTCTGTTCCAGAACCGGTCCTAGTCGTTCATTGCGGTGTAGCGCGCGTACGTACTCGCAATGCTGATTGTGTGTGGCGGTTATGTGCGTGCATGACCCCAGGAAAATGTCAAGGACAGATGCCTCTCTCTCTCTCTCTCTCACACACACACACACACACACACACACACACACACACACACACACACACACACACACACACACACACACACAGAGAGATACATATACACACACAGAGAGAGAGAGATACATATACACACACGTCGCCACCGCCCGCGCGCGCGAGGCGAGGTTTTTAGCGGATGATACATTGGAAAGTATTAAGTTTAAATATACGACCGCGTCGCCACGCGGCCTGGGACGAGGACGAAGAGGACCGCACAGTGGATCAGAAGACTCGGTTCGAGTCAGCAGGACACTCCGACCTGGCGGAAGTTTATTTCTGAATGAAGAAACGATAATTAACACGCAAAGAGGAGGGAGACATAGAGAAAAGTACGTTTTCAGGAGGGATGAATGGATGGGGTTCCGATCTCGTTCTCGTTTTCCCCGCTTTTCTCTTTGTTTTGCTTGCGCGGCTCTTTGTGGCGCGGACTGTACCGCCGCTCGCATTCCGACACACATGGTGGCGTGTTCCGTAATGGCTGCCCCCCCCTCCCCCACTCCCCGTCCCCCCGGGCGCCGCTCCCACTAGGCATCAGCTGACTGATCCCTCCCCCCTCCACCGCTCCGCTGCAAGTGATTCTGTAGAGCCCGGCCAGCCAGCCATTGTGCCGTGGGGCCTGACGGCCTGACGGACCGCCAGCGAGCCGGCCCACTGTGTAGCGTCGTGTTGATAACGCCGGCGATGGCGCATTCCTCGCCGGACTGTACACGGCCGCCGGAATGGATGACCCCCGCCGCCGTCGCACAGTGGGCCAGAAGACGGGTGCGCGGCGGCCGAACCTCCTGGACGCGTTTTGACGCTTCTCAAGCGCCGGTCTTCTGGCCCACTGTGCGCGTCGTCGCGCCCCGCCTTTACGGCCTTTACCGTCGCGCGGCCCGCTCGGTACAGTCCGACCGGGAAGGAGCGGCGAGGAAAGAAGACCGTGTTTCACGCCCCCGTTCGGCGCGCCCGTCCGTCCGTCCGTCCGTCCGTCCGTCCGTCCGTCCGTCCGTCCGTCCGTCCGTCCGTCCGCGCGCGCGTGGGTCGGCCTGGCGTCGTCGTTTGTCAGCGTGACTGCCCTCCAGCTGTAAGGCGTTGTGTCAGGATGACTGTGCGCTGCCCGGCTGTCTACCCGGCTGCCTGCCGGGCTGGCCGCCTTGCTGAAGACGGACTCATTGTTGGCAATTAGCCCCCGGCGTGGGCACCTCCCGTGACGGCCGAGCAGCCCAAGCTCGGCGGCGGCGTCCTCCTGCTTCCGGCTGGCCGGCCCAGGCGGCGCGCGCGCTATGCCAGGCATCCGGCACCGCCAGGGCAACGCCGGGGCACCGCACGACAGGTGCCGCGCTGCGTGTGTGTGTGTGCGTGTGTGCGTGTGTGCGTGCCACCGTCTGGATGGACAGCTGCCGGTGCGCTGCACGCTCCGGACGTGACCAAGGAAGCCATCTGCCTGGTCGCCCTTTTCTTTGCCTCCTCCTCCTCTTACCCCTCCTACTCCTCCTCGTCGTCGTGGCGAAATGCTTTTTTTGTTGTTTTTGTTTTTGTTTCCTCCTCCCACCTGCCGGCCTAGCTGGCCTGCACGGCGGCGGCGTGCCCGCGAGACAATGGGCGGAGTATCCCATTTCAAAGAGTCCAAGGTCGCGGTAGCAGCGCGCGGCGGCGCGGCGGCGCGGCACACAAAGACACGCGCCGCGCTGCGCGTGTGTGAGAACTTAGCGCACATCCTGTCCGACCAGGCGGCCGGCGCGCCGCGTTGCATATGCAGGCAGGGCGCGAGGCGCCAACGGCCGGGCGGACGGACAGACAGACAGACGCACGGGCTGAACGTCTCCCACGCGGACGGCCCCGCGAGTGTCGGATATAATAAATCTGGATGCGCGCCACAATTGGTCCCCTACCGTGTGAGCTGGCATGCAGGCAGGCCCCACGCCTCGGTCAGCCTGTCTCTCTGTCTGTCCGTCCGTCCGTCCGTCCGTCGGCCCGCGTTGTGTTTTGGACGCGCGTCTTCGTCACCTGCTATGCCAATGTCGCATTCCATCGCGCGAGGAGCAAGCCGTGAAGAAGCACCGATAATCTGGGAGGGGAGGAAGGGAAGGAGGGGGGGGGGCTTGGCAGCTGTGGAGCCGGCCGCCACGCGTTTTGGCACGGAGTGTAAAACACACACACACACACACTCACACACGACGTACTCAAAGGCACAACGACACGCGTCATGCTGACATGTCGGACTCGACTGCGTTTTGTGCGTGACGGTACGCGAGGGGGAGCGTTCATTACGAAGGGTGTCTTATGTTGTACGCAATCCCCGCGCAAGACGTCCCCTAAATAGTTTCACTCTCCGAGCTCGTGTAACGACGCTGCCTTATTTCCGCAGGCCTTGTCCTGCTGCTGCGTCGACTACTGTTTGTCGCCGCGCGGAGCGGGTCGGTCACACGTTCGGTTCGAGTCCCATTTGGCGACTCTGGACTGCAGCTCGAAGCGCTTCTACAGTTTTGGCCGCCTGCGCCGTCTTCTGGCCCACTGTGGGGCGGATTGTTGTTCTGTTGCGGTTGCGAGTGCTGTTCGAATTTGGCGCATTGGCGCTGGGGCGAGGCGCGTTGCTGTGTAAAACGCATACCTCACCTTGAGGCAGTGCGTGCGCCGCCCCGCCCCGCCCCGCCCCGCCCCGCCCCGCCGCGCCATCACGATGACAAGCACGTCCACCTAAAGGTCATGCGGCCGGGACGGGGCTCGCCACGCCGTGCCGTACCGCGGCGCGGTCTTGTTATTTTATACGGGACGCTCAATCATCGCGAGCAGTGGAGCCAGAAGGAGGAAGGAAGGCAGACAGATAGACAGACGGACGGACAGACAGGCGGCCGAACGTAACGACAAGGGCGGGGAGTGAGTTTGGCAGCGTGATTCGACACCGACACTTGTTTTTGGAGATGAATGGCGCGCAGGTCGTTTCCCCGGTGACACCGGGAATCCCGTGGCGAAGGTGCTCGGGATCGGATTACCGGCGAGGGCGGGGCGAGGTGGGGCGGGGCGGGTTGGAGCGAGGCGGGGCGTGGAGTATTCAATGATCTACATTGGCGCCCTTTTGTGTTCTGGCTGCGAGGCGTCATGGAGGGCTCACCGGCTCGCAAAAAACCTCTACCGCGCACCTTCCTTGGTGACGGCACGGTTCGCGATTCGATGCACAGTGGGCCAGAAGACTGTAAGGGTGGCCAAAATGCCGGACGCGTTTTTAGCTCCAGAGTCCCATTCAGCGACCCTGGAGCTCAAAACGCGTCCGGGGTTCTGGCCGCCTCAACGGTCTTCTGACCCACTGTGAGGTGCGGTGCGCTTCAAGGCTCGAATAAGGTGACCTGCGCAACTTCGTGCATTGCGTCGGTCTTCGACTCACTCTGAATTCCGCCCTGCCGCGCATCCTGTCTGAAAAGACGACAGCGGGGCGGGGCGGGGCGGGGCGGGGCGGGGCGGGGCGGGGCGTCGCGAAGAGCTCACGCCTCGGCACTCAACGCAGCAGCGCACCATCAATCTCTATTTATTGGAGCATCGGGGGCGACGGCGACGCTAACACGCCGCCTGTTGCCTTTGTGCGGCCGCGAGGAGGGGGAAGGGGGAGGGGTGGGGGAAACTGCAGGTGAAAGCATCGCGAGGCATTGACTGGCGACGCGGCCGAACCGGTGGCTCGGTCGATGCGGCGGGGCGGGGCGGGGCGGGGCGGGGCGGCGATTCGACCACCGCGGCACCCGGCTCAGGTTGACCACCGGATTTACCGGACGTCGAGTCTCTCTTTCTCTGCTGAGGTTTCGCTCCCGCCGACGCGCGGCGTAGGGCGGCGCAGGGCAGGGCCAGGCGCAGTGGGCCGGGCAGGGCGCGCACCTCGGCACAACCCATTTGGTGCCCCGCCAAGCAGATCCCCCTCCCCACTCCCCTCCTCCTTTTCTGTCACGCCCAGCGACTTCGCGAGGCTTGAATTATGTTCCGCGGGAATGCCCGCCGCACTTCCTCTGCGGGCCAGGCGGCCAGCCAGCCAGGCAGGCAGCCGGCCTGTGAACTTGCATAATGCCATTGGGATGCCTTTTGCCGCGTTCCGCCAAGGTCGCCACCCTCTGCCCCTCTCCCGTCTCTCTCTCTCTCTCTCTCTCTCTCTCTCTCTCTCTCTCTCTCTCTCTCTCTCTCTGCTGTGCGAATCAATTACAAGGGAGAACCAATTAACTATGCGCGTGGGTGGGGCAGCGGAGTGCGGTTCGGCGTTTCGAGGCATCGACCGTGGGCGGCGCGTGGACGGGCGTCACGACACCAAGCTGGGCTAGTTTTTCTCGAGCTTTATTTCCGAACTGATTCACCGTATCACAAACCATTGTATAGTTTGTACCTTACCTATGCTCAAACAAGGGGAAAATACTGTGAATTTTAGTGCACAAATCAAAATGAATTTCAGGCAAGCACTACACGGGGATAACAGAGGCCCCGCTGGTTTTACTCCCCCCACCCCCCACCCCCACCCCCCTCTTCCCTGTAGCCGACACGACTCTCGGAATCAGCCTGCTGCGGCAAGGTCGAGGACGCCCGGAGGGCAGCCCGTCCCGGCGGCCACGTGCGTGGTGCGGGTCAGCCTACCCCGCAGGCGCCGACGTCGAGGAAGCGCCCATGTTGTTGTTGTTGTTGTTGTTGTTGTTGTTGTTGGTTTGGCCGCCATTGGTGGCGAAGTTGTTGATGGGGGAGAGGCGCCGCCGTGCGGCTGGAAAAGAGCAGCCGGGGCTCGGCGCCCAAACAACCCCCTCCCCGTCGGAGCGCCTCGCGGCGCACAGTGGGCCAGAGGACCGCGCAGGCGGCCGAAGTCCCGGACACGTTTTGAGCTCCAGAGTCGCTTAAAGGGACTCGAATCGAACGTGTGACCCCATCAATGAATTTCTTGTTTGGAGAGCAATCCATCAGAGGGGTCACACGTTTGGTTCGAGTCCCATTCAGTGACTTTGGAGCTCAAAACGTGTCGGACTTTGGCCGCCCCAACGGTCTTCTGACCCACTGCGTGATGCGGCGCCAAGTAACAAGCGGGAGCCTCAGTCGTGGGCGAGGGCGGGGGTGGTGGGGGGCTTGTTTGCGCGTCGCCGCTCCTTTTTCGCGTCGTCCTGGCAACGGGCGAGCGAAGTGTGTCGAGGTCCTTTGGTGCTTAAGGGCTTCCGAACGCGCGTCCTTCTCCACCCCGTCCACCCGGCTTGGTTCTGCCACGCGACGCCGCGCCCGTGACACGCCCGTGACGCGGCCGTGACGCGGCCGTGACGCGGCCGTGACAGGCTGAGACACGCGTGGCAGAGTGCAAAGCCGACTCCACTGTCAGTGCTGTCGTCGTGTAGCTCCAGCGGCTGCATAACAGAGTGAGGGGCGGGGCGCCGCCCGCGTGACCTTAGTCAGGGGCTCCAGGGCGGCCCAGCGGGGCCCAGCGGGGCGCACTGATGGCACAGCAGAGAGGCGCCGCGCCGCGCAACTTCAGGCCGCGCGCCAGGGCAGCCATACTCATCTTTTGTTACTGTCTTTGCCGACCAGCTCAGCCCGGCGCAGCGGCAAATGACGCAGGCGTAGGTGCGCGTGACATACAAAAGCGCGGCAAATTAGAGTGGCGTCAACACGCACACGCTCTCTCTCTCTCTCTCTCTCTCTCTCTCTCTCTCTCTCTCTCTCTCTCTCTCTCTCTCTCTCTCTCTCTCTCTGCTTGCTCACATTGCGCGTCATTCTGATATTATACTCCTTCCCGTGCGACTCTTCGCTCGCGTCTGTGACGCGTCCGTCCGTCATGTTCTGTGCCGCCTGCCTGTGCATTTTTAACCCGCTCTGTGTTTTTTTTTGTCTGTTCGCAGGTGAGTCACGGCGTGAATCATTGAGCGCGGCGGCACTGCTGTGTGTGCGCCGGTGTGCGCGCTGCAGGTGCATGCGAGTGAGGAGTGTCGGTGAGTCAAACGAAGCCCACCGACCCCAACCTCTCGCTACGCCTTTTACATCAACTCACAGACACACACACATGCCAGAGTGAGGTCACACACACACATTCTGCCGCGCGGCAGAAAGTGACTTGACTGACCCCCTCGCGGCAATCATGCGATCAGTCGCGCTAACAAGTCGAGATGAGCGCCAAACAACAACAACAACAACAACAACAACAACAACAACATGAACCGGAAGGGAGATGGCTTTGAGAGGGCATTCCGCGGCAAACACAACACGTGTGTGTGTGTGAGAGAGAGAGAGAGAGAGAGAGAGAGAGAGAGAGAGAGAGAGAGAGAGAGAGAGAGAGAGAGAGAGAGAGAGATGTCTGCCATGCGTTGTCTCGCCTCCGGGGGCTCTTGTGACTGCTGCCTGTATGGCTGCCTCGATGGCTGCGAGTTACCGGGCGCGGCTGGATGGGTCTGAGGCAGCGATAGCATTCCCAGACCGCGTCAGACACCCTCCTCTGCTTCCCCCTCCCCGACGCGAGACGCGAGGCACGACATTGTTAAACGGATGAGGTGTGTGTGTGTGTGTGTGTGTGTGTGTGTGTCGATCGGAACACACACACCGCGACCGAGACAAAGCGGAGACGACATGTTTTCCGTTCCCGGCCACCGCCTGTTTATCTGCGCCCGGCGATGCGCGCCGGCCTCGGGCGCCATTTTTAACCGTGTGTGTGTGTGTGTGTGTGTGTGTGTGTCTGTCTGTCTGTCTGTCTGTCTGTCTGTATGTCCGTGTGTGCGCGCTGGACAGTACCACGCGGGCCTGGAGCGGCCCGCACTGCCATGAGGAATGTTGTGACCGCTTCCGAGTCGTGCGTGTGCGTCCGATCCCGTCTTCTTCTTCTTCTTCTTCTTCTTCTTCTTCTTCTTCTTCTTCTTCCTCCTCCTCCTCCTCCTTCCCCTCGACCCCGTCCCGATCTTTCCTTTTCTTTTCCTATGCACCCGTGGCGGCGGCGACGGCCGCACCTCGGCGCCCCGCCCCGCGAGCCACCGGAGCGACTCGCTGGTCGTGGCCCTCTCTC
This sequence comes from Stenchaetothrips biformis, assembly GCA_030522485.1. NCBI lineage: Eukaryota > Metazoa > Arthropoda > Insecta > Thysanoptera > Thripidae > Stenchaetothrips > Stenchaetothrips biformis. The sequence continues at coordinate 10,846,471 of CM060095.1, read as the reverse complement.
CCCCCCCTTCCCCCTTCCACCTCCCCGCCAGTGGTCACTAAAGACCGAGGGAACCGGTCAGGCCGGGCCGGCCGGGCTAGGGGGCTGGTCTCCCCGAGAGGGGCTTTGCCTCACCTTATCCGCCTGCTCGCTCTGTGTGTGTGTGTGTGTGTGTGTGTGTGTGTGTGTGTGTGTGTGTGTCCAACCGGTTCCAGTGGTCCAGATCGGGCCTCTAGCCTGGACGCGCGCGCTGTTCCAGCGGGCGAGGCGGTGGCGTAGTTTCCCCCCCTCCCCCGCCCTGTCAGATTGTCGTTGCAGTTTCTGCTGCCCCCATTTTCCCCGCGCGCTCGGCCGCCGGCGTGTTCCTGGACAGCCTTCGCATTATGCGGGCCCCGCCACCTGGTTTTGAATGTTTGAAACGTTTTGGGCGTCCGCGCGGGGAGGGGGTGAGGACAGACAGACGGACGGACGGACGGACAGACCGCGCGGTCCGACTCGCACCCACCCAGTGTGCTTGACGGCGGACCGTGCGCACCGCCGCCGCGCGTTGTTAGCGGGGACTTGTCAAAGATGTAGAGGGGGGCGTCACTCCGACAGTACGGGTCACCCCGGCCGCCACCGCAAACAAGCAGCAGCAGCAGCGGCGCTCGTCCTCTTGTCTTGTCTGTCTGACCGTGTATGTCTGTTCCGCGTGTCTGTTCCACGTGTCTGTCTGCCTGCCTGTGTGTCTGGCCGGCCGGCCGCCCACGTCAGCGTGCCGTACTGCCCTATGGCGCGGCGTGGATGGCTTTGGCGTAGCCGCCGGCAGCACGCCACACCGCCTGCAACGCTCGCAGCGCAGCGGTCTCACCTCCCAACGTCCAAATTTTAGGTCCCCATCGGTACGTCTGGCCTCCCTCGTTCCTCTCAAGCGCGCAGTTTGTGGCGAGACAGTTGTGGCCATCAACGGGGACGTGTCCGAGCCTAGCCAGCCCCAGGGCGAGCGCCACCGGTGTCGAGTTGCAAAGCCTCTTTCTTCCGGCCAGCGCTCTGACTCAATCCGAGCGAGCGGGTAGAGAGTGCGAGAGAGACAGATGTCACTCAGCAAGAGCAATAGGAATCAGCCTGCAAAGAGCAGGGTGGGCGGGCCCGTCGAGCAGCCGTGCGCGGCGGGCCAGTCCGCCTGCCAGGGGCCCAGCCCAGCCAGGAGACGGCCAAAATGGACGCGTTTTGAGTCCCAGTGTCGCTACATGAGACTCGAATCGGACGTGTGACCCCACGAATGGCTTCCTCGTTTGGAGAGCAGTCCATTAGTGGGGTCACACGTTCGGTTCGAGTCGCATTTAGCGCCTCTGCAGCTCAAAACGCGTCAAAGGGTTTCGGCCGCCTCCGCCGGTCTTCCGGCCCACTGTGTGCCGGTGTCCCCGTGTGGGTGCGAGAGAGACAGAGCTACCCGGGTCGTTACCTTCCCGGGAGTGCGGTGCACTGCGCTGCTGCAACCTCGGCGAAGCGGAGGCAGAGGATGGACCGGGAGGGGAGGAGGAGGAGGAGGAGGAGGAGGAGGACGACGACGAAGAGACGCGCCGATCGGTCAGCGACCCGCGCGGCAGCGGCGGCAGCATCACGACTCAAGCGGCAAAGGCTGCACCGGGGAGGGGAGGGGCCCAGCGCGATGTGTAGCGCGCCGTATTGTGTTAAGGGGGGCGGCGGGGAAGGGAGGTGCCCCACATTGCCCCTCGCAGGGCTCGCTGCTTGCCCTCGTCCACCCGCCGTGGCGAAGGGAGCAACAAATGGAGCCGATATTAAAAAGGAGAGCGACGAAGTCCCCGCGACGGACGGCCTGCCTTCTCATCAGCCTGCGCTGGGCGCTGGTTCCTCCCACAGTGGACCAGAAGACCGGCGAAGGCGGCCGATAAACTCTTGACGCGCTTTGAGCTCCAGAGTCGCTAAATGGGACTAAATGGGAGCTCAAAACGCGTCCGAAATTTTTGCCGCCTCAACGGTCTTCTGACCCACTGTGCGCTCTCGTCGCTGCCTGGCGGCCAGAGCAATACCGCGCCGCTGCTGCAGCAGATCACTCCTCCTCCTCCTCCTACTCGTCCTCCTCGCCGTGTTCCCGGCCGTCGCCATCTCGTTCGCGCGCCGCGTCCGTCGCCTCCATGCTGCGCACGTCCTGAGAGAAAGGCAGCGCTGCCGCCCGTATCGCCGAGCGGCGTGTCTGACCGTCCGTCCGTCCGTCTGTCTGTGTGTATGTCCGTCCGTCCGCTGTCTGTCCGTCTGTCAGTGTGAGTGCGGCGGCCGTATGACGGGCCGTCGGCGTGCACGGGGGGAGGGGGCTGCACCAGTGCGTCGAGCAGCACGCCGAAGAGTCCTTCCTTTAGCGGGAAGCTGCCGCCGCTGCTTGGAGTGTCCTGCGACGCGGTCCAGTTGACCTCGATCCGGTGCATGCGCCGCACACACACACACACACACACACACACACACACAGTAATGTCGTCGCGGCACGGCAAGGGGCTGGGTTAGGAAGGAGCCCGGGAGGGGGTGGAGGGGGGAGGGGCCCCTCACTTTGCGCGCGCGACGGGGACTGGCCCACTGCTATGGCGCGAGCCTTAAAAAAAAAAAAAAAAGCTGCGTGGATTTTTGCGCCCGACTCTCAGCAAGGGGCGGAGCACAGCAGTGTAAACGAGGACATAGCGCTTAATTTTAGTGTGTGTGTGTGTGTGTGTGTGTGTGTCTCCATTCCGCAGTTTTGCAATTATACCACGCTAAGTAATTAGTATTAATCGCGTGCGTCCATAAAGCGTGTTAGTCCAACCGAAGGCCGTCGCACACTGCGCAAAAAAAAAAGAAGTTTGATTCGAGTCCCATTTAGCGACTGCGGAGCTCAAAACGCGTCCAGAATTTTGGCCGCCTCAACGGTCTTCTTACTAACTGTGCGGTGCGCTGCTGTGAGTTTGTTGTGACGTGGCGCTTCGCTGTTCGTGGCGCCGCCGAGGAAATGACCTGTTGTTGGCGGTCAAACGCTTACGCGCTGCTCTTTGAACCGTGGTGCTTTGGACAGCTGCTGCTGTTGCTGTGGTTGTCTTTTTCATTGCGGTGCTGCGTTTTCGGCATCCACGCGGAACCTCCCCTTTGGTTTGTACTGTACTACAAGCCCTTCGCCCCCCCCCCTCCACTCCCCCTCCCCCATTCGTTTCCCCTTTCGACCCCACACTGCGAGAGCGGGCGGAATGCAATAAAAACGCGCGCCGCCGCGGCTCGAGTCTGCCGGCAAGAAAGTCGTGCAGCCGGCGTGTGCATATCTGTCTGTCTGTCCGTCCGTCCGTCTGTCTGTCCGTGCAAGCCCCGGGGGGAGCGGAGGTAGCGTCCTGCCACTACACTACCGTCCCTTCGTGAACGGGGCATTGAACGGGGCGCTTGGAAAGGTCAAGGCGCGCGCTTTCTCCCAGCCAGCTTCCCCCCCCCCCACACACACACACACAAGCCGCACGCGCTTTGCCCGTGCCTTCGTTATGCGATCCTCGATGAACCGGTGGCACCAATTATCGGGTCGCCGCGGACGTGTGGATTTTCGATAACACGCGTCTCCCCCCTCCCCTCTGCGCTCACACGCCGCGGATATTAGGTCGAAGCAGGGGGCGTGGCGTGGCGTGCCTGCGCGGCAATGCGGGAGTACTGCTCTTCCCCCCCTCCCCCCTATTTCCCCTGGGGCGCTTTTTTTTTTTTTTTTTTGTCCGCACGGCTGGGCCGCTTGCAACAGGCTACCGTGCGCCGCGCCGCGCCACGCCCCCACCGTCGGCTGGCAGGACCTCGCAGGACCTCGCCGTCGTCCTCGCGGTGAGCTGCCCGGCTGCAGCCTGCTCCAGGCCGCCGCCGAGGCTGTCATGGAGGCGACGCGGGGCGCCGCGGGGCGCCGCCACTCCACTCCCACTGTGCCCCGCCTGGGGCCGCCTGGGGCCGCGGGGCAGCACCTCCCAGATAGAGATCCCGGCCCGGTGGGGGCCACTGCAGCGGGGGCCCCCGCAGCGCGCCGTCGTCCAGCCGGCAGGGCAGAGGGTACCCGAAGGGCAGGCAGCACCGCACAGTGGGCCAGAGGACCGGTCGGTCCCGCGCCGAGGAAGCGCACAGTCACGGCCGGCTTGTCGCTGATCCTTTATTCATGGCCGTCCTGCTCGCCCTGCTTGTCGCTCTGTCTCTCTCGCACCTGCACGGCGCGCTCCATGAGTGCGAGAGAGACAGAGCGACGACAACACGACTCTCGGAGTGCGCTGGCGACGTCTAGGGCGGCGTCTCGCCCCAATTACGGCAAGTAATTGCCACGCGGATGAAAAAGTTTGGCAAAACAGAGACGGCGCCTTAATTTAGTTGGGGTCCCGCGGGCCGCGCCTCGCCTCCCAACTTCGGCTGGCGTCGCGTCGCGGCCCGCCGAGGGAGGGAGAATGAAGGGCGAAAAAGGGTCCGCGCGAAGCCGGGCCGTGTTTCAGTGTCTCAGGAGCCACGCCGCATACCCCGGCCGGTTCTTTGTTGTAAGTCGAGTGAGGACACTGCAAACTCGCTCGGGCCGAGGAGGCACCGGAACAGACCGTGAGCGTAAACACAACGCCAGCAAAACGAAAAAGGGCATGTTCGCCAAAAAAAAAAGAGCGCAGTGCAGCAGCAGCGCAATCGGCATGATAAATGAATCGAAGACCGAGAGGCCGGCGGCAGGAGGCTGCGATGAAGAACACTTTCCTGTTTGTCCTGTGCCTTCAGCAGGATGGGCGTTGCTGGCTCGCTGGGTGTGTGTGCGTCTGTGTCTCTCTGGCCGTGTGTATGTGTGCGTGCGCGGAGAGTGCGTAGTGCGTGCGTGCGTCGACGCCCCCTTCCCCTGGCGTGCCTGCAGCGCACGCCGGGTCGTGTCGGGGCAGCCCGCTCCACGTCCACGTTAGCCTTGCCTCGCTAGACTGGTTGGCCGGCGCGGCGGCAGTGCTGCCCGGGAGCGCTGGCACCTTGAACCGGTCTGCCCCTCCGTGCCCCCCCCCCCCCCCCAGGGGGCGGGGCGGAGGGGGGGCCTCCGCACGAACGGCGCGCACCGCCGCCGACTGTTTATGCTGGCTGGGTACAGTGGTGCAGTCGGCGCGTACAGTCCGAGCTGAAAGCGAAGGAGCAGCGGCACGCGGCGCCCGGGGATTTTTCCGTTCCCCTGGGCGAGCTTTGCGGCAATGGCTCTGTCGGCCCGCCGGGCGCCGTTCACTGCGGTTCGGGGGGAGGGGAAGTGGGGGGAGGGGGTCCGATAAGGCGGACGCGGGGCCTTTTAGACGTGCTCAGACCCGCATTCATCCACCGCGCCGTATCAGCGCGTTGGCCGGCGTGGCGTGGCGTGTCGTGCCGCTCTCGCTATTTTTAGTGGTCGTTCACAGTCAGGACGGACGCCAACAAGGCCGGGATGCGCGCTTTCTGGATGTCACTTCAGATCAGCGTTTCGGTGGCGATCTCCTGTTCTCGATGTGCGAACAGTGCAGCAGGCAGGCAGGCCTATCGCACAGTGGACCGAAAGACGGCGCAGGCGGCCAAAATTTCGGACCCGTTTTCAGCTCCCGAGTTGCTAAAATGGACTCGAACACACCGTGTGACCCCACCCAATGGATTCCTCCTTCGGAGAGCAATGAGCGATCCATTGGCGGGGTCACCGCGGGGGTCACACGGTGGGTTCAAGTCCCATTTAGCGACTCTGGAGCTCAAAACGCGCCTAAAGTTTTGGCCGCCTCCACCGGCCTTCTGGCCATGCTTCTCGCCCACTGTGCAGGCCCACCGCGGGGCAGAGAGCGAGGCCTGCCGCTTCGTCTTCGTCTTTTTCTCTGCGAGCGGCCGGTGCCGTCCTGCTTGCAATGGGCCGCGCACTTGGAGGCGAAGGGGGCCGGCCGGGGGTAACTGGTCCAGCGAGAGGCGGGGGGCGTCGTTCGAGACATGTCCGGCTCGGCCCGCTCCGCTCCGTGGTGGTGCCCCGCCCGCCGCGCCCGCCCCGCCCGCCCCGCCGCCGTATATCATTTCTTTTTATCGCTCTTGCCGGTTCAACTTATATAATCTATGCATGTGCCTCCGCTCGCCGTGATAGCCATCACGAACCGGTTCCCCGAGACGGCCGGCCGGCCGGCACCGGGTCCGCCTGGGGCCCTGGCATCTCCGGGGCCTGTTAGCGGCCGGGGCGCGCTCGTGAAGCCGGGGCCGTGCCTAGTGACCCTCCCGTGAGAGATGCGCCAGAACTGGCCCTGGTGTAAAGTGGTCTGGGCGCACGCCGTGCGAGGCTAGGTATGAGAATCAAAACCGTGAGGAGTTCGGGACGGAATGTGACGTAGACGTAGGCAGGAGCGACTGAGCAGTGGATGTGGAAATCGAACGGATGGAAGATTATACTATTTTTTTTTAGCTTTTCATGAATAAGAAGTAAGTAAAGGTATTTGATTGTTTTAATTGTCTGCTCAACGTTCACAACACGACTACTCCGCAGACCACTATTCTCATACCGTAGCCTCGCACAGGGTCATTCTCGAGGGTCGGCCGAGCGGTTTACACCTGACCAATCACAGCGCTGGATTTTCGATGGTCTGGCGCATCTCTCACGGGAGGGTCACTAGCCGTGCCGGGCCGGCGGGGCGAGAGGCGGGGGGCACAGTGGGCCAGAAGACTGTGGCGCAGGCGGCCAGAACTCTAGACGCGTTGTGACCTCCAGAGTCGCTAAATGGAACTCGAACCGAACGTGTGACCCCACCAATGGACTGCTCTCCGGATGAGGAATCCATTGGTCGCGTCACACGTTCGATTCGCGTCCTATTCAGCGAGTCTCGAGCTCGAAACGCGTGTAGAGTCTTGGCCGCCTGCGCCGGTCTTTTGGCCCACTGTGAGGGCCACATCGTACCGCGCCAACAGCCGACCTCATGCACACTCTGAGAGAGAAGAGAGAGACAACCAGGAGGCACTCCAGTTCCAGCTTCCAGGCCCCGCCGAGGGCAGCGCCGGGCAACGCGTGCTGCGAGGCCTCGAAGAAACGCTGCCTTGTCATTTCGTCGACCACAGGCAGTGATCGGGCCAGCGGGCCGGCCGCGACGTCAGGGGCACTGGAAGGAGCAGCAACAATAACAACAACATCAACGTCAACAACATCACCGTCAACAACAACAACAACGACAACAATGTCCGACTAGAGCAACAACATCCACAACGAGGACGCGTCGGATAAATGGGAGCTTGTTGCCCTCCATGACATTACGGCCCCACACACACACACACACACACACACACTCACACACTCACTCACACACACACACACACACACACACACACGCACACACGCATATCCACAGAGAGGCCCGCTTGCTTGCACACGCGCACACACTCGTTGTCGATCCGATGCGGCACCGCGTGCACTGCCCGAGGCGGGGCGGGGCGGGGCGGGGCGGGGCGGGGCGGGGCGGGGCGGGGCGGGGCGGGGCGGGGCGGGGCGGCACGCATTCGGCGCTGTGTTACAGGGGACTTCGTTAGCGACGGACAAAGCAGCGCGAAGCAACGCCAAGCAACGTGCACCGAGGGCCCCGCGGCCCCGCTAGGAAGGGGCAGGGACGCCCCCCCCCTCCCTCGGCCGCGAGAGAGAAGGGCCCCGGAGCCGCTATGATAATCTCCGCACGACCGCTTCCATCCATACCGGCGACGGGGCGCCGTCGCGGGCGTGTCGCCGCCATCGCCGAGAACCAGTTTAGTTGGCGACGGAAACGCCGCGCCGCGCCGCGCCGCCCGGCCAGGCAGGCAAGGCAGGCGGCCGGGACTCCGCGACGCCGGGAAGCGCCTTTTTCCCGTTCCTGCCGCGCGGCCGCGCGATGACTACTTCCTCGGCGGCAACGGGACGCCGCCGCCGGGCCGCCACGTGCACCGCGCCAATGACGCACAGTGGGCCAGAAGACCGTTGAGGCGGACAAAATGCTAGACGCGTTTTCAGCTCCAGAGTCGCTAGGCAGGACTCGAATCGAACGTGTGACCCCACCAATGGACTGCTCTCTGAACGAGGAATCCATCGGCAAGGGTCACACGGTCTGTTTGAGTCCTGTTCAGCGACTCTTGAGCTCAAAACGCATGTAGAGTTTTGGCCGCCTGCGTCGGTCTTCTGGCCCACTGTGTATAGCGACCCGCGCGGGGAAAGTTAGTTTAACTCGCGCCACCTGCAGTGGTCTCGCTCTTCGGCTGCTTGCTCGGCGCTTCGGCCGGCCAGTCCGTCAGTGAGCTGCTGGCAGTGCACTGCGCGGCCCCGCGTGCGAAAGACCGGCGCCGAGTTCCCGCAGTTCCCAGCCGAGTTCCCACATCCTGTGTGATTCCCCCCCCCCCTCCCCCGTTCCCCTGATCCGCGACCGACGCGGGCCTTCTGCTTTCACAGCAGTGCGGCGCGGGGCCGCGCGGGGCTCGCCGAGCATCAGGTGGCGTTCACTTCCCAGAATGCACCGCGACGTGGCGCGGGGCGGGGCGGGGTGGGGTGGGGCGGGGCGGGGCGGGGCGGGGCGGGGTGGGGCGGGGCGGGCGCCACGCGTCTCGCGGGGGCCCTTGCTCTACTCGCTCCAACCGTTTTCAGCGAGTCAACGACGGCGAGGTCCTTCTTGTTGTGTTCCGCGCAGCGGCCAAATTACGCGGCGCTCGCGCAGGAGGCGGAGCCGGTAAACAGAGAGAGAGAGAGAGAGAGAGAGAGAGAGAGAGAGAGAGAGAGAGAGAGAGAGAGAGAGGGGGGAGAAGAAAACCCAGCGCAGAAAGAAACAAGCAAATAAAAAATGCAAGAATGGAAATTGTGTGTGTTCCCGCCGGCTGAGCACGCAAACGTGATAACGCGTGTCTAGTTTCGCGAGCGCGATCTTTTTTTTTCCTCCTCGCGTTTCTCATTACACTGTATGTATGTACTACGTACTTGTATTGACGTGACTTTGGAGCTCTGCTTTGAGGTTCCAATTGCACGCGGGGGCCCATCATACGGCGAGCCAACTCAGGCCAGGCCAAGGCAGGCAGGCAGACCGCCGGACGGGACGGACCGACGGACATTAACCGGGACCGGGTTGTTTAATTCAGGAAAAACGACGAGATTGCGCCGAGAGCAAAAAAAAAAAAAAAGAGGAAAAAGAAGAGAGCGACGAGTTGTATTTTCGGCAGGGTCGGTCGGCAGGCCGGAAAGTGAGTGGCCGCCGCTGCAGCGCCGCGCTGACGCCACGCGGTTTACAATTTCTTTATGGCAAAGTCGCTTCGCTGCTCGAGTCGCTTTGTGATGAGCCATCCCGAGTGTGTGTGAGTGTGTGTGTGTGTGTGTGTGTGTGTGTGTGTGTGTGTGTGTGTGTGTGTGTGTGTGTGTCCAGCCCTCGTCTGCTCATGACTCGGCAGTACATCTTGACAGCCCATGATTTCTTGGCCGCCTCTTCTTCTTCTTCTTCCCCCCCGCGTGACGCCGAAGCGCACCGTGGCACACCGAGCCCACGGCTGCTGGCGTGCTGGAGTGTGGAACGGGATCACGGCGTGCAGGCTCCAGCGGGGCTCCAGAGGTTCCAGCGAGCCTGCATAGCAGCGGGGCCCGCGGGACACGAATAGCGGAAGACAACGCCAAATGGGCAGATTTCACATCTCGTTGTCGCACAAGCGAAGATCGTTAAAGATTTTCTGAGATCTTCATTCTTCGATTTCTGGCGGTTTGTTTCCGTTTTATCGTAACGGGGTTTCTCCAGTGGGGGGCTCCGGGCGGCAGTGACAGGGGCGTAAGCTCTCTTAACGACCACATGGGCGCGTGCTTCGCCCTGGAGATGGCGTCCGTCTGCCTGCCTTCTCCAGGCTTCTCCAGCGGGCGGGCGGGGCGTTCCAGGACCGGAGTTCCAGGGGCGGAGGGCCGAAACAGGGCGCAGAGGAACATGCGCTGGCGTTGGGTGCATCGCGCGCAGCGGGCGGGACAGCGGAGCGACGGGAGGGGGGGGGGGCATTGTATATTGTAGTGTGGCGAGGTGTTTAGCCTCTGCGCCGTTCTTCCGATGACAACGCCCAACGCATCCAGGCGCAACCTCCTTCCCCCCCCCTGCCCTTTTCCCCCTTCCCCGCCCCCCAGCGCGCTCACCTCGCACCGGCCGCCACGCACCTTGGAGCCCCCCCCCCCTTCATTTCCTGGGACACAAAGGACGACGCTACTTCAGTATATTGTGTGCGGCACGCAAATAAAGTGGTGACGCTGGAAGGAGACACAGCGCACAGTGGGTCAGAAGACTGTCAACGGTCTTCCGACCCACTGTGCACAGCGCGCCCTTCAAACAGCCTTTCGAGCAGCGGCCCTTTCAAAGGCCCCTGTGCCCTTCCAGCAGCCAACCCTGACTAAAGCCAGCCCTTACTACACAGCCCTTGTAATAGGCAGTCCTCTCGCGCGCGAAATGAAACGAGTTTATTCGCCGACACGCGCCTAAAGCGTCGGCGTGGGTCGCCGCGGACGGACAGCCTGACTTCACACGAATCCCCGTCCATTGTGTGCGCATCTCTGGGAGAGTCTCATACCATTTCGGGCACCTGCGCGGAGTAAACCAGAGGATCGTTGGGGCGGCCAAAACTCTAGACGCGTTTTGAGCTCCAGAGTCGCTAAATGGAACCAGAGTCGTGCAAATAAGGCTGGCCGTGGGGCGCCGCTATCACGTTATCAGTCATTGACGGCAGACAGCCCGGCCGGCCGACCCCAGAGCCGCGTCGCCAGGGCCTAGACGACCTGAAGGCATAAGATTTTATCGGATCCGCGATGGATTCCTCCTTCGAAGAGCAACCCATTGGTGAGGGTCACACGTCCGGTTCGAGTCCTGCTTAGCGACTCTGGAGCTCAAAACGCGTCAAGAGTTTCGGCCGCCCTCACGGTCATCTGGCCCACTGTGGCCGTGGCGCGCCGTGTTGAGTAACTGGCCGCTGCTATTCCCAGAGCCGCCCTTATCTTGAACCTTATCTCGGCGATGCCCCTCTTGCCAGGGATTCTCCAAGCAGAGAAATAATACTCGGCAAAAAAAAAATGATGAAAAAGTCCGGAGCGGGAAAATAAAGATAAAAGAAATATGAGGAAGCGCGCTGCTATGCTGTTGACGCAGGCAGAAGCGCGCCGCCGCGCTTCGCAGATGGAAGGAAATAAACGGGGCCGTCGTTACGTCTGTCTGTCTGTCTGTCTGTCTGTCTGTCTGTCTGTCTGTCTGTTCGCGCGTCGTGCCGCGTCCTGCTGCGTATCGCATCCTATCGCAAAGCGTGGGGACGAGCCTGGCTGCCTGGCTGGCTGGCTGGCTGGCTGCCTGGCTGGCGGTGCAGCGCGCTGCTTGCGGCTCTGATTGGTGGCTTTCTATACCGCCGGCTTGTCGTCGAGCCGAGGCGAGGGGCTTGCCAATCGAGTTGGCTGCGTGCCGACGCGCGTGTGTGTGTGTGTGTGTGTGTGTGTGTGTGTGTGTGTGTGAGAGTGTGTGTGTGTGCGCTGAGGCTAACGGGGCTTAGTGTGTGTGTGTGTGAGTGCTGAAACGGTGCTGACATGGCGAGGGCGGCCGACGGGGCCCTTTAGCAGTGTGTCAGAGCCTGAACCCTTTTCAGCAGCTCGGCCTCTTTACTTCAGCGCTCCGGGCGTGTTGACATAATCGGGCCCACAGCAGCGCTGCCTGTGTTGCTTAGCTGAACCCAAGTACACACGGCGCTGTCTTTAGAAAGCGCTTGTCTGTCCGCCTGTCGTCATGCCAGGCAGATTGTGTTCGTCTATCGGCGCGCACAACAGCAGGCGCACGGAAGCCCAGACGGAAGGACGGCAAGGAGGCTGCCAGCTCGGGCGCCCGTCGAGGCGGGGATAGGCCGCCCTGTAAAGCACGTCCGCGCGCCGGGACAGCCCGCCTGGCGGGCGCTCCCCGCAGCCGGCCCACTAGGCGAGGCAAACGCGGCGGGCGGCGCGAGTGGTTGAACCCGTGACGGCGTGCCGGCGGCGGGGTCACCTT
>CM060095.1:10349376-10833535 GCA_030522485.1 Stenchaetothrips biformis | reverse complement strand
CGTTCGATTCGAGTCCCATTTTAGCGACTCTGGAGCTCGTAACGCGGTCTAGAAGTTTTTGGCCGCCTACGACTGTCTTCCGGCCCAGTGTGCGCAAGGCACCCCCAAACGCCGCGAGGTGCAGGTGCCGCCGCGCTTATCGCCGGCCGGCCCGCCGTATTTTGGCGCCGACTGTACCCGCCGCCTGCCCCGGGGGGGGGGGGGGGGGGCTATTTGTGTGGGCTGGCTCGCGATAAACCGTTCGGCCGCGCCGGCACTGGCGAGGCTGGCGGCCCACGCGCCGTGCTTGCATCGCCATCACAGCTCTGTAGGCTGCCTGCCTGCCTGCCTGGCCATGTTGAATATTTATGATCCTCGCGGCGAAGGGAGCGGGTTGGGGGGGGGGGGTTAGCTGATCGCTGTCTGTCTGGGTGATCTCGCGGGGGGAAGCGAAAAGGGGGGGGGGGCGTCCGGTCCGGCCGGCTCTGCTTCCTCAAGGACGACTTCCAACTTTTCCATTCCACTCGCGGGTCCGTGGACGGGGCTCCTCGGCCGCGCCGCGTCGGACAGTGGGTCAGAAAACCGTGGAGGCGGCCAAAATTCTAGACGCGTTTTGAGCTCCAGAGTCGCAAAATGGGACTCGAATCGAACGTATGACCCCACCAATGGATTCCCCGTTTTTGGAGCAATCGGTTGGTGGGTTCACATGTTCGATTCGAGTCCCATTTAGCGACTCCGGAGCTCGAAACGTGTCCGGGATTTGGGCCGCCTCAACGCTCTTCTGACCCACTGTGCGTCGGACTGCGCGTGGCGCCGCGGTGGACACGTTCCGAACGGCGCTCCATCGTGAGTGGGACAGGGACGGAGTGGAGGAGCGACTCTTTTGAATCTGAATCGCTCGGCGGTCGGCCTATGCCGGGGACTCGGCGTTTAGATGAAGCGCCCCTCCGGCTCTGGTTTCCGGCGCCGTCCTGTTGTTTTATTCGCACGCGCGATGTATACCGTCACCGCCCTTGCTGACTGACCTCCGATCCGATGTCCGCGGGGCTGGTCGGGGCGGGGCTAGAGGAGGCCTGCAGTGTCGTGGGTCGCCGCTCGCAACGCCACGCTCGACTCCCAAGACCCTCGTCAACCTCTCTCCCCTCCTCTGGGCCCTTACTTCGTCGTGCTCGACCAAACACTCACTCACACACACACACACACACACACACACGCGCGCGCGCGCACATGTCCGCGCAGAGAATGTCCTGGTTCTTTGTAGGCGTGGGACAGCGAGACGGTCGGACCAGCGCGTCATTTTATTATTCTGAAGGCGGCCAGCAGGCGGCGTTGCCAAGCCTGTCCTTTTCGCCGTGACTGTACACGCAACCCCTCGCGCCCGCCGCGCTCGCGTTGTGGCTGCGACTGTACCTACTGTACCACCGACTGAGCGAGGGGATTTCGGGGTGAAAGTACGCGCGTAGGGCTGTGAGTGACAGGCGGGGCGCGGTTGGGCAAGACCCGGCGCACGGTGGGCCAGAGGACCGTCCCTCGAAGGGCTCGGACCACTGGCTGCCAGTCTGGCTGTCCGGCGCAGGTGCACAATCGGAGCTTCTTGTGAAGTGGCGGGGCGGGCCCGGGCGGGCCGCGGGCCCCTTCTCAGGTATACAATACCTGTACGGTTATACGGCCGAGGGGAGGGCGAGGGCCGGCCGGGCAGGGCGCTCAATGCTCGCGGCTGTTGCTATTGTGCCCGGACTGCCCCCCTTGCCCAGCACTTTTATGTTCACCTCCAAGAAGGACGGCTGTCTGCGTTTTAATCGCTTTGGTGTGGGTGATGTAGGGTGCGGGTCTTCCTGCCCCGGCCGAGGGGTCAAGTTGTGAAATGATCTGAAGAGTGGTTCTCCCTCTGCGGAGTGCGTGTGGGCAAAGCATTGTCCCGCTCGCCCGCCCCTTCCTTTTTGCACGTCGAAGAGAAAGAGGGACGCAGTTTGCACGGCTTGGTATTTTTCTCACACCAGCAGGTCAGTCCGTTCCAGGAAACGACAGCAAACATTGCACGAGGCCGAGGTTCGGGGGCAGGCGCACGCTCAAGGGTTGGGTATCGGAACGAGTTTATCTTGCGATTTCCAAGTAGGCTCGCCTGGGACGACTGCAGTCTTGAATGCGAGCTCTCACCTCAGAGCGCACGCGAGACTCGAGCGTCAGCACACTCCTGGCTCCACATTGGGATCTGCAAATGAAGTGCTGAGTTTTGTCTGCGATGACGTCAGCAGTGATGACGCGGCGCGGCCGAGACCGCCATTGACTCTCCTCGCTCACGTTGAGGAGACGCGCTCGGGCCAGACCTGGTTCTGAACCTTTGGCAATGGATTCAAAGTTCAATCCATGATTACGGAGCCGAGATCGGGGTCTTCCCGCGCGTAAAGAGCGCGACTGTAAGGCTCCCCGGTATCCGGCCCGCTGTGCGCCGGCCAGGCAGCAGTCAGTGATTCCGAGCGGCGTGTCTCTCCCACTGTGCAGGACGGAGGGAGACGGAGCCACCAAGCCAAAGGTCACGCGGCGTGGGCAGCGGGCCGTGCAGAGCGGAGTGGCCGGCTGCCTGGCTGGCTGGCTGGCTGAGTCACCCGAGCCGATCTAATGGAACCGGCGGCGGCCCTGCTATCTCTGTCTTTGTCTTATCTGGCCCACTTGTTCCGCTGTCGCTTTCCCGGGCGGCTGGTGTTGACGGGTGCCGCGGATCGGCCGGTGCGGCCCACTGTGTCAGCACTTGCTGCCGGGACTGTACCGCCCAGTGGGCCGGCCGGCCGGCGGGGCGGAGTGTACCGCGGAGAAAGTGCCGCGGCGGTGCCAAAGACGGAGACGCGGCTCGGATGTCGGTACAAACCTGGAATGTCCGGAGCAAGCTAAGCGCGGCGTGGCACAGTGGGCCAGAGGACCAGCGCAGGCGGCCAAAACTCAAGACGCGATTTTAGCTCCAGAGTCGCTAAATGGGACTCTAACCGAACGTGTGACCCCACCAATGGATAGCTCTCCGAACGAAGAAGCCGTTGGTGGGGTCGCACGTTCGGTTCGAGTCCCATCTAGCGATCCAGGAGCTCTTCGCGCTGGTCTTCCGGCCTACTGTGCGTGAGTACAATCCCACCCAAAACAAGTAGGAGAGCGACAAGAAGCTCGCTGGCGGCAAGGAAAGGCCGACACTGAAACCCGCGGCGCTGGCGCTGCCGGCGGCGCGGTGTCACCGGTGGGAAAGTGGCTGCGGCATTGCCCACGACGGCGTCCCTAACGAGCTGCGCCGACGGCCGGTTTATTCTCCCGGCGCGGCGCGGCGCGGCGGGGGCTTCCCGTCGGCCGGCAAACGACGCTCTGTAATTGTGGCGTCCGCGACGTGGCGTGGCCGCGCGGTGCTAGAGGCCGCGGGGCGAGCGACCTCCACGACGTCGCGCGCGGCGGACGAGGCGCGGCGTGCCCCGCGCGGCCCGACGCGCTGGCGCTAGACCAACCAGCAAAACTGTCCGAACGAACGACCCGACCGGGCGGCGTGGCGTGTGGGCGCAGGGGATGGGGCGGGGGGGGAGGCCTCATGCATTATGCAGCAGGCAGGGTGACGTGGCCGGCCACCCGCCGCCCTTGCGATACCAATGGCTTTATCAACGTGTGTGTGTGTGTGTGTGTGTGTGTGTGTGTGTGTGTGTGTGTGTGTGTGTGTGTGTGTGTGTGCGCGCGCGCGCGCGCGCGCGCTTGCTTGCGTATTTGTATAGTTCTGTGTCCGGAGCGATATGGCCGTCGCACCGCGGCGTGTTGGCCCTAGGTCCGCTTCCCGTCAAGAGGTTATTTTCCACCCTCTGCGGTCATCGCCGTCGCGCGGCCTGCACCCCGTCGAGCGCGGCGCGGCAGGGGGTTCCCACTTGGCACACATCGCCACGCGGGACGGACACGCTGTCGTCTAAATTTTTCATGACTCGCCGCGTCGCCGTCACGGCCTGCCTTCCGATGAGGCGAGGTTAGTGTGTGTGTGAGTGTGTGCGTCAGAGAGAGAGAGAGAGAGAGAGAGAGAGAGAGAGAGGAGAGAGAGAGAGAGAGAGAGAGAGAGAGAGAGAGAGAGAGAGAGAGAGAGAGAGAGAGAGAGAGAGAAAGAAAGAAAGAAAGAAAGAAAGAAAGAAAGAAAGAAAGAAAGAAAGAAAGAAAGAAAGAGAGAAAGAGAAAGAGAGAGGGCGGCCAACCTTGCCTCGCGCGCAGGCATTTCCTGTTTATTTTTGCGACCCTCAGAGGATCTGGCCCGGGCGGCCGGGATGAGGTATTATTGCAAGCGGGGCGAGGCGCGAGGGCTGCGTTGCGTCGTCTGCAGGCCGGGGGCATCGCTCGCCCCAATACACGCCCCTCTTCCCCCCGCTCCACTAAATATACAGGCAGTCGGCTGGCTGGCGGCCTGGCAGGGCGGCGCAGTGAGTGAAAGCTGTTGGCACGGCGCCGCGCGGGACAGTTTAACGGATGGTAGGGTCAGGGCGGGGCACTGCGTGCGTAGCCGAGGGGGGCTCACCAGGAAAAGTCATCGTACGTGAGGAAGCAATTCAGAGTTTAAATCGGAAGAGAATTGTTGCAAGGCGCGGCGGCCGGGGCCCTGCTGCCGTCCAACGACGGCGTCCTCGGTGACGTCCACGACGGCGGCCATTTGGCGGCCAAACTGGTGGCGTGAGGCAGCAGGACGGCGCGGCGGCGCGCGCGGAGCGACTCTTGCTGTCCTTGTTGGCGGCCGGGCTCTTGTTGCGGTGACCCAGAAAGCAACGGGTGCTGCTGGAGGCTGCTGGGTGGTACTCGGGCCCCCGCCGCACTGCGCCCCGCAGCGGTGCCCCGCAGCCATGATTCTGTTAAGCCGTTGAAAGGGCAGGGGGAGGGGGGCGGGCCTGGCAAGGCACCAAGAAGGGGGGGGGGGAAGAGGGCAGTAACGGTTAGGGCCACTGTCGCGCTGTGTGGGTCGCCCCGTCGCCCTCCCCGTGTTTGTACCAGCCCGGCCGCTTGTTCTCCCTCTTCCTCCCTCGTTCGCTGCACACTGCTTCTCCTCGTCCTCCTCTCGGGCCGCCGTCTCGCTCCACGGGGCTGCGACAAAGTGTTTGGAAAGGGTGGCCGGGGAGAGGGAGGCGGGGGCAACGAGGGGCTGCCGCCCTCGGATACTGACTTCCGGATGTCCCCACTGCCAACTATCGACCGCCAGTCTCGTGTGTGTGCGTGTGTGTGTATGTGTCCCGCGCGCGCGTCATGTGTGTCGGCATGCGAGTCTGACTGGGTGCTCTTCTTTGTGTTGCAGGCCGCAGCAAGGCGCGGTCCCGACGGGGCAGCGACTCGGAGTACGTCCCCGGCGCCGGCGGCAGCACCAGCCGCAAGCGGCCGCCCGCACGGTCGCCACGGTCGCGCAGGCACGCGGCCGCCGCCAGCAACAAGCCCTCCGACGAGGAGGCCGAGGCGAGCTCGCCGCCGCGTTCGGCCGCGCCCACGCCGTCGCCGCGCACGCCGCGTCCGCCCCCGCGGCGTGGCGAACGCTCGTCCGGACGCATCTCGGAGCGCGCCGCGGCGCGGGCAGCGCAGGCCGCCCTCGACCGGCTGCTCGGCGGCCCCACCGCCGCCGGCAGGCACCGCCGCGCCAGGAGCCCGTCCACTGACTCGGACGACGAGCCGCTGCGGCACCTCGTGCCGCGCGTCGCCGCGGTCCCCGACAAGCCCGACGCCGACCGGGACTCCGGCTCCGACACGGACTTGGAGTTCTACGTGCAGCTGCCCTCCGACGACGAGCCGTCGGACCGGGAGTGGTGCGCCACCCCCAAGCAGCTAGCGTCGCCGGAACGGATACCCACGTCGCCCCTGCCCACCGAGCCCTTCCCCACCGTCGAGGCGAAGAAAGGCAAGGAGGACGAGGAGAACGAGGAGGACAAGCAGGACGCCAATAAGGAGGACGGCGACGACTCGGACGAGGAGCTAGACAAGGACCAGAAGAAGAGGAAAAAGAAAAGTAAGAAGAAAAAGAGCAAAAAGGAGGGAGGACGCAAAGCCAAGCGAAGCAGGAGCAGAAGTAGAGCCGAAGAAGCGCCTTCCGTCGAGAAGGCTGAGGAATCCGCCGTCAAGGAGGAGCAGCCTGCGACGCCGGCAGCGCCTCAGCCAGAGGCTGCCGTCCAGGACACCAAGTCGGCCGTCGCGCCCGAGAGGTCATCCCTGCGGCCGGAGGACGCCGTGAAAGCGACGCCCGTCGCGGCGGAGCCAGTCAGGCCCCTCCAGGAAGCGAAGCCGGCGCCGACGCCGAAACGCGACGCCACCGCCGAGCCGCCGGCCGAAGCAGCCAAAGCCGAGGCAGGCCAGCCGCCGGCGTCGACCAAGCCGTCGACCCCGTCGGACCTGCAGCGCGTCGACGCGGACGACGACGTTGACGATGAGCCGGTGAGACCCGAGCGGTGCCCCAGCGAGGATGACAGTCACAGCGCGCACAGTCTGCACAGCGCAGCCAGGATGGAGCCCAACCTGGCCGCCAACCTCAGGGACCTCAAGGAAGCCCTCCGGGACGACCGGTCTGACTCGGGCGTAGGGTCCCTGCGCTGCAGCAGCAGCGAGGAGCGATCCGGGTCGCGCTCGAGCGTGGACGAGGCCGCCACCACCGCCACCACGGCAGGGCTGCCTCTCCACGGGCTGGCCCCGCACGGCCAGGGGACCCCTCATGGGCAGGGGCCCCCGCACGGCCAGGGGCCGGCCCACGGCGGGGCCCACGCCGCGGCCCACGGCCCCGGCCCCGGAGGGCTGCTGCGGTCGTTGCCCGGCGCCGAGGCTAGCCGCGGCGTCTGGAGAGACCCTGCGCAGGCCGCGCACCACGTGGACATCCGCCACGTCCACAGCATGCAGCATCACCTGCTCATGTCCGGCGCGCGCGGAGGACCGCCGCCGCCCTCGAGCCACGCGCCGCCGCCCGTCGGCCCCGTGGGCCCCGGCGGCGGCCTGGCGCTGCCCCCCGGCCTGGCCTATTCGCACGCCGCCGCCGCCGCCGCCGCGGGCATGTCCGCGGAGGCCCTCTGGAAGGCGGCGGCACGCGGCGGCTACCCGCACATCCTAGCCCAACCTGATCTCAACGCCTACTCGGACCGCCTCGCCAGGTGAGTGTCGGCCCGCCCCAGCAGCGCCCCGAGGATTACAGTGTAGTGAAGTGTAGTGCAGTGCAGTGACATCAGTGACCCGTGCTCTGTGTGTGTCTGTGTGTCTCTGTGTCTTTGGATTACCATTCCACTCCCCGCCCGGCATGTATGTAAGTAGTGCATTTCTTTCTTGCCGCCGTGTGCGTGCCTGTCGCCGACTGACCCCGGCCGGCCCACTGTGCGCGCCGGTGATGGCGGTCAAGGCCCGGAGAAGGAGACCTGCCCATCGGAGGAGTTGGAGGCGAACAGCGTCGCGCCGACAGCATCGCGTGTTTGTCTCGCTTCCTGTTTCATTTTCATCGCGGGGAAGGTTTCTGTTCCGTCAATCGGCCCCCACCGCCCCGAGCCGGGCCGGGCCACCTCGTTATGCCAAGTCGAGGGGGAGGGGGAGGGGGGACCGCGTCACAGCCCACTCAACAGAACTTCCCCGTTCGTGCTAACAATTTATTTCGGTCGCGGCCGGCGCGGCCCGAACTCTTGGCTCGTCGTGTTACCCCCCCCCCCCTGCGAACATCAACACCGGCACCCCTCCCCTTCCCTGCCGAACACGCAAAAAAAAAATCCTTAAAAAATAATAATGGAACTACCGAAAGCGTGCACGCGCGTTGCTGTGCGATCGATTTGGTCGGCGTGTCGATTTTACCAACGGTTTCCCGCGTCCCTGTGTCCAAGCCGTCGTGTATCTTTGTCTGGGAGTGTACACGCTCTGCAAGAGTGGTGCTGCTACGAATGTGGTACTATGTTATGTTATGTTTCGCACGACGAATTATTATCCTGATAGAAATTGAAAATCCCGTTCGCGCGCGAGCTTGAACCTCCGGCGCCTCTCAAACGCCTGTCATAATTTGCATGAATGTGTGCCTGTACCGCGGTGCACAGTGGGTCGGAAGACCGTTGATGCGACCAAAATTCCAGACCCGTTTTGAGCTCTAGAGTCTCTGAATGGGACTCGAATCGAACGTGTGTCCCCCTAAGATAGATTCCTCGTCGGGAGAGGTATCCATTGGAGGGTTCACACGATCGGTTCGAGTCTCGTTTAGCGACTCTGGAGCTCAAAAGGCGTCTGTCCGCCTCCACGGTCGTCCGGCCCACTGCGCACCGCGGCGCTAAGGGCTTCCCCGGCGGGCTGCTTGCGCAACGCCGGCCGCACGAGGTCGCCGCCGTTCCAGGCGCTCCAGCGGACGACTCCAGCGGCGCGGCCTCCGCGTTTCTTCCAGCCGCGCATGACTGGCCGGCCGGGCCGCCGTCCTTGGCGGGGAAGCAGCAAGTGCCGCCGCATTCCCCCGACAGACTGTCTGTCTGTCTGTCTGTCTGTCGCCGCGCTCGCATCTCGCCGCGTTACTTTTCGAGTGGCGCGCAGTGGGCTGGAAGACCGGCGGCGCAGGCGGCCGAAACTCTTAACACGTTTCGAGCTCCACACGGTAAAAACGGTTTCTGGTTTTCCCAGGAACTCCCTGGAAATCGCCTTTGTCTTTACTACAGGCTTCCTGGGAAAACCGGGAACCGTTTTGACTGTGAACAGTCGCTAAATAGAACTCGGACCGAACGGGTCACCCCACCAACGGACTCCTCGTCCCGAGAGCAATCCTTTGGAGGGGTCACCCGTTCGTTTCGAGTCCCATTTAGCGACTCTGGAGCTCATAACGCGTCTAGAGCCGTGGCCGCCTGCCCGCTGTGCAGCGTGGAGCTACGTCGCGACCGCGCACTTTCTGCCGGGACTGTACCCCGCGTCGACCTTGGCTCGAATCCGCATCGGGGCGGGCGGGCGCAGTGGCGGGAAGGGGGGGGGGGGGGCACGGCACGCCACGCCAGCCCGCCTGTCTGCACGTCCGTCTGGGTGCGTGACTGCGTGACCGGGCCGACAGCCTGATAGCGGGGAGGGGAGGGGGGGCGGGGCGTTATTCTTGGACCGTCCGACCGTCTTCTGCCTCCATCCTCGTCGCACTCGCAGCGCCGCGTAGCCGCGCACGGCGGCCGGTTTCTTTTCTCTGGCCGCGTCCGCCGCTTCATTGAGCGAGGCCCCGGTGGGTCCCGGAGGGGGAGGGGACCTGCAGCTCGGCGCGGCAGCGCGTAACGTCCCCGCGGGGCACATTGGCTTGCATTGGCTCGCTCGTCGGTGACAGGGGAGGGATGGACCCACCCAGCCTCGGCCAGTGGCCGCCAAGTGCGTCCGGCCCAACGCGCACAGTGGGCCAGAGCCGCTAAATGGGACTCGAACCGAGCGTGTGACCCCACCAATGGATTGCTCTCCGAACGAGGAATCCACTGGTGGGCTTCGCCGGTCTTTTGGCCCGCTAGGTTTTTGGCTGTCTGGCTGCCAGGCAGCCTGTGGTTGTTTACGTGCCGATGTCTCGATGATACAATCTGGAAATCGCTTTTGAAAAATCGGGTTATCCTACGCGCAACGGTATAAAAACGCGCGTTAGAAAGTGCCTGAAGTGGTTGCCGCCGCTCTACGGATGACGTCAATCGGTTTCCACTCGCTGCCCGCCGCTGGCTTGGCGGCTGCCGCCGGCCTGGCCCCCATGATGGCCGCCTGGGTGAATGACCCGGGGGTCCTGCCCCGGCCCGGCCTTGCCACTCTAAGCAAGCAGTGGTGGAGGCAGGTCGAGCAGGGCGGTCCTGAAAGCCGGTCTGGGATGCAGTGGCTGCCTGCTAGCGCCCTAGGTGGAGGGCGGAAAGGTCGCAGCCAGGATTCGAACCTACGCTCGCCACGGTAGAAACGGTGCCCGTTTTTTCAAGGAAGCGCGTAGAAAAGTTTCGGCCGCCTGCTCCGGTCTTCTGGCCCACTGTGCGTGGGCGCTACATGGGTTAGCGGCCCCGTCGTGGCTCGGGACGGTCATCGGGGCGGCCAGCTGTGTTGCCAGTGTCTTGGCCGCGCCTTGGCGTGCTGCCGGCCGTCGCGGCGTGCGTCAGGACCCCCTCCCCCGCCGGGCCCCGCCGGGGGCCGCGAGGGCATGCTCTCATTCCGACGGTTGACCTTGAAGTCAGCTGTGGCCAGGACGGCCAGGACGGTGACGAGTGTGCCCCGCAGCACAGTGTGCCCGGCCGAGACGAAGCCTGCGTCGACGACCGCGCGGCCTCGCACGACAAACGCAACAATGTTGTCATGTTGATGTCGATGTGACAGCTGTAAAGGTCGACGTGGCAACGCTGGTGACTGATTTCGACGTGGGGCCCACGCGTCGGCCAGCCTGCCTCCGGGGCCGTTGTGGCTCCCTCGCCACGATAAGACCGCGAGCAAAACACGATTCAGGAAGCAGCGCCGTTCTCCGCGGTTGCGCCGCCGACTTCATTCCAAATCCCCCTTTTGTTTGTTTTCTGCTCGGCGGGGTAATCCTGCTGGTGGGCGTGATGCGGAACACAGCGCCGGGGCAGATAAACCCGCGCCCGTCCGTCTGTCGGTCTGTCTGCCTGCCTGTCTTGTCTGTTTGGGACAAGGATGAGGGAGGAGTGTATCTATTTGCGGCGAGATAACGGATATCACTCTCCGCGGGCGCATCTGTGTGTATGTTTGTGTGTCTGTGCGGCAAATACAGAGCGCGGTCGGTCCGCCGCCGAGGCCCAGGGTCAGAGGTCGCGCAGGGTGCGCGATGCGGGTCGGGCGGGGCAGGGTGAGGCGGGGCGGGGCGGGAAGGCCGTGTGGGAATTTCCGCCCGGCTCGGGCGAGATCGCTCGGAAGAATGACACTCGTGGGGGGGGGGGTCGCGAGGAGCGTGACCCGAGTTCGTTGGTGGGTACAGTCCCGTCGGAAAGTCGCTGCTCGCGGATAGGGGCTCTTGGCCGGGACTGTACACGCGACGAGTGTTGGCGATGCAAGCAGCGATAGCGCGGGTAATTAAAGGTCGACGCAGCGGCATTGCATCGCCGTCATTGGCGGCGTTCCCAGGAGGAAGCGCTCGCGGGGCTAATCTACAAGTGGAGTCCCCGGCCCGCCTCGCCCCGGCACTCGGCAGGTGTACCGTCCGCGCCAGAAGCAGCCACCGCGGGTGGGCGGGCGGATGTTGGCGGTGCTGCTATTATGTGTTTTGATCCGCCGCGAGCCCCGGTCGGCAGAAGGCGCCACCGCCCGGCCCATCACGTGGCGGGGCGGGGCGCGGCGTATCGACTGTCGTGAGGCAGGTGCCTTCCCCCTCCCCCCTGGAGCGGTCCGCGCGCCGCTGAATGCGTCTCGTTGCCACGGAAACTGGGCCGAGCGGGGGCGGAGGGGAGGGGGAGGCGGCATGCCGAGATAAATGGCCTGAGGGGAGGGGGAGGGGGGGGGAGCCGCAGACAGGATGAAAACCGGTTCTCGCTCCGCGCGCGTTCCGTTCCGGCAGCGTCCGTGTGAGAGTGCGCGCGCGCGAGTGTGGGTGGTCATGGCTCATGGCGCGGTACAGTCGTGCTCAGAAGCGCTCGCTATGTATCTCTCGTTTCTGCGCTGCGCTTTACTTGCTCTCGGCAGCGGTTCGCGATTCGCGTTCACTGGTGTACTTCTTGCATGCCGTGTGGCGTGTGTGTGGTCTGGTTTGGTACCGAAGGTTCTCTCTCAGACTCGTTCTGAGTTTTTCTTTAATAACTTATTGACGTTTGTGCACATTAATGAGCTTAGTATCATTTATATTTGTTGCAGTAACTTTATTGTCAATTTCGGCTGGACAAATCTATTAAGCTTCTTAACGAAATCCTATTAATGTGCACAAACGTCAATGAATATCAACTCTATTGAAGGATGAGAGTGTTTGATTAATTTTTGTTTACAGCTTTTAGGCCTGCGGGTTTTTGAAGTACCTTCTCGGAAACCGATAGTGTGTGGCGTCTTGGTTTTTTTGCATGCGCCACAATCTTTCCTTATCCTGGGAGGAACGGACTATGTATGGCTTCCGAGAATTTTATTGGCCGTGACAGGCGGAAACGATCGATGCTTTCGATGCCTGAAGTGCCTTCATTCGTTGCCATGCACTACCACTCTGGTAATCGTGTGTACACTTCGTCCGGTAATCATTGGTAATCACATGCCAAAACTGGATATTTTCGCTGTTTCCATCGGCTTTTGGGGGTTCCTCTTATGAAAATGGGCAAAAATTGCTCCGCGCTGGCCTAAATTTTAGTTTTTTGAGAATTTTTATAGGTAACCACTGGTGATCAGTAACCCTGTGTACACTCCTGAGCTGAGTGGTGGACCCCTCACATGCACTACTGATGAAATAACTTTGTTCCCCCGTTACTGGAGTTTTAATTGCGTTTGTTTCTTTCAGCCTCATGTTGTCGTCGTGCTGCGTGTGTGTGTGTGTGTGTCAGTCTGTCTGTCTGTCTGTCTGGCCGTCCGTTCGCCCCGTGACCCCCGCGCCTTGCCTGTTGCAGGGAGCACCGCGACCGGGAGGAGAAGGCGCGAAAGGACCAGCAGCGAGAACAGCGAGAACAGCGGGAACAGCGAGAACAGCGGGAACAACGGGAGCTGCAGGCGCGGGAACTGCAGGCACGTGAGACCCGAGAGCGGGAAGAGTCGGAGAGGCGGCAAGGCGAGCTAGGGAGGAAAGCCTCTGAGGAGCGCGAGAGGATAGAGGCCCAGCGTGCAGCGGAGCGCGCGGTGCACAAGCACTTCGAGGAGTCGCTGCAGCGGTTGGCTCAGCAGCAGGTGCGTCCCGACCCACACCCAGGCCGCCAGCGCGTCGCCGCCCCCTCCCCCCCCCCCACTCCCACTCCCCTGTCACACTTGTCTTTTCAAATTTCTAAAAAAGAAATTCATATTAACTTAACTCGTCTTCAGTCCTCGGCTCTCCTCTCTCAGTCCCTTTCTCTCCGGTTCGTCTCAGCGTCTCCGCTGACCCTAACGCCTCAAACTTCTTCACGCTAACCCGTCTTCTTCGTCTGCTCTGGGAAGCCGACAGCTGTTTGTGTGATGCTTTTGGTTTTTTTTTTTTTTTTTGTTTTTTTTTTTTTGTTTCTCCTCTTCCCCCTCCTTTCACTTTCATTTCGATTAATTTTTTGTTGTTGTCCTTCCCTCCATTTTTCCGTTCATTTTGTTTTTATTTCCGACTCTCTCTGGTTCTGGTCGTGACCGCCCCCTTGTCGCCGTGTGCCCGCAGAACGCCCAGGAGCGCGGTTGGATCGGCTCGCTGGGCAACCGCGGCCCGCCCGGAGGCCCCGGTGGCCCTGGAGGCCCTGGAGGCCCCGGAGGCCCCGGAGCCGCCGGGGAGGAGAGGGAGGGCGCCGGCCCGGCGTCCTCCCCCAGCAACAGCGCCCCGTCCATGGCAAGCCTGCAGGTGAGTGGACCAGAAGACCGGCGGAGGCGGTCAAAATCCCCGGACGGGTTTTGAGCTGCAGCGTCGCTAAATGGGATTCGAACCGAACGTGTGACCCCACCAATGGATTGCTCTCCGAACGAGGGATCTATTGGTAGGGTCACATGATCATAAGTGGTCCAGTCGTCAAGTCACTGAATGCTCAAAACACTCGGTTAGGTGGCACGCTGACCGTTCGATGAGTGACGTCCGTTCCGTTCCCTTTGCGCAGGCTCAGGCCCACCAACAGGCGGCGCTGTCGCTGGCGCAGCACACCAGCCTCATGCACCAGCAGGCTCTGGTGGCGGCTCACCAGGCCCATCAGGCTCACCAGGCCCACCAGGCGCAGGCACGCATGACCCTCCACGAGGCCCACCGGCAGCAGCAGCAGCAGCAGCAGATGGCGGCCGACAACCGGCGGCTGCATGAACAACACCAGCAGCAGCAGCAGCAGCAACAACAACAACAACAACAACAACAACAACAGCAGCAGCAGCAGCAGCGGCTGCACGAGCAGCAGAGAGTGCAGCCCGTGCAGCCGCAGGTGCAGAGGGCGCCCTTGAACCAGGCGCCACGGCCGTCCGCCTTCTACTCGCAGCCCCCCATCAAGGTGGGTGCGCCAGCCTGTTTCCGATCAGTGCCGTAATTGCCCTGTCTCGCTCGCACTCGTGAGTCACAGTGGGTTGGAAGACCGTTGAGGCGGCCAAAATTCTGAACGCGTTTTGAGCTAAATGGGACTCGAACCGGAACCCGTGACCTCACGCATGGATTGCTCTCCAATCGCTCTGAGGACGCGTCTTGAGGTGCTAACGACGTGGTGGTGTCGCTTCGCGGAGTCTAACTGTGCGTGCGTTGTTGCAGGTCCCGAGGAGATCCCCTGGAGGAAGGTCGCCCATCGCGGCGACGACGCTCCCCGGCCACGGCCGGCTCGACGTCAAGACCGAGACCAAGCCGCCTGCGTCCGGAGCGCCGCCCCGCGCGTCGCCGGGCCCCGCCTCCAGCCAGGGGCCTTCCCCCGGGCCTGGGTCGGGCCCAGGCCCTGCCCCTAGTCCGTCGGCGCTCCACGGCGCCCACCCGCACTCCCTGGCCCACCACGCCTTGCCGCAAGGCCTCTCCGGCCTGCCCGCGCTGCCTGGGCTCCCCAAGGCCGAGCCCAACTTCAACATGTACGGCTACAACACCAACTACCTGCCGCCGGCCGGCTTCAGCCTACACGACCACCACGCCCTGGCCGCTAAGCGGCAGCAGCAGCAGCACGGCATGGTGGCCGACAACAAGGCCGGTACAGTCATCGTCAAGAACGAATCCAAGAGCCCCCGGCCGCCGGCCAGCTCGCCCCTGCCCTACCGGGTGCCGGCACCCGCGCCTTCTAGTCAGTCCGCCCCCCACGGCGGCAGCGGCGGCAGCGGCGGCAGCGGCGGCAGCCATCCCCACGCCGCGGCCCTGTCGGGGCGGCCGGCCGGCCAGGCCCCCGAGCAGCTGTCGCAGCTTCCGCGCGGCTACTCGGGCAAGCAGAGCGGCGTGTCTGGGCCGGCCTACTCCGTCACGTCCTTCCTGCAGCAGCCGCAGCAGGCCGCGCACCAGGCGCACGGCCTGCCCGGCTACAACACGTCCCCCGCGCCCATCTCGCGGCACAAGACCACCACCAGCCCGGCGCCCTCCACGTTCTACGGCAAGCCGCACAAGCCCGTGGAGCCCGGCGCGATGGGCCGGCCGGCCAGTCCCAGCGACACCAAGCCCATCGCGCTCACCACCAAGGCGCCCACCGTGCCGCCGTCGCCGTACCAGCCGCTGCCCATGCCGCTGTCCGAGCCCAGGGCCTTCATCCCCTCGGACAAGGCGGCGCCATACCAGCACCCGTCGCAGCCCGCGCACAAGCCGGCCACGCCGCACCACGGCGCCTCCACGCCGGGGCAGTCGCCCGGCCTGCCCATGCCCGCGCCCAGCCCGCGGGCCTCGGCGTCGGCCTCGCCGCTGCAGGTGCAGACGCAGCCGCTGGACCTGGTGTCGGACAAGAGCCACAGCCAGCCGCCCAGCTCGCCCAACAAGCGGAGGAGTCCGTTCCAGCCGGCCGTGGCGGACAACAAGAAGCCCCGCCTGGACCACGCGGCGCTGCTGCCGCCCCACCCATCGCACGGCGTCGCGGCGCCGCTGCCCCACCAGCCGCACATGCAGCAGCACCACCTCGTCATGCTGGGCCACGGGCTCGGCATGCCCCACTACCTCGGCCAGCCCATGCAGCACCCCGCGGTGGGCGCCATGGCGGCGCTGGCGCCGCCGGCGCAGCACCGCGTCAGCCCCATGAGCCCGCCCAGCAACCCCAGGGCCAGCCCCGCCAGCCCGGGCCTCACTCGGGCCAGTCCGTCCAGGATGAGCCCGCTGCAGCAGGCGCAGCAGGCGCAGCAGGCGCAGCAGGCGCAGCACCAAGCGCAGGGACTGCTCCTGCAGCCGCAGCACAGTCCGCGCGCCAGCCCGCTGCCCGCCGGTCACCGCCACAGTCCCAACCCGCTGCAGTGCAACGCACCCACCACCGTGCTGACCACGCGCAGCCCACCCCCCGTGGCCGTTCCCATCAGGGTGCCGTCCACGGGGCCGGGGCCTGGGCCGGGCCACGGACCCGGACCCGGTCCTGGGCCTGGAGCGCCTCTCGCAGGCCCTCCCGCGGCTAGTGTACCTAGTGTTTCACCTCTGCCGTCGCCACTCCCTTTTCAGTCTCTCGGGGCGCCCCCTGCTAGTCCGATGAGGCCGCCGTCTGCCGGCCACGCCAGCCCCTCGTCCCTCCCGCCCGCGCCCATGCCTGTGCTTTCACCCGCCCTGAGAGACGTCGCGCCCACCGCATCGCCGCCCCCCGCCACTGCGTCCCCCGCCCCCGCCGCCACGCCCCCGCCGCCCGCCCCCTCACCGCTCAAGCCCGCCACCCCCACGCCCGCCCCCGCCCCCGCCCCCGCGCCGTCCGGCGGCGTGCACAAGCTGAAGAAGGCGTGGCTGCAGCGCCACTCCGGCGAGGACGCCGAAGACACGAGCGGCACCGTCGGCAGCGGCAGCTGCGTCACGCTGCCCATCCCCCTCAACAAGACCCCCGCCACCGCGGCCGCCACGCCGGCGCAGCCCCCCGCCACCAGGCCCGTGTCCGCCATCCCCATCGGCTCCATGGCCGTCAACAGCATCAATCGCGCCACCAAGGAGAAGAAGGACAAGAAGGAGGAGGACAAGGCCGACAAGGACAAGGCCCACCCAAACGCCAAGGCCCCCCGGAAGGCGTCAAGAACGGACGCCGGGTCCGGGGGGTTGGCCGGGGGACTGGCCGGGGCCGCGGTAGCCAACGGGCACGCACCTGACAGCCTGCCCGGCCTGGCGCACTCGTCGAGCTCGGAGGCCGAGGTGAAGGCGTCGCCGCCGCCGAGGCGGACCCCGAAGAAGGGACGCAAGAGCGCCGCGGCCAACCGGCGGCACGCGCGCAAGACGGCCACCGTGCGCTCCTACTCCGAGAGCGGCTCCGAGTCCGACAAGGAGTCCGGCACGGAGAAGGACAGCGACAGCGGCGCCAGCAACACCACCACCAGCACCACCGCCAGCACCAAGAAGGGCGCGCAGTCGGGGGACTCAAACCAGGGCGCCAGCGCCAAGGGCCGCAAGCGAGGCCGACGCCCCAAGTCAAAAAACGGGGAAGATGAGGGTGGCAAACCGAAGCGCGCACGGGAGCCTTTTTTTAAGAAGCCGCCGGTCTCGCAACTGAAGCGGACCGGCGAGTCTTTTCTTCAGGACGGCGCGTGCTTCGAGGTGGCGCCCAAGCTGGCCAAGTGCCGCGAGTGCCGGTGGACCCCGCACCAGCGGTCCAAGAACATGCCCAACATCTTCTGTCGCTTCTACGCCTTCCGCAAGCTGCGCTTCACCAAGAACGGCCAGCTCGCCATAGCGGGGTTCTCAAACCCCTTCAAAGACTGTTCAGAGGTTGGTCGACTTGCTCGCGTTTTGTCTCTCTTTTCGTTCGCTGTGTCTTCGATGAATGTGTGCTCATGTTTTCCCTCTTGTGCCTTGCAGGATGATCTCAGGCTGTGGGTCGCGCAGCCGGAGACCCCGCCGGGTGGTTTGGATGTGGAAATGTCGCGTTTCCTTCTCACCCAGATTGGTGATCAATTCTGTGATTTACTTATGGAAGAAGCAGAGGCTCAAAGCATGCACGTCGGGGACGGTGAGTTGTGAGCCTCTCTCAGTCTCCGTTTCTTTCAGTTGCGAGCAATCACTAATCTGACACTGTTTCTCCCGTTTCCAGCCGGTAAAATAGCGTGGAAGCGCGTGGTGCAGGGCGTTCGGGAGATGTGCGACGTGTGTGAGACGACGCTGTTTAATTACCACTGGGCCTGTGCCAAGTGTGGCTTTGTTGTTTGTTTGGATTGTTATAAGGTGAGTCTCGTTCCCCTCATTCGTTTCATGCAGTTTGTCCGTTTATGACTGTGGTGCTAAATTTGTCGGTTTTGCCTCTTTCTTTGCAGTGTACTGTTCCTGTAGATCCAGAATTAATGTCTGAAACTGGAAGTGACAAGGAGAGAGATTTTAGAGGATGGCTGTTCTGCACAAATAGACAAGCTCATGAACAGTCAAAGCTTATGCTTACTCAAATTATAGCCTCCGATACAATGATGAAACTAGCCAAACGAGTGCACCAAGTGCGTGCTCTCTTCGGAATTCCCCAGAACTGTGGATGTCCGTTCAGTTTTGTTAAGCCAACCAATGGATTAAATAAGGTAAGTTCTCTTGTAAGAAATGTCATGTTGGATTATGTCTTATGATTGAAAGGGGACTTACTTTGTTCTTCTATTTTCTAGGACTTATTAAGGGTCTTAACAGAGTCGAAGCCTGTCAATGGCATTGTCAAAACTGAACAGAATGGGTGCAAGACAGATGAAAGCAAGAACTCACCTCTCAACTGGCTCGCTGACCTAGCTCTGCAAGGGAATGATAATAAGTCTGAGAAAGATGTAAGTTCTGCGCACTGCGTATTTAAGTTTTTACACCCTCATTATTTACACCATAGCTCTTACCATGTGAGAAATGTGATCTTTGTGGAAAGTATTGTCATGGGCTGTCTCTGTTCCAGGTGATCTCAAACCAAGTAGTACCTAAGGAAGAGGGACCCAAGGAGGTTGGAACCGGGACCGGAGCCGGACCGTCAGGGCTAAATGAGTTGAGGCACTTCATTCGTCGATATAAAGAAGGACTGATTAGAACCGACCTACCTTTAAGAATAATGACCCTTACTGATAGTCAAGCCTTGTACCCAGAGGTGAAGCACATATGGCTTTGTGATGGAAAACTCCTGAGACTTACGGATCCATTGAATCCCTCAAATTATCGGATATTCCAGGTATGTAGTGTCCACTTTGAAATAATGATTCAGTTTTCATTTTATTGGGGACGAAAAATACGATAGCTTTGTTTTTGTTACAGGATCAATGGAGACGGGGACAACCTGTGATAGTTAGTGATGTTTCTAAGATGCTGGATATGAATCTCTGGCATCCCGACTCATTCAATCATGACTTTGGTGATGAAAGAAATGATCTTGTTAACTGCCTGACTGGCATTGTGGTTCCTAACCAACCCATGAAGAAGTTTTGGGAGGGCTTTGAGCAAACTAGCAAGCGACTCAAGGATGAAAAGGGCAATCCAATGCTGTTGAAACTTAAAGACTGGCCTGCAGGTGTGTACTTTCACATTTGTGTGGAACTCATATTAGACATTTGTTGCTGCTTCTTTTTTATTCTTTCTGTTCTTTTATTTATTTTTATTTTGCATTTTGTTGGACTCTTAGGAGAAGACTTTGCCGAGCATATGCCAACACGTTTTTCAGACTTGATGGGGGTTCTTCCACTGTCTGAATACACCCACCGCACTGGACGGCTGAACCTTGCAACAAGATTACCTGATTGCTTTGTGCGGCCAGATTTGGGTCCCAAAATGTACTCAGCGTACGGCTCAGCCGCTGTCGCCAACAAGGGAACAACCAACTTACACCTGGATGTGTCTGATGCTGTAAATGTGATGGTTTACGTAGGAATTCCAAAGGACATCGACAGCGACGAATATGTTAAAGGTATGTGTTTTCTTCTTAAAGTGACTATTAGGCTCTGTAATGTTTAGTACCATGTGCTAACTTCGCTTTCTTTCTTTGCAGAGGCGTACCGTGCTATTGATGAGGCTGGCTGTGACATCCTCACTCGACGAAGAGTACGAGAGCGAGGTGAACTACCAGGTGCTTTGTGGCACATCTATAACCCTCGAGATGCCGATAAAATCCGGGACCTCCTCAACAAAGTGGCCATGGAGCGAGGGCAACCCGTCTCCATCCACCATGATCCTGTTCACGACCAGAGCTGGTATCTGGACGGCCCATTGCGTGAGCGCCTCTACAAGGAATACCAAGTGGAAGGCTATGCCATTGTACAGTGCCTTGGGGATGCTGTCTTTGTACCTGCAGGGGCACCGCATCAGGTATGTTTGACAAATTGCTTAACCTTTATGTCTCTGAAGATTCTTTTAGTGCAGAGAATAATTCTTTACTCTTGTTATTTTTCAGGTCCGAAATCTGCACAACTGCATCAAGGTTGCTGAGGACTTTGTGTCACCTGAAAACGTCTATCATTCCTTTCATCTAACTGAAGAGCTTCGCACCCTGTCTGACCCCAACACGCCACATGAAGATAAACTTCAGATCAAGAATATTATTTACCACGCAGTAAAGGATTCGCTTTCTGTGCTCAGCAATGTGGCAGGCCTCATAGTTGAGCCTGAAGGATACGAACTACCTTTCTACGTACCCCCTGTGAAACAGGAAAAAGACAAAGAGAAGGAAAAGGATAAAGATAAGGATAAAGAAAATAAAGATGAGGACAAAAATAATAAAGATGAGGCTTCTACCAATGGAGATGTCACTGTAAAGAAGGAACCAGAGTCATAAAAAATTGTATTTGCGTGCATTCTCAGATCTATTATTGTTGTTAGGTATTCAATTTTATCATAAAATATTTTAAATTCGTTGACATTAGATTCTGTGTGACCTGTCCTAGGCTTTGCATGTGAGTATGTACCTTAGATGGAGACAATGTTGTATTATTTATTTGTTATGTTTTTCCCTGAGGTGAAGGGAGAGGTGTGGTGCCCAATGCTAGCCAGGCTAAGCATTGGAAGGGTGCCACATCTATCCATTCCGTTAGCTGATGTTCCCAGTATATGTCTGGAGATAAGGTTAATGATCTCACTTTTTATCTCTTGTTTATGTTGTTCTGTGTTGTACTCTGACCTAAGGTCAGATTGTTAGTATTCATTGTATTTAATTGGGCAAGTCCCATTGATGTCTATTTTCTTTCATTTGTGGTATCTCAACCTTATTGTTACCAGAAATGGCATATTTGTGTTCATCTGCTGTGTACATTTCATTATTCCATTTACTTTCTCTCCTTATCAAATCTTTGTATATGTAGTTGTACATAAGAATCTTCAAGTTGTATCAATCTGTCAAAATTATTTATTTATGTTGTAATTGATTTTAAGTAGTGAATTGAATGAAGTGCCAATATGTGTGCTTACATTAGATTTCTCTGCTAGCTTTCATTTCTTTTGTAAATAATGTTCCATCAAATCATACCTGTCATTTCATCTGTATTATATTCACACATGCAATTTATTTGATTGAGTTGTAAATTTTTGTTGTCAAAGCTTTCTGTGTAACCAAAGCCATATTGAAGTTAGAAAATACTGTCTGTTTTAATTATAAGGTTTAATGTTTTTTTTCTTTTTTTCCTGTTTTATCATTTTGTTATCTGATCTCATGGGGAAGTAGTAGCCAGTAGTGTCTTATCCCCAGCATAATACCAGTGCTATGGCTTTTAAAAAGTACTAACGTCTTTTTGTTTACGTTCAATTGAGTCATTTTTTTCCTACGAATGAAGTGAATGAGCGCTTGAAGTCGTTTGATTGTGATGGTCGTTAGCAAGTCAAAATAAGTTGTGTACATTAAAAGTACATGTTGTATTTAAAGCTGATTTTTTTTTTTCTTTTTTTTTTACTATGTATGTGTTAGGAGGCATGTATTAATAAGTAAATCTTTATTCTATGGAAATTTAATCATTAGAAATCTTTTATTCTTTCCTTTTCATTACACAAAGTGCACAGTTTATTGCAGAATTGTGCAAACCCAAACATCTGCTCAGGGACAAAGTGCCATCTTTTTACAAATCAAGTGCAATTCAAAACTTAACCCAGCGGTTCCCAACCTTACTCGGCTAGCGACCCAAAAATGGCTGCCAAACATTTGCGCGGCCCCACAGCCAAACATTCGCGACCCCACACCATCTCCCCCCGCAAAAAAATAATAATTGTTTATTTTGCACCTATTGAGTGAATACAGTAGCTTTGGTGAAGAAAAAAAAATACAGCGGGTGTTGAACCCCAAAACTCCGGGCTCAATCTGCAACGTCTGTACGCTCTCGGCCACCAGGACCCCTATACCTGCAGTAACTACAAAGTCTAGGTCTCGGCTTGCACTATCCTCCCCCACCACGCTGGTGCACGCTGGCTGGGTGCGGCTCGTGCGGCTAGACTCCGCCGGGACTGCGACCTGCCGGCCGCGCCGCACAGTGAGCCAGAGCGCCACTCAAAGCACTTCTAGTGGCCGTGCCGGGTCGAGCAGGGACAGCCATGCCGCGGTGAGTACGATAGCACTAAGCCATAGACCCCATTTTGAATCTGAATCTGAATCAGGGGTTGTCCCGCACCTCTCCTGAGTCCCAGGTAGGAGATGAATGAGGGAATGCAGTGGCGATCGCGATTTCTAGCAAAGCGATGAAACGTCGTGCCCTTACTTCTTTGATCGTATGAAAGGCGGCGGGTGAAACCGAATGCTTGATACCGTAAGAATCTTGAAAATAACTGGGCCAAAGAGGAATTGGGTTTTATTTGTTTTTTTTAAATGTCCAGGTAAGAACTTTTCTCACTTGATTGAGTAAAGTTTCTGACAGCCTTAATTTTATTTTTCCTGGTCGGTGTTTGTTCTTGCTTGCCTCAACGCAGCAACGCACGGCGCCTTGTAAAAAAAAAAAGTAGACGAACAAGGTTACCGCGATAAGATGAGTCTGTTTGCCAAGGTACGTACCTGCATTTGGGAGAGAGAGGCGGAAAGAGTTTTAACAACGAGTAGCAGGTACACCGACAGTGTAAACCTTTGTGATGTATAACGTGTTTCATATCCTTCCGTACCTGACATGACCCCTTATGTCCCCATAACATTTAAAAAAGGAAACTTATTTGGTGAGAGCTACTGCCCTGAATCGCCAAATGTTATCTCGCTTCTTAAACTTAGCAAAACGTCAGAGAGAACCCACCGGAAGTCAGCCCACCCACTCCAGTTATGCTAAACCGCAGAAGTCGTGTTTTCATCCGAGAAAATTCGTCGATGTCCTCCGAGCCCAAACTACACACGCGATATTCACGATAACATCGACGAGGCACACATTGAACGTCCGCGTCCGGACGACATCATGCCGACAGCCTGCGGGAAATCGGCGATGCTGCAAATTAGTATCGGCGCGCGCGGGCCGATGCTTCATCGCTGATCGGGGCCACGCCGGGCCACGCCGGGCCACGCCCGACGACCTTCGGCTCTGGAGGCGGAGAGGAGGCCTTGGCGCCTCGGCGTCGCCTCATCCAGCCTCCAGGAACATGTTCTGAATGAATCGACACACTGCCAATCCGGACTATGCTGCTCAGCTCCAGCTCATGGAGCAAGGCCTCTCAAGTATCCATCAAACAGTCTTTTGTGTGTGTGTGTGGGGGGGGGGGGTGCTTTTGGACCTTGTGTGTCTCGAGCAGTACTACTGTACGGACTGTACTAAAAGCCCTTTTCGTTTCCTGTCCAGTTTCTTGAAAGTTGAATTCGCTTTGTTCTCAGAAAGTCCTCACAAGATGGCGGTGGCCGTTTGGACGACGAACAGTCAAGACAAACAGAGATTCTCTTGCAGGAAAGGAAACCGCCAGGATTGGTCAGGTACGTTTTGTCGCATCGAGGTGGTATTCAGAACTTTTTTTTACCAACCAAAAATTCAGACGACGAAAAAAAAGCATTCATGTTCAGTGGCAATTTTCGGTTCGCTGACTATTTGTATCAGACAGGAATCCAGAAATGGCACTGACCGTGCAACAGACGCGGGGACACCTGTCAAGCACCCAACATCGTAAGTCGTGGTGGCGCTATGCATGAAAACATATCATGCTACTTCATTTTGGCGCTAAAAAATGGGTCTATATCATCTGACCTATCTAAAGCAGACCGACAAAAATTTTGTCGGACTACTTTAGGTAGGCAAAATGATCTGTTCCGGAAAAAACTATATTTTTCAAAAATTGTTTCCATTCCCGCGCAGATACATCGAGACACTCATACACCATGTCAAAGCGAATACGGGCGCGGGCTTCTTCGCGATGGGGGAGGCCATCAAAAACTCCGGCCTCATCGTGGGACCAGCCCTTCTAGCTGTCCTCAGCACAGTGTGCGTCTTTGCCCAGCACCAATTGGTGAGCACGGTGGACAAATATTCACGGGGAGGTCTTCCTCAGGTATTCCAGGCAGCGTCTCCGCCTGGAAACCAGGCAACCCATCCTGCTCCAGGCGGCTCGTCCGACTAACGCCTGCGGAGGTGACGATAGGCAACCCTAGGCAAAGAGTACGCGGGTGTTCGGCGGGCTTGCCTATCCAAACCTACACAGGCGCTAAAAAGCGGCATGCAGTACTTCACACCCTACAGTGGGCTAGGCGGCCAATACCCTTTACGCGTTTTTACCTCCAGAGTCGCCAAATAGGACTCGAACCGACCGTGTGACCCCACCAATGGATTGCTCTCCGAACAAGGAATCCATTGGTGGGGGTCACACGTGCGGTTCCAGTCCCATTCAGCGACGCTGGTATTTTGACCGCCTCCACCGGTCTTGTATGGCCCACTGTGCGCTGAACTCTCAGATGCACGCGTCGGCAGCAGCGGCCGAGCGACTGCGGCTGCCCGTCCATCCCGACTTCGCCGCCACGACGCAGTACAGCTTCGAGGCGGGGCCGGGGGCGTTCCCGCGATGGGCCGCGGCCGCGCGCAAGGCCGTCAACACCTGCCTCGTCCTCACCCAGCTCGGCTTCTGCACCGTGTACTTCGTCTTCATCGCCTCCAACATGAAACAGGTAAAGAAAAGAGGATGTGCTGCCGGTCTGATGGAGCTGCGACGGATTGGAGTCGCAGTGGGAGGAAGCCAAACGAAAAATGAAAGGAACAACTGGGATTCGATCCCCGGACCTTACGGTCGGGGTCGGATGCCTCTACGCCCTCAGCCACCACGACCCATGTCTGAGGCCGATTGAAGCGGGCTCTTGACGTGACAATAAGCAGCGGTCAGAGAAAAAAGTTGTGAAGTAATAAGATTTGAACCGCCGATCCTCATACCGGGAAACCGACGCGTCGACACGCCACCACGGCACATTGTGGTCACCGCGCATTGCTGCTTTCAAGGACACTGGAGAGGGCAGTAAAAAAATAATAAATGATGGATGTTGAACCTGAAGGTGTAAAACAGCGTAATAGACGTCATGGTCGGGTCACTGGTTTTGAGAGTGAATACCCACTCGCTGTCTTGGCTGAAAAAGAATCTGAACATGAAGCCATTTTGCTGGAGTCCAAACGAACAGAACCCGATGCGTTGTATGTTGGTGTGCCGTCCAGGTTCTGGACCAGTACATCGTGGCCATCGACGTGCACATCTACATGGCCATGTGCCTGGTCCCCATCCTGCTGGGCTGCTCCGTGCGGACACTCAAGTACTTGGTGCCCGTGTCGGTCGTGTCCAACGTCTTCATGTACACGGGTGAGAGAGAGAGAGAGAGAGAGAGAGAGAGAGAGAGAGAGAGAGAGAGAGAGAGAGAGAGAGAGAGAGAGAGAGAGAGAGAGAGAGAGAGAGAGAGAGAGAGAGAGAGAGAGAGAGAGAAACTGCTGACCTAACCTAACCTCATAATTGACGCAAGCTGCTACCCGTTGCAGGCGTCCTGGTGACGGTGTACATCTGCAGCCGCGACGGCCTCCCCGAAGTGTCTGAGCGCGCTCTGGCCGCGGAGTGGAGCCGGCTGCCGCTCTTCTTCGGCACGGCCCTCTACTGCTTCGAGGCGATAGCCATGGTGTGTTGTATGCAGAGATGTTCTCCAGAGTCGCTAGATGGGACCCGAACCGGACGTATGACCCCACCCATGGATTCCTAGTTTTTAGAGCAATCCATAGGTGGGGTGACACGTCCGTTTCCAGTCCCATTTAGCGACTCTGCAGCTCCCAACGCGTCCGATGTTTTGACCACCGCCGCCACCGGTCCTCTGGCCCACTGTGCAGACGATGCCGCTGCGCAACGAGATGCGGCGGCCGGAGGACTTCTCGCGGCCGCTGGGCGTGCTCAACGTGTCCTCCGCCTTCATCACCGCCCAGGTGGCCGTCATCGGCTGCATCAGCTACGCCAAGTACGGCGAGGGCATCCGCTCCGTCATCCCCCTCAACTTCGAGCAGACGGACATGTGAGCACAGCATCCCCTACCCCAGCGGTTCCCAACCTCATTCGGCTCGCGACCCAAAGATGGGCTGGTTGACTGTGGCTGTTTGAACCGCACTGATAGCCGTGTGGCGCAGCCTCTGCCAGGTGGTGATGGTCGTCATCTGCGTGGGCATCCTGCTGTCGTACCCGATCCAGGCCTACGTCCCGGTGGAGATCCTGTGGCCGCACGTGGAGCGGCGCTTCCGGCCCCTCAAGCACCCCGTGGCGGCGGAGCTGGCCTTCCGCGCCGGCATCGTCCTCTTCACGTGTGCGTAACGCTGCAGCACTGCAGTTTGGAGCTCCAGAGTCGCTAAACAGGACTCAGGAGTCCCACTTAGCGACTCTGGAGCTCAGAACCTGTGCGGGATTTTGACCGCCTCCGCCGGTCTCCTGGCCCACTGTGCGGCCCGCGACTGAATGGACGGGGCTTGCAGTCCTGCTGGCCGAGTCCATCCCGCGCCTCGGCCTCTTCATCTCGCTGATGGGGTCCGTGTCGTCGACGCTGCTGGCGCTCGTCTTCCCGCCGCTGCTGGACTGGGCGTGGCGCTGGCGGCGGGGGCTGCCCATGTGGCGCCACCTCGCCAACGCCGCCACGCTCGCCGTCGGCGTCCTGGGCTGCGGCTGGGGCTCCTACGTCGCGCTCAACGACATCATCGTGGCCTTCGGCAACGTGACCGTGGCCTGAGGACCGCCACGCAAAGTGGGCCGGAAGACCGGCGCAGGCGGCCGCGACGAACAACGCCGATGTTCTGTATAGGTGGCCGTTACCTGTGGACAAACTGGACGTGCACTCACATTAAAATCACGCCACGAAAAAAGACATTTCTGAACGGGACGGCTGAGGGGAGACAGGAAAAGTTGGTATGCCAACAAAGGTATTATTTTCTAAAATTAACAAGTGTCTTTTTAAAAAATAAATTTTTCAAAGAAAGTGTTACTGCACTCTCTCTGTCACACACACGCACACACACACACAGCACGTTCCCCTCCAGCGCTCCGTACATGTACGCGGGCTCCCGCTGTACTTCTCCACGAGCCCACCAAGTTTACGAACGCCAGGACATATCCTCACCCCAATCTTGGCCCAGCTTCCCCTCCCCCCCCCCTCCGCCGGCAACACGTGATGTTTCTGGAGGAGAGCGTTTTTGGCTTTAAGAAGATGAACTGCGCGAGGCGTCCCAGTGCTTTTGCGACCGCCGCGAGGAGAATACACCACGGAATGTCCCATTGACCGGAGGCCTGACTGTGGAGACCGCCACTGGACCATCGGCGCGTAACGCTGAGCGTTGCAGGCCTCAATACAAACTGGTAAGTTTTTCTGAATTTTCGGCAGTTTTTTTTTTTTTGGGGGGGGGGGGGGGTTGTTTGCCTACTTTTCTACTTAATGAATGGAAAGCAGCGCACACGGGAGCCAGAAGACCGTTCGAGGCGGTCAAAATCCCGGACGGGTTTAGAGCTTCAGAGTCACTAAATGGGATTCGAACCGAACGTGTGACCCCGCCAATCGATTGCTTTCAAAACGTGGATTCCATTGGTAGGATCACACGTTAGGTTCGAGTCCTGTTCGGCGACTCTGGAGCTCAAAAACGCGCTGTGCAGCCTGAATCTACCTGTTAGTGTTGATGCGAGATTTTCGGGTCCGGCGAACTCGTTCCGGCGGTACCGTCTCGGTATGTTTCCGTCCCTAGCAACTAGACCGCGCCCGGCCCTGCTGTCACTCGTGCCTGGGATTAAGATCGGCGAGCAGTCTGCCCCCTACTGCTGACCCGACGTCTCAAATATGTTGCGTGCCCTGAAGAATCTTGAAGATCCTAGCAGTCTTCCCCCGTCTTCTTCTGACGCGACGTCAAAAATGTCGTGTGCCCTGAAGAATCTTGAGTTGATTCAAGACATTGGTCTTGGATCACTTCTAGAAAGAAAGGAAAGTGATTTATTAAATTTTCAATTTGCAGACCGCAATGGGGCGCCTGGGCTATGTCGCCCTGCTGGTCACACTCTGCTGTTCTGGAGCCAACGCTTTCCACCGAAGGCCAAGGGGCTACCACCCGCCGTCCATCCCCGACGAGATGTGGTCGTCAACGGTGAGGACGCACTTCATTCAGCCGCTCTGGTTACTTACTAAGTGACAGAGGGTAGAGGTGCAGCATAATAACCATCGCGGTAGCGTCACAATGCACGTCTTTCGGAGGTCAAATTCAGGTCACGTTTGTTCCGAGTGGACGCCCCCCTTGGGCACGTTTGCTCGCGTGTATGTACGTGTGCGTGCGTACGTGTATGTACGTGTGTAAGTGTGACTGCGTGCGAGTGTACATCTATCTCTCTCTCTCTCTCTCTCTCTCTCTCTCTCTCTCTCTCTCTCTCTCTCTCTCTCTCTCTCTCTCTCTCTCTCTCTCTCTCTCTCTCTCTCCGCACTTCCCAGGCGGCCATCCGTCTAGTC
This sequence comes from Stenchaetothrips biformis, assembly GCA_030522485.1. Classification (NCBI taxonomy): domain Eukaryota; kingdom Metazoa; phylum Arthropoda; class Insecta; order Thysanoptera; family Thripidae; genus Stenchaetothrips; species Stenchaetothrips biformis. The sequence continues at coordinate 10,805,102 of CM060095.1, read as the reverse complement.
TCAGCCGAATCCCGCCTCCCAAATTCCTAACTATCGACCCTGAAATCGCCCTGCAAAATCGTGCGGCATTATCCCGTACTTATCCCGAGGAGGTACGCTCGAGCGCTTTGTGTGGTGCTCCGCTCGTTTGGGCCAGGTGTACGGGCAGCCAGCCACTCTTCCGGGTGTAGCAGTAGCAGTTTAGCGGGCTCAGGCTCGGGGTGATCGAGACATCGAGACAATCAAGACATTGATACTATCGATTTTTTTCCCCTCACCGCAGCGGCATGGTCTCGTTGCAGGAGCACTTGGTGGCGTTGAGGGGCTACGAGTGCGAGGTGCACACGGTCCGCACCCCCGACGGCTACGTGCTCACCCTGCACCGCGTCCCCCGCGCCCAGGCCCAGGCCGGCCGGGCCATCGACCACGCACCGCGGCACGGGACGCCCGTCCTGTTCGCACACGGGCTTGCCGCCAACAGCGAGATGTGGGCCTTGGGCCCCAGCGCTGGTCAGTACAGACACGACTCTACACACCAGATAAATGCGCTTATGGTTAATTTTTTTACATGGCGAGACGATTTCTCGCCATGTAGTATTTTGTCGACAACGAGTAAGGGAGGGTCTTGTGTTCTGCGTCGTTTGCAGCCTACTTTCTAGTGGACGCAGGCTTCGACGTGTGGCTCGTCAACTACAGGGGCAGCTTCTACGGCCGGAAACATGTCAGTCTCAAGCCGCAGTCCCGGAAGTTCTGGGACTTCAGGTGAGTGCAGCGACGGTGACGTTGGATGTGAGATGTTGTACACAATCCGCTAATGGTGAGCAACGCCACGCTTTTCGCAGTTGGAACGAGAATGGCCTGATCGACCAGCCAACCTTCATTGACTACATCCTGCGAACCACGGGGAGGCCCAAGCTCTTCACGGTTGGACACTCAATGGGGTCCACGACGCAGGTATTGCTCCTCACGGTTTTTGTCTATTACGTGTTTGTCCGAGCACAGGCTGGATGCGTTTCGAGCTCCAGAGTCCCATTTAGCGACTTTGGAGCTCAAAACGTGTCCGGGGGGTCCTCTGATCCACTGTGTGGTGCTACTGTAGGGCTCCTTTTTGAAACAGGTGGTGCTGATGTCAGAGAAGCCCGAATACACCAAAGAGAAGGTCATCGCCAGTGTTCTGCTCGCGCCTCCAGTTTACTTCAGGATGCCGAAAGGGTTCATTCGGGTGCTGAACATGGTTTACGGGCGCTATCCTCAACTGAAGGTATGAATTTGTTCAAAGCTTTTCCTGCAGCTTATCCCACGATACCCTGAAAGCTCCGCTCCTTTGGCACGAATCCGAGCATAACCTGTAAAATTGACAATTGTTTGTCATAATTGGCTCGCATTTTGTTTGTTCATTATTTCAAAATGCCTGCTTTTGCTTTCAGAGTTCCCACACAAGTCTTGTGCTGAATGGCAAAATGCCGTTGTGCGACCAGGACCTGATGCCAACGTGCTTTGTGGGTAACCAGCTGAGAGAAGTCTGCCGAGGACTCATCGATATGGTGATAGGGGCACCTCACGACCCACATTACAGGCTTGTCGTCTGTATCCCTTTCTTGTGACACTGGAATTCTCCAGCTCTTAGCTAGAGAACTCTCTTGTCATAATCAAATACTCACCCACAGTGCGGTTCTCCAACTCATTGCAACATTGCCATGCTCCTTTTGTTCCAGTTCCAGCAGTTCATGGCGCACTACCCCAACGGCGGCGCCATCCGCCAGTTCATGCACTTCCTGCAGAGCACTACAAGCGGTGCGGACGCAGCACCCGTCTGAAAAAAGAGACTTTCAGCGGCACAGACATTTACTTTAATTGACCGCGCGTTCCTTGTTGCAGGAGGTTTCAGGAAATACGACTTCGGCCCGGAAAAGAACCGACGACTCTACGGCTCTGTGGAACCGCCGTCGTACAACCTGAGCGCCATCGCGACGCCAGTGCACGTGTTTTACGGAACAGCGGACAACCTCGTCGCTACAAAGGTATACGTTATTGGATCGCAATTAGTTCAGATCAGAAGTTTAAAAAGTCTAAAATGTAGGACGACGGCCGAACCTCCTGCAGTCGTGCGCCTGTATTGTGGGCCACCCAACGCGCTCGAGAGGTGTCCGTTGAGCTGCCTACCAACAGGCTCTTCGATTGTTTGTGAGCTCAAGAGCCGAAAGGGTTGCCAACCTCTGCCTGCATCCTAGGCAATGTCTGTGCTTCGCTCTCGAGAAGCTGCCTACTATGCAGGCTAAGGTTGGCAACCCCATCGACACTGGTGCATCAAGATTGACCATCGAATGTCTCACATTAACGAGAACGCAATCTTGTATTCCAGGATGTTGTCAGGTTTCTTAAAGAGTGCCCCACACTTGAAAAAGTTTACGAACTGCCAAAATTCAACCATGTGGACTTCGTCGTGGGCGATGATAATTTAGTAAATGAGTCTGTTAACAAAAGAATCCTCGAAATCCTCCAGAGCTACCTTTAGAATGTCCTACCTCTCCTCTGTCGTCGTTTTAAGAGATTTTTCTTTTAAAATTTTTGATAATTCAGTGGGCGATGTGCTTTGCTCTTCGTCAGTTCAATGGACTGTAAACTGCCTTCTAGTCATCATCGTATCTCATGTATGGAAAATAGGTTTAAGTGCGAAATACATATTGTGTATGCAGACTGATTCAAAGGCTCGTCTTTAACGAATACCACAACCATGCACTTTGCCTACATCAGAGTCAGCAGTATCGGCGACAATGAATGGTGGGACTCAAACGACACGCACGCGCCAGGCTTCACGAAGTAGTGTACTAGCGCGCGCGTCACCTGCCAGCCCCATTTGACTTGTAATGTGATGATCAATACCAGGAAGAAAAAACCACACATGATGGATAATGGATAATTTTTTTTATTCATGTTCAATCAAACAATTCATTTCGGAAAAATAGTTTTAAAAATATTTGAGATCACATGCGTTGCACTGTAACTCATCATAACACCGAGTGCTGAAATAATGCTATCTTTGGAATGTAGACTGGATATTGGTAATAAAAATTGGAATACAAACATAGAAACAAAAGTAGTAAATAAATAAATAATCTAAACACAAAACAAAAACTACAACAAAAGCAGTATGTCAAATCTTCCCACAGTATGGACACTGATACTCTCTAATGTGAAGAGAGGTGGCAACATTGGATTAGGAATGGACTACATTTCGGAGGCTAGCATCATTGCAAAAGAACTAATAAGAAAGAGACTTGGTGGAATGGAGGCAAGAAGGTGGTAACGTTTATCTGCAACAAAAAAAAAGACCATTCAGTAAGAGACAACAAGGAAAGAAATAATTTTGCAGTCCTTCCCCTCGGCCTTTTCTGCTAGGTAACTCCCTTCCTCAGTACACTATGTGCATGACTGAATACATGATTTGCCGGCCCGGCACGCTCTTTGGGAGACAGCTAACCGCTGTTCCTTTTGCTTTTTCCGTAGTTGTTTTTTTTTTTTTTTTTTTTTTTTTTTTGCTTATTGTTAGATTTAGGGTCGATGAAAGGTGCTTCCTTTTACTCTGTTTTAAGAAATGGATACTGTCAACTCCTCCATAATGTTTTGTATTATTAATATTCATTTTTTGGAATAGGAGCTGCACAGTTGTTGGATTGTATGAAATTTCATGAATATACACCGGAAAAATCATAAAATTTATTTGCAACACTAACATATAACAGGGCTGCCCGAAAATCGTGTATGCTGTCTGCAATGTAAAATAACACTGTATTCAGTCCCACTAAACAAGTTGTAATAAAAGATAAAATTACACCTCTAACAAACAAAAAATCTTCTCCTGAGGTTATTGTATTGACACCCTCTTTTTTCAAAAAATCATATCACAATGCTGTCATTGCAACCATGTGCCAAGACAGCATTTCTCCTATCGCTTACACGTACTTCAAAACCACTTTATAGTCCATTCAGCATACGCACATTTAACAATCACAGCCAGTCTTGATACCATTATAGCTTCTGTGCGGATGCTGACTTAAGGGGAACTTAAACAGACAATTTGTTTCCCTCTAATAACACGTAATGTCAGGAGTTCAACCATTCCATTGACAGCAACTCTACACAACATCAATAAAATACAAAGTACAATACTGCATTCTACATGCACATACAAATCAGTATCAACAAATTTGCCATCAAAGATATAGCACAAACTGTAGCAGTGTATAAAGCTGAACTAAGACATGCCTAACAACATAACTAAATACTTTTTGTACTAAAAGGTTTCAAACATTTCATCTTACTTGGGAGTAAACCAGGAATCAGGCAAAATTATAATTGTTTAACTACCTCAAAAGAAAACTTCTTAGAAGAATTTGTTTCAAAAAGATAACACAAGAACAAATGTGGATTTAAAATGATATAACAAGGCATTCAGCAGTACTGTCTGAAAATGATGTCAGGACTGATCAGAGAAATACAAAATAAAGGATTCAAGTAAACAAATACATGGTAAGTAGTTTTCTTCAAAGGAAGTTTTCTTTTTTCCTACTATTAAAAATGAATTTCATAATTTCCCATGTATATAGCGAAACTACTCTGGTGCACGCTTGCTTGCAACATTCACACAAACACACACTTCAGAAAAAAAGACTAAAAATCATTTTCACACTTAATCACTCTCACACACATACACGTTTAATGTAACCTACAATTTTAATGGCATCGCCTCACCGAGATTCTGACACATGGGACAAGGGGTGTACAGGCGGGGGCACTCTTTGGAACGGGGAAAGAACCAGGACGAAGGCCCATCTTGTAGACCAGCACACAAGAGGCGCAGGACAGGGCACAAGGCGGGGGGGGGGAGAGAGAGAAGGGCAGGAGGGGTAAAGGGTGAGGCGTAAAGTCCAAAATTATCACAGTCAAAGGGCTAAAGGCTTTTCAGTAAAGTTTCCCACCTGTCATAGAGGGTGATTTGGAGGGCTTTGCCCAGCCGAGGGATCGTGTCAGAGCCATCTTCCACTTGGTGTAACGGGCTTTCCTATCCTCCGGGGTAATGCTGGGAGTGAAAACATCACATTGTGATGGGGTGGGGGGCAAGGCGTTAATGTTTACTAGATCAATATCTTTGGCTTGTCCAGCAGCGATAGCAATGCCAAGGGCCGCCTTCTCGTGAATGTCTGTGCGAACTGAAACAAAACAAATGAAATAGTTAGAGAATAAGCAGGCGAGACACGCAACTCATTCCTGGCAGTTGGAAAACAACTTACCCACGGAGAAGCCGCAGAGGTCTGCCTGGAGCTGCAGCAGCAGGTTGTTCTCGGCCATCTTGCCGTCCACGCGCAGCTCGCTCAGAGTCTCCGTGCTGATTTTGCCGCAGTCACGAGCCATGGCCTCCAGGATGTCCCTGGTCTGGTAGCACACGGCTTCCAGAGACGCGCGAATGATGTGGCCTTTGGTGGTGAACTGCGTCAGGCCGCACAAGATCCTGGACAGACAACCACAACCACGTCAGACATTGCTCATCGTTCATCTCCAAAACGACAAAGCGAATGCTGTAGGGGCCTTATGAAGAAAAATTTACATTTTAATAAATGTAGATTTTTTCTAAATAAAAATTGTACGCTTTTTTTAAATGTAACTTTTTCTGGAGAAAAATTCACTTTTTAAAAAAGTATTTAAAAAAAAAAAAAAGTAATGCAAGGACTGCAACGCACCCTCTGGCGTCCTTCCTCCAGTGCGGGGCGTACAGGCCGGTGAAGGCGGGCACGAAGTACACGTCGCCGGTGGACGCCACCTCGCTGGCGATGCGCTCCGCCTCGGCGGGGTCCTGCAGCAGGTTCAGGTTGTCCTTGAGCCACTTGATGGCGTGGCCCGCCACGGCCACGGAGCCCTCCAGGGCGTACACGGTGGGCGCGTCGGGGCCCAGCTTGTAGGCGACGGTGGACAGCAGGCCGTGCTTGGAGCGCACGCACGCGGTGCCGGTGTTGTAGAGCAGGAAGCAGCCGCTGCGGTACGTGCTCTTGGCCTGGCCCTCCTTGAAGCAGCGCTCGCCCACCAGGTTGGCCTGCTGGTTGCCCATGATGGCCGAGATGGGCACGCCGTGCAGGGGGCCCTCCGCGATGTCGCCGTACACTTCAGACGAGCTGCGGATTTCCGGCAGGATTTCTCGGGGGATGTCGAAGGCTCTGCAACAGACACGTGCGACGTTAGGGAAGTGGTCGAGGAAGAGCGAAGGACGACACAGTCAAGGACAACACTCACTTGAGCAGGAGTGGGTCCCACTGCAGGGTGTGGATGTTCATGAGCATGGTGCGGGAGGCGTTGGTCACGTCGGTGATGTGGAGACCGCCCCGACAGCCGCCCGTCAAGTTCTGCGAGAAACAGAAGGATGCAATCAGATCCTGTGCGGCTCAAGGATCAAGGCGAGGTGCACCGAGGGGGCCGCCACTCTCAGGTGTACACAGGATTACAGGATTACGGGAATTTTACTGGGGATTACGCGTAACATTTAGAAAAATTGGTTCAAAAACGTCAATCAAGGACAGATTTTTATCAAGGATTACGTGATTACGGCGTGGATTACCAGTCACTTAGTACACTGTGCGCTGCCGCGCCGCCCCTCCCACTCACCCAGACGAGCCAGCTGTCCACCGTGCCGAACAGGCACCGCTTCTCGGCGACGGCCTTCTGCACGGCGGGCACGTTGTCCATGAGCCAGCGCAGCTTGAGGGCGCTGAAGTAGGGGCTGACGGGCAGGCCGGCGCGGTCCCGCAGCGCGTCCTTGTCGTTGCCGGGGAGCCTGGCCAGCACCGCGTCCACCGTCTTGCTGGTGCGGATGTCGTTCCAGACGAGCGCGTGGTGCAGCGGCAGCCCCGTCAGCCGGTCCCACACCACCGTGGTCTCGCGCTGGTTGGTGACGCCCACGGCGGCCACGTCGCGGACGCCCAGTCCGGGCGGCAGGCGCGCCATGGCCTCGGCCATGCACTGCCGGGCGGCGCGCAGGATCTCGGCGGGGTCCTGCTCCACCCAGCCCTCCTCCGGCCGGAGGGACTCGACCTGCGTGCAGTGCACGGCCACCTCGCGCAGCGTGGCCGCCTCGTACAGCGCGAAGCGGCACGTTCGGGTGCCCTCTTCCAGGGCGCCGATCAGCGGGCCGCGCGGCAGCACGGTCGAGATCGCCACGGGCATGTTGGCGGCTGGCTCTGCAATCGGAAGGATCGACAAATGAACAAGGTGCAAGTAAAAAAGAATAAAAATATATAAATACAAAAAAAGGGGGGGAAAAGAAAAAAATATATATAGATATTAAAAATTAAAAAAAAAAGTCGCGCCGGCGGTGGTATTCGAACTCGCGACTTTTGACGAGACCACCGGATCGACACAGTCGCCTGAAGGTCACGCCCTGGTCACGGTGTCCCAACCATTAGCGCCTCCCTAGAGTGCCAACGTGCGAACCACACAGCCCCTCGCCACGCCGCGCCTCGCAGCGCCTGGTGGTGGGAGGGTCACGCAGCAAACACGCATCTAGCCCGGTCGGCCGGTCCGCCAGGGCGTCCTTGCGTGCCGGAGTCGCTTGGCGTCCAAGTCAAAGATGCAGCGGTTGCATCACGACGGCCCCTGCGGGGTGGGCCCGCCCGCCGCGCTGCTGCGTTGGGTGGCGCGGAGGGGCGGCCTACCTCCACGGCGCTCCCCACCCGCCGCGCCGCGCAGCACAGCGGGCCAGCGAAAACCGACGAAAACAACAACAAAACGGCCGCGAGGCGAGGGGCCTGGTGGTCAGTCTCAAAGGTGAGGACTCTATTGCGTCGACCGTGGTCGTCCTACCGAGGCAGACGTCAACAGTCGCCCCTCCCTCCCCAGCTCCATTCCGAGCGCCTATCCCGGTCCAGCCCGTCTGTCCGTCCGTCGATTCAGGTTCCCTTACCCACGCGCATTGGCTTTCTCAGTGCGCTGCCCGTGCCCCCCCCCCCTCCCCCGCGCCTCTACTTTTTCGCGGAAACCGCGCGCCGCTCTCTCCCACAGCCACGCCGCCTTATTATTGCCTTGTTTCCATTTTTCATGACGGCCGCGCCACACGCTGGGAGTGGGCCCGGTCCCACTTCCGGCGAGCGGCGACGCGTGCGGGTCGACCCAGCCATCGCCACTGCAAATCGAACCTGACCAAGGTGAGGCTGGGGACGCACAGTGCGCCAGAAGACCGGCCCAGCCGGCCGCAACTCTAGTCGCGTTTCGAGCTCCAGAGTCGCTATGAAGGGCTCGAACCGAACGTGTGGCCCCACCAATGGATTGCTCTCCGAACGAGGAATGGAGGGGTCACACGTCCGGTTCGAGTCCTGTCTAGCGAGCTCAAAACGCGTCAAGAGTTATGGCCGGGACGACGACCACACGCCGCCACCGCCGCCTACTGGTGGCCGAAGAAGGGCCTCTACGTCTAATTAAATCAACACCACTGCTACGAGATGGCATAGCGCTTTCCTGTTTGACACGGCGGGGCGGGGCGGACGCCGTCAGCGCTGGCAAAAAAAAAAAAAGGCGAACCAAGAACCAATCCAGATAACCCCGCCCCGTTTCCCGCCCACACAGCGCCACTCGTCTCAGAAAAAAAATTAAAAAATTATAATTGATGAAAATGAAAATGCACACTGACCCACTTCTGTACCAGGGCGCCCGGCGACGCGGCAATGATTGCATGAACGCCCCCGAGGAAAACCCCCCGAGAAAAGCGATTTAGAAACCCTGACAACTTCCGGCGCCGAAGTGGAACTCACCGCCGCCGTTGAGGTGTTTCCCGCTGCACGGCATGGGCATGCTTGCGAGGGGCGTCGCCACCGACACGCCGCGCACTGCCTGCCTGCCTGCCTGCACTCCTGCCTTCCTGGCCAAGCGGCCAACAAAAACAAACTCGCCAACAGCGAGGGCGGAACCAAATCACGGGCCGACTTGCCGCGGGGAGCACCAGGAGAGGGAGGGACCGCCTGGACGCGGACTGGACGCTCGCGAGTCACTGACAGCAGTGACGGCGGCGATCCGCCGCGGCCAGTACCCGCGAGGCGCCGCCCCACCCCGCCCCGCCCCGCCACAACGGGCCCAACCCACCGAGCGGCAGACGGTCGGACCCGCCACCACCAGTGTAATACACTCATGCTGCGCGTATGACTTCATTCACGCAAGGCACGACGGACGGACGGACAGACAGACAGACACGTAGTCAGACTTTGCTACGCCCTGGGGTCAGGGTGCGGGTGGATTAAGGCGTCAAGCACACTGCACTGCGCAGTGGCCACGGCGGTGCGGCAACGCAACGCGCCGCGGCAGGCACTGGGTCTCGAACCCACGACCCTCGCCCACACCGCGCGAGCGTCGTGGTGTGGCCAAGTCGGCCGACAGTTCATTCACTCGGCCGGCGCGCGCGTGCCTCTGTGTGTGTGTGTGTGTATGTGTGTGTGTGTGTGTGTGTTCTTGTGTGTATGTGTGTGTGTGTGGCCCCGGACGATTGCCCGCTAAAAGCCTTTATTTGCCTGACCGTCTTCAGGCCGGGAAATTATCCCCACCCGTGCTGCATTAAAGACAATCGTCGAGCCCGCGACACACCCACAGGGGAAATACCCCCTCCCCCTCCCCCGCGGGGGGTTTCCCCCCCGGCCCCGAATGGTAGCGTGACAGTGGTCGACCGAGCGTCCGCCGCAGAGCGAGCTGGCCTGTCACCACTACTACACAGCCAAACAAACAAACCTAGACGCGGTTCGAAGTTGGGAGCAACACGCGGCCGCAGCTAATCCGCTGCTTATCGCTCGAACCCTTGACGCCGACGGTCCGACGACGGCGACGCCCCGGCCGGCCGCCGCGGAGACATTTTGTCTAGCGCGGTGCCCACGGCCTCTGCACAGAGGAGGCGGCGACCGCGGCCAAGGCCGCCGTCGGCCTCGACGCGCACGCCCGCGCCGACAGCACGCCTCGGCACGCGCGCCCACCAAACATCACGGCCGCGACAAGGCGGCGTGACCGGGTGTCCGCGCGGTAGCCGCCTAGCGCAGGCCGACCGGCTTTATCATGTGCAAAGCGGCGATAGCGAAAACCAGGAGAGAGAGAGAGAGAGAGAGAGAGAGAGAGAGAGAGAGAGAGAGAGAGAGAGAGAGAGAGAGAGAGAGAGAGAGAGAGAGAGAGAGAGAGAGAGAGAGAGCGCTGATCGGAATAAGCCAGCTGTTCCGGCGCGTCAGGGCGCAAAGGCCGCGGCCGGCGACCACCTGACGCGCGCCCGTCCGCGTCGCGTCGGTGATGCAACGCGAGGAAAAGCGGCAAGGCGCGCAGTTTGACAAAACAAACCAGACGGCACCCACCGCCCCCTGGTGGGCTGGCGAGGCTAGGCGAGGCTAGGCGAGGCGAGGCTAGGCGAGGCTAGGCGAGGCTAGGCGAGGCTAGGCGAGGCTAGGCGAGGCTAGGCGAGGCTGGGCGAGGCTAGGCGAGGCTAGGCGAGGCTAGGCGAGGCTAGGCGAGGCTAGACGAGGTCCGTCATCCCGTCACCCGCACGTGGCGAGGTTCACACGGCCGAAAGGCCGAGGGCGGGGCCGGGCACGCCCCTCACGCCGCCACCCGGCACGACCACCACAACAACAGCGCGCGTGGCAACGCATTTGCCGCGCCAGCATCATCATCATCATCATCGCGCCGGTGACGTCATCCGCCGCCAGGACCGGCAGGACGACGAGGACCAGGAAGCAGCCCTTGTTTGGCAATGACGAAGGGCCGCCGCGCTCAGCCGACGGCGCAGGGACGCCGGGCGGGTAGGCAAGCCATCGGACGCGCGCGGCGGGCTGGCGGCGAAGCGGCCGGCGTCCTTCCTGCCGACAGCTATTGCTTTGCAGTTGAGGCGGCCAAAACTCTAGACGTGTTTTGAGCTCCAGAGTCGCTAAATGGGACTCGTGTGACCCCACCAATGGATTGCTCTCTAAACGAGGAATCCATTGGTGGGTGGGGTCACAGGTTTGATTCGAGTTCCATGCAGCGACTTTGGAGCGCAAGACGGGTCCGGGATCTCGGCCGCCTCAACGGTCTTCTGACCCACTGCGTGACGCACGCCGCAGAGCGCCACGCCCCCCAAAACCCTCGCCAGGCTCCTCTCCGCCAAAACACCTGTCGATCACAAACACCGACCCGCACGACGCGGGCCGCTCTGCCCCGCCCCCTCCACCCCGCCAGCCTCGGCACACGAATAAAGAAGGACCCGCAAGGTCGGCCAAGGTCGGAGTCAGAATATTTTAGGCGGCGGCTCTTCTCTCCCGGGCACCGGGCACGCCGTAGACCACATCGCGCACCCAGTGCGGCCCGCGGACGACTTACCCGTGCAAAAATGGAGCCGCAAAAACGCGAGCAGAGAGCCAAACAAACAAAAGGTGTACGCTCGTAAAAAGCCAGAACCGACCGGGCGCAGCGAGTGCCGAGTCGCGCCAACGAATGCAAAGCGTGCAAAGAGGCGAGCGAACCGCCACGGCCAAAAAAAAAAAGGGGTAGTAGGTAACAGCGAACCGAGGCCTGCATCACGTGGCGACGGAAACACCCCAAAACATTACGCTCGCCCCATTATTCCGATCCACTTATGCTTTTGCGCGATCGCGGCGACGTGACGCACAGTGGGCAACACATCCCACGTGCTGAAGGCCGCGTGCGAAGCGGCTTGGACTTGGCGTCGCGACGCCTCGCTCTCTCGCACCCCATCGGTGCGACGGCCACGGGGTGACGACAGAAAGGACTCCTCGGAATCAGACTGCAGGAATAGCCCGTCCCGTCCCGTGCGCACGCGGGTCACGGCCCCCTCCCCTCTCCCCCCTCCCGCGTCTAGACAGGCGTGGAAAGGCCGCCGCGACGCCAGGCTGCACCCCCGCATGACGCAATCCCGCCCAAAACTAACTTCATTGCACAGAGCCTAGCTTAGCTGTCCACCCGCCTCGGAAAGGCTCTCGTCCTACACCTGGCTGCATCCCCCCCCCCTTTTCAACTGCTTCGTTCCTGAGCACACCTGAGCAACAGCTCTACGGATGGACGGACGGACGGGCCCTTGGCCGCCCCGGCAGGGCAGCCAGCCAGCCAGCCAGCCGGCAGACACACCCCCCGTGACGCGTCGGCCGGCCGGCGCGCTGGCAGACAGCAGCAGTGTGCGAGTGGGGGGAGGGAGAACAGCTGATGACGCATCGGCTGGAGTGACCGACCGGCGGCACACTGCTGGCACCGGCAGGACGCCGCGCCACGCCGCGCCACCAGCAAAGCGCGGCAAAGCTACAATGCACAGTGGGCCAGAAGCCCGGCGCAGGCGGCCAAAACTCTAGACGCGTTTTGAGCGATTATTTGCAGGACTACAAAGTTTGCCGCAGGTTGTCTCAGGAACGCTGCAAGTTTCCACAACAGTAGCCCGGGCAGACCACGCCGCCAGCGCCTCCGGCCATCCCCTACCTGCCTGCCCTGCCTACCACGCCAGCAGCGACTGCAGAACGCACTTGTTGCTGGAGAAGACCACGCCGCGAACGACGGACCACTTTACCGGTGATTCAGTACCACTTCAGAAACCCGAACCGCCCAGAATTTACTAGGAACTTCAGGAGCGCGTAGTAAGCGCACCAAGAAACTCCACCACCCCCCCTCCAATTTTTACCCAACCCCCTTCAACCTGCGGCTCGTGGCGCTGCTCGCGAAGTTTAACCACACGGAACAAAACGTTTCGTCAGAGGGACGAATCGGACGGATGCCGAAACAGGAGGACGCCGGAAGGAAACGCGACAAAGTTTGCCACAAGCAGGCACTCCGATGGCCTGGTAGGAAAAGCGGGGGAGAGGTTGATTCCGAACAGAATCGAGCTCGGCTCCAAACCAAGCCACGCCACCCCCGGCTCCAGCCATGGCTCCAGCCACGGCTCCAGCCACGGCTCCAGCACACCGGCGCGGCCCTGGAGCACAGTGGGCCGGTGGACGCTGGACGGACAGCAGACTCACCGTGAGAGAAGAGAAGGAGGCAGCGGCCCAACAGCGACGCACCAAGCCGAAGAGCAGTCTAGCTTCTAGCACTCCTTGTGCTGCACAGCCACAGAGCAGCCTGCCCCTCGCCTCGACCAGACCGGCGCACCGCAGCCCGCGACTTCGACACCACTACGCCGAGCCAAGCCGGCGCGGGTCATTGTATAGGCCTCGGGGGCCTGGCCCCCGCCCCGCCCCACCCGCCCCGCCCGACGTCACCGCTACGTCACGCCGACGGCGCGCCGGGATTGGCTGCCGCTAGGGGGCTCGCCTCCTCGACGCCGGCAGCGCGCTGCTTGGCGTTGTTGCAGCCGCCCCCTCCCCTCCCGCCCTGACGCCGGGCTGCCGGCTGCACCACGCGGTGTAGTCCAGGCAACGAAGGCAAAATATGGCCTCAACCTCAAACAAAATTGTATAAAGCTGAATTTTGGATATGTTGTAGAGCTCAATGCGCTGAATCGCGGAAATTTTAGTCTACCCCTCTAGCCCCTGTGCGTCACGTTAAAATTGAACAGAAGGGCCTAAGTGCACGAATGTACGTTTAGGCCCCTGGCGCGCTGACCAGTTAAGCTAGGAGGATGGGATTGGTGTGAAAATAAAGGGGAAAGACTGGTGAACAGCGTAGGTAATCGGCAGCTCTGTCGCGCCTTTGGAAATATCCACAAATTCAGAATTTGTTCAACTGACGATTTTAACGATTTTTATATCACGTCATGTTTTGGAAATGAGCCGGAATCAAACAAAATGTCCCCAAACAAACGCTGTGCGCCTGTCCTTCAGCTTGGCAACGGTATCCTTACTTTTACAATAACTTGAACCAGTGCTGAGAAAATCTACTAGAAGTGACGCGGTGCGTCGTCGCCTGCCGACGGGATTCGCGCCGGCAGGCGGCTGCGCTACGCGCCGCCACGCTCCCCCCACCACTCCCAGGTCGGCCGCTCCGGAGGCGACGCGCGCTCTGTCTCTCTCCGACGCGCTGCTGGCCGGCGGTGCGACGAGAATGGCTGCCAGCGGCTGCGTCCCTCAGCCCGGCGCGGCAGGCTGGCGCGGCGGCTCGGCAGAGGGAAGGGAATGCCTTTGTAGGCGCGCAATAATGGAAAATCGAGAGTTGTTTTGCGTGTGCTGCGCGAATTGACGGCTGATGACCCTGCATGCTCTGTCACATGTGCATTATGGAGCCGTCGGGGATCCTAGGGCAAGGACGTCGCGGAAGTAGGTCGCTTTGATTTCGCCGCCGGAGAAGGCACTGCACTGCGCGGCTCGGCGCAGTTTTGCGCGCCTGTCCGTCATAAAACAATCACGGGGCGATCCGGGTGGGCCTAGGACGCGCCCGGACTTGCACAGATGCCAGCCACTTGTGCAAATGAGCCACGGCTGTGCCTTTAGCGGAAGCTGGCCATTCTCCTGCACTACTGGGTCAATGCTTTGGCGGCTGGCATGAAAATGCAGTGTTTTCACAACATGACGCGAAAAGGCCTCAAGCAGACGACAGGGAAGCTCGGGGGTGGGGATTGTTGCCGTCGAGAGCCCTCAGTTCTGACTTGTCCTTCGAGGCAGCCACTTCGCGAGTTGCAAGCAGAAGCACAGAGCTACTTTTGCCTCGAGTCCGCGTTTCCGCCTGCCGTTCAGTTTCGCGCCTGCGTCCCTCATTTGGATTTATTGTGCATCTGTGCAGTGCTTGTACAAGTGAAAGTGATTTTGTGTTGTGGGCTACTGCAAGTGACAGTGTCCGTGTGGCGCGATGCGCGGACCACCGGGTCGTTGCCCGTGGATTCTGGGCCTTCCCTCCCCGACTTCCCTTGGATTACTGTGATAGTGGTGCGTTGTGCCTGTTCGTCTATTGGATTACTCTACGCCACCTGCAAAGTGCTTTGTGTTGTGGAAGGGTTCAGTGAAAGTCGTGTCGATTTGTGGGTTCCGCGAGTGACTTTGCGTGGCGCAGCGGCGTAGTGCCGCCCCCGCACCGGGCGCCATGCCGGCGAAACGTGGCCGGCCGCGGCGGCAAGCAGCTTCCGTGCCCTGCCGCGATCCTGGTGACACCTGTGCAATTTGTGATGAGTGTAGCGATGAAAGGGGTGACTGGACTGAAGTGAAGCGAGCTGGACTAGCCACGGTCATTCGAATGAGCAGATCCTATGGTCACGACCGCACATAGCTGAAAAACTCGAGGGGAAAGAAAGTGCGTTCCTTCATCGATCTTGCCGGGGAAACTACGTGAACTTCAGAAAATTTTGTCAACAACAACGAAAAGGGGAGCAAGGTGCGGGCCGTGTGTTGCGTTCCGCGGCACAGGATTTCGAAGTGAAGCAAGACTGCATTTTGTGTGGAAAACCAGCCGACCTGGAAAAAGTGAAAAAGCTTTCTGCAGAAAGAAGGAAGAAAGCAGCTGTTCACCGCGTCGAGACCAAAGAAGAGTACGAGGACAGCCTATGGAAGGCCATAGAAGAGAGAGGGGATGCTGACTCGTGGGCCGCGGAGGTCAAGCTGCGACTCGCGGGACTGCGCTCCGACCTTCCCGCCGCGGAGGCAAGGTACCACGGGGAGTGTAACATGAAGTTTAAAGTGGGGCGGGTCGCGCCAGAAGAGACAACAAAGGCTCCTGGGCGACCGCAAGGCTCTTGTAACCAGGAAAAGGAAGCCGTTTTTACCAGGCTCGTTGAGTATCTTGAGTCTGGTGAGGAGTGCCAATACAGCTTCAAAGAACTTGAAAGAATTATTGAATCGTTCGGCTCTGTCTCAATTAGCAGACTGTGGCTCAAAAATGCACTGCAAAAAAAAATTGGATCTGGCATTACAATAACGGGAGGAATTGGAGAGACTGCCATTGTCAATTTTTCGGGAACAATGGGGAAGTTATTGTACCAAAATTGGTACAGTGAAAGACACACCAATGAGACAGAAGAAGAGAAAAGAATCGTAGAGATGGCCGCAAAAATTATACGACGAGACATTAGGAAAGTCCCCTGCGAGCTCAACTCATACCCATCACCAACTGAAATTTTGTCTACAAAATTACCCACGAGCCTCGACACCTTGCTTAACGGCGTCATCACTTCAGCACCTGGCAGTGAAGAAAAGGGTGAACGGCGCCGGCTCGCGCTTGGCCAATGCATCATGTTTTCGTGCAGACCCAAGTCATACATTCCCCCTGTGCTTTTGGGACTCGGCGCCGACCTCCACGACGTTGAAGGGTCACGTGACCTCATTGACATTTTGTATGCATTTGGAATGTCTGTAAGCTACAATGAAGTCAGGCGATTCCGCTTCAACGTCGCCCAGTCCGTGAACGAGCACGTCGACGGTGACCAGGACGGAGTCACGCGTTACGTCCAGTACGTGTACGACAACGCGGACTGGAACACGGAGACTCCTGACGGCAAGGGCACCCTCCACGCCCTAGGGGGCATTAGAATAGTCACCCCCAGGTCAGCTGCCCCACCGGGCCGCGTGCCGCGGCGGCCCCTGCCCCTCGCGGCTGAGATTGCCCAACTTGCAGGCGCCGGCGGCATCCCCTTCTACAACTACGGTGAAAAGCCTAAAGTGAGCGGGCTGAGCAAGGTCGTGATGCGGGAGGTGACGTCGTCGACGCTGTCGCTTTCCATGCGTGGACTTCCCCCCATCGTGACCTCGGCCCTGAAGCTGGACACCCTGTGGTCGGCGGGAAGGTGGCTGGGCGTGCCGCGTGGTCCATCCTGGCTGGGCTACATGCAGCAGGGCTCGAAGCCGAACGGGGCCTTCAGCGGGCTGAGCAGCGGCGTCGACGCGCTGCCCTTCATCAACATGCCGGCGTCCAACATGTCGACGCTCTACTCAGCCTTGCTGTTCGCGGCGCGGGACTGCGTCCGAAGGGGACAGTCACACTGTTTCGTCACGTTTGACCAGCCCCTGTACTCCAAGGCCGTGGAGATTGTGATGTCAGACACAAGCGGGGAGCTGGCCAACGTGACGGTCAGGCTAGGGGGCTTCCACCAGCTCATGGCCTTCTTGGCGGCCATCACGTTCTTGATGGGCGGCTCCGGGCTGGAGGACCTCATGGAGGAGGTGTACGCGCCTAGCACGGTCAGGAACTTGATGGACGGGCACCAGTACAGCCGGCTGGTGCGGGCGCTCTTCCTCTCCCAGGAGGCCGTCGGGATGGTGCTGCTCGACGCCGTGCCCTTGGACGACGACAACAAAGCGGCGCTGGAGGCCTTGCACCAGGACTACATCAACAACAAGGTCTCCGAGGACGACGTCGCGGGCAGCCCCCTGGTGCAGCAGCTGCGGACTTCCCTGGTGGCAGCGGGGGAGTGCGCGGCGCGGCGCAGCCGCACCGGGAAGCTGTGGTGGCTCTTCTACCGGCTGGTCGCTGTGTGCCGCCTGTACATCAGGGCGGAGCGGGCGGCGCACTGGGACCTAGTCTTGGAGTGCTGGAGGGCCATGCTGCCTATTTTCCATGCTGCGGGGCGAGTGCACTACGCCAAGGTGACGCACCTGCAGCTGCAGCAAATGGAGGACCTGGAGGGCAGCCTGGCCGAGCACGCCGCCGCGGGGCGCTTCACCGCTAGCCGCAAGAGTAGTAATTTTGCGTGCGTTTGGCCGGACATGATAATCGAGCAGGACCTCATGCGAAACCTGAAGTCAAAGGATGGCCCTGCTCGAAATCGTGGACTTACGCCCAGTGTCCTTGCCCAGTGGCTCATGTGCATGCCCGGCATGGTTAAGATTCGAGACGCCATGGAGACACTGTCGGGTGTGCGCCGGGCCACTTCAGACCAGCACAAGGAATTGCGTCCGAGCAAGGAGGCCATGGACAAACGTGATGTGGAAAAAATGGCGCGATGGCTGCGCGCAAACTCCCCTTTCCTTGAGACGGACGGCATCTACAACATCGCCACGAAGCAGACCGGGGGAGTCAATGTGAATTGCGACCAGGCTGAAGAAATCGGACAGGCGCTTCTTCAGAACATAACGGGGAAGACTTACACCACCATAGTCGTTTCGAAGAAATCTCGTGTCGTGCCGTTGGCCTTCCCTCCCCGCAAGAAGAAGGCCGACGCCCACGAAATTGACACCAACCTCCTCTTCATGCGCATGTGCCGCTTAAACGTCAACGCGGAGAAGCTCAAACACTACCTGCAATACGAGCTTACGGGGAAGCCCCCCTCATTGTTTGATGCGGACGGCCTAATGCGGCACAACAACAAGGCTACGCTCACCCGCCAATTCAGACAGGACGAAGAGGAGGTTGACGAGGACGCCGATGGCCTCGACGCCGAGCCCGCGGACCCCTTGGCCCTCAACATCGAGCCCGACGACGAAGCCCTGGCTGAATTAGGCCTTATCGGCCTGGCCGGATGTCCTTCCCTTGCGCCCCTGGAGGAGACAACCGTTGTAGACGGCGGGTACCTTCTCCACGCCATGGCGTGGCCTGCGCCGTACGGCAGGTGCGTGACCTACCAGGACGTGTGCAAGGAGTACGTCGCGCGCGTCCAAAGCTACGGCCCACGCCCCACCGTGGTGTTCGACGGGTACGGCGTGGAGTGGAGCACAAAGTGCGAGGAGCAGCGTCGGCGCGCTGCAGTGCAGCACAAGAACCGCCGCCCATGCCCGAACATCATCGTGGACAACGCCACCAAGGTCACCGTGCAGAGGGAAGACTTCTTGGCCAATGAAGCCAACAAGACTTCCCTAATCCAGCTTCTCTCGCAGCACCTACAAGGTACGCATACCGGCATAATTTAATTTTTTTTTTACATTTCAAGTACAAAATAAATAATGGGCCTCTTTTTTCTGTTCCCGTGTTACAGATGCTGGCGTGGCCGTCAAGAAGGCGAACGCAGATGCTGATGTCCTGATCGTGGAGACGGCTCTCCAGAATGACGAGCCGGGACGCCGCGTCAATGTCATTGCCACGGACACCGACATCGTCGTGATTTTGATGGCCCGCGCAGCCAACTCCACGAACATTGTCGTCGTTCGGCCCGGGACTTCGAGCGCGGCGGAGTCACGCTTCGACATCGCGGCGCTGCGCAGAAGCCACCCCCAAATGGCGTCGTGTGCCCTGCTGGTGCACGCAATGACGGGATGCGACACCACTTCAGCCCTGTTCAACAAGGGGAAGGGGTCGCTCTGGAAACTGGTGGAGGGCAGCGAGGACCTGCGGCGAATCGCGTCCAAGTTCAACGAACCTGACGTGGACGCGAGCGACATCGCGGAGGCCGGCGAGAAAATCCTCTTGGCGTTGTACAAGCCCGCCAAGGGAATTCCAAGAACAACCCTCGACGAGCTGCGCGTCGATGCATTCTACACCAAGACCGGCAAGAACAAGACGCCGAAACTCGCCGAACTGCCGCCGACATCAGGGGGCGCCAGGCAGCACAGCTTACGCGTGTATCTGCAGGTCCAGCAGTGGCTGGGGAATGCCATGTGTCCCACTGATTGGGGCTGGCAGGCCGGGCCAAACGGCTTGGTCCCTACTCCTTCCCTACTGCCGCCGGCGCCAGAAGAGTTGATGAAGCTCGTGTCGTGCGGGTGCAAAAAGGGGTGCAGGGCAGGCTCCAACTGCTCCTGCCGGGCCGGCGGTTATACGTGTTCACCGGCCTGCAGCTACTGCAGAGGCGACAAGTGCCAAAACACCGAGCACAACGCCGACGACTTTGATGACTGAGGTAAGGCGTAAATCACTTTTTTCTCCGCTCATTTTTAAGGCAAAATACAGGTCTAATTTTTCAATTTTGATTGTCTGTTCAGGTCTATTTGTTTCGTGAAGAAAAGCTGCTAAACAAGGAATGTAAAATTGTAAAAAAGTAAAAATATCTGTATAGTTCCAATTTATAAATTTGTAAACTAAAACGAGTATGTAAAATATGTATTGTTTTATTGAGTTAATTTATAATATCTAAAACGCAGCTGGTTTATTTAATGTTTGGTTTCATTGTAACTGTTTATTTGTTGTAAAATCTTTATTGTTTTATTGATTTGATTTATAATATCTAAAATGCAGCTGGTTTGTTTAATGTTTGTTTTCATTGTAACTGTTTATTTGTTTGAAAATATATATCTGTATATTTATCTGACCATACTTGTGTGTAATGCTCCTCTTTTAGCCCTCAAACATCCAGAATCAACAAACAGGCAGTTTGAATGCGCGCGCGCTGCAGCGGGCCGTTTCCGAAGCGAGCGGGTAGTTGCTTTGTCCGATGCACGGCTCTGGGCGGGGAGGGAGAGAGACAGCGCTTGCCTGTGCGAAGGGGGCTGCGGCGCGGAGCGGCTGGGAGTGGTGGGGGGAGCGTGGCGGCGCGTAGCGCAGCCGCCTGCCGGCGCGAATCCCGTCGGCAGGCGACGACGCACCGCGTCACTTCTAGTAGATTTTCTCAGCACTGGTTCAAGTTATTGTAAAAGTAAGGATACCGTTGCCAAGCTGAAGGACAGGCGCACAGCGTTTGTTTGGGGACATTTTGTTTGATTCCGGCTCATTTCCAAAACATGACGTGATATAAAAATCGTTAAAATCGTCAGTTGAACAAATTCTGAATTTGTGGATATTTCCAAAGGCGCGACAGAGCTGCCGATTACCTACGCTGTTCACCAGTCTTTCCCCTTTATTTTCACACCAATCCCATCCTCCTAGCTTAACTGGTCAGCGCGCCAGGGGCCTAAACGTACATTCGTGCACTTAGGCCCTTCTGTTCAATTTTAACGTGACGCACAGGGGCTAGAGGGGTAGACTAAAATTTCCGCGATTCAGTGCGTTGAGCTCTACAACATATCCAAAATTCAGCTTTATACAATTTTGTTTGAGGTTGAAACCTTGGTTGCCTGGACTAGTGGTTGTAGCGCATGAGTGAGCGAGACGGCCGACAAGTACGGCGCCCCACAGAAAGAGATAGCCCGACCATAGCCGCCCCGCCCCCGCGTCGTACGTCTGCGTGTTGTTGTTGGTGGCGGTGAACATCGGCAACGCCGCGCGGCGCGGCCAAGACACGCATGCTGCAGGCTGATCTTCGTGTGTCTGTCTCTCTCGCACCCGTGCGGGGGCAGCCTTGAGTGCGAGAGAGACAGAGCGACGACAAAGACTCTCGGACTCGGTCTGCGGGGCGCGATAACGCCGCCGGCAGGCCACGGCAGGCCGTCGACTGGAGTAGGCCATGCGTGCCATGCGGAAGTGGAACGACGTCCACACACACACACACACACACACACACACACACACACACACACACACACAAACACACATACGGCTCCGAAAATAAAGTGGGCCCGCGGCGTTGTCGTCCAAGAGCGGCAGAGGGGCTGCCTAGGCAAGGGGCAGGGGCTTTATCTCGGGGCTCATGTCCGCGGCCAGGTCCAGCGTGCGCCGTGGCTGCCAGCCCGGGCTGCCCCGCCTGGCCTGCCCGCGTGGCTGCCTGCGATGCAGCGGCCAGGCAGGGCCCCCTAGCCCGCACAGCCGGCACGAGCGAGCCGGTGCAAACTTGCCTCGCCCGTAAAGTCCCATCTTTTCAGGGAAAAGCCGCTACGATGACCTCTCCTCCTTCTCTGTGGCAACGGCCAAGTACTTACACAGTCCCCCCCCCCCTTTCAAGATTTTTTTCTCTCCAGATTAAGACCCCGCAAGTTACGGCCGAAAAGAGGTACATAGATCAAGGCGGCAACTCATCCACATTCCTCTCGCATTCCAAACCCTTTTTAGGGGGAGGGTGAGAAGTATAGCCTGCAGCCGACTCACTCAAGCCAGCCAGAAGGTTGCATCAGCCGAACCCAGCACCCAGCCCACCTCTCTCTCTCTCTCTCTCTCTCTCTCTCTCTCTCTCTCTCTCTCTCTCTCTCTCTCGTCTGTTGGCGGCCCCCATTTCGGTTCCGCCCCTCGGGTGGCCCTGGCTGGGGCGTCCTCCACGCCCAAGGTAAGGGTGCTGCAGGTAGCGAGGCACAGTGGGCCAGAAGACGGCGCGGGCGTCCGAAACACGAGACGCGTTTTGAGCTCCAGAGTCGCTATAACCGACTCGAACCGAACTAATGACCTAACCAATGGATTGCTCTCCGAACGAGGAATCTATTGGTGGGGTCACGCGTTCGGTTCGAGTCCCATTTCGCGACTCTGGAGCTCAAAACGCGTGCAGAGTTTTGGCCGGCCGCGTCGTCTTCTGGCCCACCGTGCGAGGCCGCCGGCTCGTCCTTCTCGCCGGTGCATCAGGCGAGAGAGAGAGAGAGAGAGAGGCAGACAGACAGACACAACGCTGCTGTTTCGGAAGCCGCGGCCGGCGGCCTTTCCTCGCACAGCTGCTGTGCCGGAGAAAGCCCACGCGCAAAAACATGACGGCATCGAGACAACAAAACAACGAGCTTCAGGGAATCGGCGGGCCAGCGGACTAGGGCAAGGACGTGACAAGGACGAAGGAGAGGAGGGGAGGGGGATCGGGGGGTTCACCGCGCCCTCACCTAGGCGGGGCGGGCGTGCCCCATTCATATCTCTCCGAGAGGTCGCGCTCACGTGCCACGCCGAATCGGTACCATCCTATCATCCCAGCGGCGGTGCGCGGGGCTGCCATACTCGCCACACGGTTCCAAGTTCCAACATTCAAAGTACAAAAACGAGCCGGGCCGCGCACACTGTGATGATAACCCCCATCGGCGTGCAGCTGCGGGCCGCCCTTTGGCCACGCCGCCCTTTGGCTGCCTGGCCGCGCCGAGGGCCGAGGACGCCCAGAGGGCAGAACAACACTGCCGGCCAACAACAGCGCGGCGGCGTGGCACGGTGGGACAGAAGACCGCGGCGCAGGCGGCCGAAACTCAAGAAGCGTTTTGAGCTCCAGGGTCGCGAAACGGGACTCGAACCGAACGTGTGTGACCCTACCGATGGATTCCTCGTCCGGGGAGAGCAATCCATTGGTGGGGTCACACGTTCGGTTCGAGTCCCATAATTAGCGACCGGCCCACTGTGCGCTGCGGACACGCGGCGTCGCAGTGCATGCCTCTCCGCACGGTCATAGGAGAGAGACACAGACCAGGAGACGCTTCGGCTGCTATTTCTACCGCGCGCCGCGTCGTTAGTGTGCGTGTAAAAAGCGCGTGTGTGCCCAGGGGCGAGCGTGGGTGTGCGTGACCGCGGGCTAGAGACAACGGGGACATTGAACGCACCGACTTGGCAGCGCGGCGGCCGAGGTCAAAGACAGTGGACAGGGCGACCAGGTGGGTGGGGGGGGGGGGCGTTTAGTCAGCCAAAAAGGCAAAGACAGCCTCAAGGGGAAATAACAGTTCGTATGCAACGCAGCTCCACACCAAAACTCTTGAGAACTCTTGAATTTTCAGATTCAGTCTCTTTGAAAAACAAAAATAAAATTCTTTGCCTATCCTATGGTCTCTGTTTGCGTGCGCAGGAGCCGTCCAAGATATGAGAACAGTACGCGGGAATCTACACGCGGGGTGTTCGAAAAAGTGGGGATAATCTGAAACTCCGAGGCGTTAAATGGCACAGCTGATTGCTGCTATCCGAAACTTGAACCGCAGCCTGCGCTGGAGCTGACGAGCAGCCGCGGGGCAACGGCCTGCCGCGCACCTCGCCGATAGGGGGCAAGCAGCACCACCTATGTAAATCTCATTATTTCCGCTACAACAACAACAACAAAGAACCATTTCCAGACTGCACTTTGTATACAAATTCGCAAAAATGTTTATCTTTGAGTTAAAGCCCTTACCCTTCATAATATCAATTAAGTTCAATAAAAAAAAATTTTAAAAAATTTTAAAAAAATTAAAAAATTAATTTTTTTTTTAAAAAAAAAGGTTACTGCTCTACTGTTTCCTGCGATTAGGACAAAGTGAAGTAGCTCGTCGATCACTCTATACTCGAGCCTAGCCGCTCTGGGTGGCCTGAGGCCTGGGCTAGCCTGGGCTAGCGCGGAGAGAAAAAGAAGTGACCAATGTGAAAGGGGTGAAAGGGGTCGCAGAGTCAGAGGGCGTTTGCGTTTGCTCGGGGCTAGGGTCCACTCCACACGGTACACAAAAGAAACAGAGCGCACACACACGCCGCACGGCACAGCACGCACGCACGCACACTGTAGACACACACACACACACACACACACACGCACGAGCGGCACATGCACGTGACGCGGAACATGAGGGCAGTCTCGATGATATACACACTCAAATAGTTCGCCTTCTTGGAAAGACGAGACGAAAACAGGAGCGAACTAGCAGAGAAAGAGGAACACGGAACGCGTGGGTCAGCGCCATCCGCCCCAACCCTCTCTTTCAGAGTGGTTTTGAGTTTAGAGAGAACATAAACTCACCTCAAGCGGGGGGGAGGTCTCCAGAATCGCGCTCACCAACTCAGCTCAGTAATCGGTCACGGCAACGCCCATCTGAAAACAAACACAGAAATCAAGAGATAGCAAACGCCCACCCTGTCTCTTCCCCGGTGTGCATCGTCCCCTTCGCTCCCTTCGCCTCTCACGTTCACACTCATCTCCGGGGCAGGGGGGAGGAAAGGGCGAAGGGGGGCGTAGGGGGGCGGGGCGGGAGGAGGGGGTATCGATTGGGACTCCTTCACTCCAGGACTCCAGGTGCGATGAGGTATTTGATGGATCTCTTTCGATTCAAATCGACATTTTCAAAAAGCAAGATAGGTTGGTGTGCGAGCTGATAAGATATTTTTTTAACGGTTATAACCTCTACGACGAAGACACTCAAACACATCACGGCTAATACGTGGGCTGTTGAACTTACAGCAATGCTCGACAAATCACAGGTGAAGGTCTGCAACCATCGTGTCATTTGGGGCCGACACATCTTTGCCCAGAGTGCGAAAATTAACTTAGAAGATACAAATTGACTAGAACCATACACGCTTTGCAGACGGCACCATTTTGGTTAAAACCGAACTGCCAATGTATGAGAAATCGTAGATAAATGTTTACATTATTTGTTTTGTGTATGAGAACAACTGCGATACGCTATTGCCGCTGCCTATCTTAACCTAAACACAGTGCTCAATGTGACAAGTCGTTTGTTTTTATTGTTTCTCTCTTATAGACTTCACATATTTTGCCTCTTTTTCCGTTTGGTTGCTATCAGTCATGTCTCGTTACTCTGAGCGACGGAAGGCCCTTGAATCAAGGTAAACACTCATTCTATTAATAATTTGTGTTTGCACTGTCAAATTGCTTTGAATCTCTACGATTTTCCTTTTTTGCATCACGCAACTTGTCAACCTGCCTTTAACATGTATGCTGCAGCATTGACCACATGAACAACGATAACAACAAGGGGAAGAGAGATGTCAACAAACGAGCCGTCAATCAGCACCTGACCATTGAGGGTGACAAGGAGAGGTAACACGACAGTCAATGTTTCTGTAGTTGATGCTCTGAATTTATCTTAAATACCGCGTTGTTTTCTTACTTCTGTCGTACTGAAACCTTGCGTCATGTGTCATGACTGTGTTATATCGGTTTCTGCTTCAGATTCAAGGAGCTGCTGCGTAGACGGTTGACAGAGTGCGGTTGGAGAGAGGAAATCAGAGTTCTTTGCCGAGACACAATCAAGGAGCGAGGGTTAAATAATGTTACTGTGGATGAAATAGTGGAGGAGGTCACACCAAAAGGCCGAGGTAAGGACGTCTTCTGCTCATGATCTTTTCTTGAATTAGACAAGTCAAAGGGGTTAGTAACATGTTTGCCTTCATCGGACTATCATCATATATTCTCATTCCAGCCCTTGTGCCAGACACTGTGAAGAAGGAATTGCTACAAAAAATTAAGACTTACTTATATGATAAGGCAAATAAGTAATCTCCATGAGATTTTTGCACTACTCCTGTGACACCCTGCATTATTTCATGACTTCTGATTTAGAGACTGACAATGCTTCTATGGGCAGCAAAGCAAAGTGCGCAATGTGGAAGGTACACATCGCACAAGCATTTAATTTCACCCATCTCTGATTTAAATGTGGGGGTTGTAATTGTTATACTTTGAAACAATCTTTATAAGTTAAGGTAGTTGATTCCAAATATTCAACTCCCAGGTGGGCGTTAATCCTGCAGTCTGTTTAAACTCAACCAATGTGTGCAAGTGTTTGTGTACATAATGTATGATATAATTGTTGGGTAGGGGCAAATTATAGCCCTTGTAAGACTTTATTCGTATGAACTGCTCAGATAAATAGTTGAAGTGCCAGTGAAATTTTGAATTTATTGTGTGAAAGAATTTTTGCGATGGTTTCATTCACCAAAATCATGTTGAATTTTTATTTTATATAGAATTTTTTTTTTTTTCTGCCAGAGCCATCCATTAAATGGATGCACTCATATTGCAGTTGATTGTAGACTGAATGTTCATTTATATATAACCAAACAAGAAAATAAATGGCAATGACTAATGTAAAAGAATTGTAAATCAGGTTGGAAGTGTGAGGATGAGATGCCTCCTCTCTAATTTTAGGGGGAAAAAAGGTCCGCAGTCTGTAATTTTTCATGTTAAAAACTATGTTTAATTTCAGAGCTTAAAGCTGCTTCTGCTATAAAATGATATTTAAAACATAAAACAAGAAGAAATATTGGTTGAAGGGCGGCAGTCAAATTATAAGGAAATTAACAAACTTAAAAAGCAATAGCATGGACACAACAAAAAGTAATAAAACCAACCTTAAAATAAAATAATGACAAAGTAACTGGTAGACAAATTATCACAATCATTTCATACTGATACAAATAATCACAAATGTCATTTATAAGTAGATCACAGTAATATAAATTGAATGAGTAAACTCAAGCACCAACTATTCCTTGACAAAGTTTTCTTATTGACACAACCATGTCAGTCACTTCTTGGATGGGCGCCATACAGCGATGGATCCATCATGAGCCCCAGTCACTACAATGGAACAGTTACTGGAAGCTGCTATAGCAGTCACAGGGCCTAACAAACAGATTTTAAAAGAATGAACTTTGTTTCTCCCTTTCCTATTTTGTTTGAATGTCTGAAGTAAACAAAACTTACTTGTATGAGCCCTGATTTCTTGTATCAAAGACACTTTCAGAAAATCCCACACTTGCAGGGTGCCAGATAATCCACCAAGAAGTACAAATTGGTCCACCAACGCAATAGATCTGTGAAACAACAGGATTAAAATATTGAACTGCAGTGACTATCCATCCATATGTGGGTATCACACGAATACATACTGAAGACCGTCATTCAGTTCTTTATTGCAAACTAGCATTCCACTTGCCAAATCGAACACTTTCCACGTTCTGTCATTTGCCCCACATGATACTAATTGACTTGCATCTTTGCTCACAGCCATACCCCCAACTGGTCCATCATGTCCTGAAAATGATTTAAATTTTAAAAAATTGATGACGAACATCAAGTGCAAAACAACATAAGAAACAGTCAACCTGCCTGGTAGACTAAGGGGGATGGATTGACTGTCCAGATGCCAAATAAACATAGTACCATCTTTGCAACCGGTGGCTAAAAATTTCCCATTTCTGCCAACAAAACATAGAAGTTACTTAAAGTTTCAACCCAGCATTTTCTTTGGAATGGAATGTTACAAGATTTTAAAGAACATCCTTACCCGCTCACAGTGAGACAGACAACCTGAGCTTCATGATCAAGTTCGGCAGCCAGGGAGATGGCTGGTTTGATTTTCTTCCATTCCTTTTCATTCACTGGTAATCTACGCCAGACCCTCACTGTGCAATCCCATGAGCCTGTCACCAGAACTGAATTGGCACCATCATCATCACTGAAGAAACCAACACACGAAACAGCATCTTCATGAGCCACCAATTTGTCCAATACTCGACCAAACTGCACATCGTACACCACTCTGAAAGGTAATAATAAATGTGAAAGTAAGTAATGGATGAATGCAGGATAGTATTATTAGACATTACATGAAGATAGTACTATGTACTTACACAGCATTGTCAAATGATCCCACAATAAATCGATTGTCCTCAGGAAGAGAAATCACAGCTGACAGAGGTGTTGGAGAGAGAGCAACACTGTGCATGAGTTGCCCCTCATCAAGTGAATGAACTCTTAAGAGACCATCATTTCCAACGGATGCCACTTCTTCCCCACCATGCACAAGCCGAAGTGACCTCACATATTCTCTATGACCCTGGATGGATAACACCTTTTCCAAAACAATATCTGCAAAGAAAATAAAAGTAAAGAAAATAGCGAAAGCAATGAGAATAATAATGATTCTAATATTAAACCTGTCAAATTCAGATGGATAATTTCACCAAAGCCTTACCAAGTTCATCTAATGGTTCTGAAATGGAACAGTTTAAGAGCAAATGTTGAGCTGGATCAAAGATAATTCTTTTTGGATGTGGATGCTTGAAGACTTGCTTTGGAATTTGGCCAAATTCCATAATTTGAACTTCAAGGGCATGACGCTGGGCAGGGTCAGTAATACTTCCAAGGTCAATGGACCCCTCATAGCAGAGATGATAGAAAACTAAAATATGATTTAACAACTAGTTAGGGTACACTTTAAGAAAATGGAGCAAAGGAGCAAGAAAAGAGAATTGTTACCATTGTTGGCCTTGACTGCTGCATCTCCCGTCTGCTTGAAGCCAAATATTAAATCAATCCATGAATGTAAATTTTGAGATACATAAGTCGACTCCAAAGCATCTCTCAGTTTCTTCACAAAATCGGATGGGCCTGAATATAATTCAACATTAGACATTGATGAGGACTGACAAAAAAAATTTAAATAATGAATGTCAGTATGAAAAATCATGAAACTCACTGGAGGCCCAAGGAGGAAGCGCAACATCATTGACTTTTGTTCCATCATGTCTGTAACCAAAGTTGATTCCATACCTATTGGAAAGAAAGTCTCCATTGCCACTTGTGTCATAAAACTCTGGGACAAGCTCTTTAAAATCAGAAGAATTACCAAGAACGTTGCGCCAAACATCAGGAATACTTTTAAGAAAATAACAAAAAAAAACAACACGAGATTTAGTACAGAAAGACATAAATGTTAGGCCTACTAACGAGTCAGAAGTAAGAAGAGAACAAAATGTTGTCACACACCTGTTAAACATGCGATCAGGATGATCAAATCTTCCATTCTGAAGACACAGCATGTAATGAGGGAATTTGCGAACCAAATAGAAAAGGACAAAGCCCGGTGTGGAATAGTGAGATCCATACATAAATTTGGGATCTGGCATTTCATTAAAACGTTCCTAAAATTCAAAAAAATTGAAGTATTTTTTCATTTAAATTTTCTTAAAAGGTGTTTCTGTGGAGCATACCTTCAGTTTTTCCAGACGCTCTGCATTAAGAGCACCAACTGGTTTCTGTAAATTTCTGTAAGTCTTGAATGCATCAATTTGCAGAGTTTCAGATGTATAGTCGGAAACAACCCAAGGGAATACTGGATACTGAGTAAGATCATTAAATGTTCGATCAGCTAGACTGTAACAAAAAGAAAAATTGTGGCAAAACAATTTCAATGCTGGACTGCATTTTTCAGATGGTAAGATGTTTACCTGTTTAAATACAGTAAGTAGTCATAGTTGGAAAGTACTCCATGTTGCCACTGGAGAGTTACTGCTTCTTGTTGACAATCATCAAGTTTTAGCAAACTCTGTTTCATAATACCCTCATACAAGTCATCTCTCTCCTTGGCGGATTTAAATGCAAGGAATAAATGGGCAATGTTCCCATCCCGACAGTGTACTTCAAGCCCCTGTTTTAAGCATTATAAAATGAAAAGCACTTGAACAGAACAGCACATCATTTTAACATTAAAGCAGGCTTCAACTTACCACTGGTTGCAGCAAGAAACGCCTTTTAACAACACTTTGCATATCAACCAACCTTATTTTTAGTACAGGTTGCTTTAAAATAACAAAACAATTATTTATTAATTTAATAATATTTGGAGACTTCTATATGACGGTAAATATTTTCTGGGTCTTTTACTTACAGCCTCAACATTGTTAAAAGGTTGATAGTACAGGGCAGTATCAGTGAGAAGAATATGACCAGGGTTGACAACAAGAGGTGAGATCTTGCTACCTTGAGTTTCAATGACCCTTGTTTCATACAAGTCTTCAAGCCACAGAGCATCAAAGCCAGTGCGAGACTGGCGAGAAAACGTTATGGCTGCAAGCTGATCAGATGATGATTAGTTTCACAAAATGGACACACAATGCCGAAATAAAAATGTTTTCCTTTGAAGAGATAGTAATAGCTTACCATGGTATTTTGTTCAGCAACAGATAAAGAAGAAGCTCTATGCAGCTGAGATATTTGTGATAAACAGTTTGGGACATTAGCATAGTTCAGAATGAATTCAAATTTCTCTTTTGTCTAAGGAATGAACATGAAGTAAACAGTAAACAACAAAACGTCATAGAAAAACAAAAAAAAATTGCTAAAAGGGTATGAAAGGACTTACATATTGGAAAGCGTATGGTGCCACAATATTGCCTTCAAGCATTTTCACATACTGGTTACATTCAATACTTATTCCACCATTGCCTTCCTCTTCCCTGAAGAAGTAATTTTCTTTTAGCAAATTACAATTGAGACAGAAGTTTAACAAAAGGTTGTTAACTTACATGAGCAGCTTCTTAGGCAGTTCTATGATAGATATGCACTCTTTAAGTGGAATCTTAATGATAGGTTTTGATATATCTTTGGGATCAAACACAATCGACTTTGAGCACAATTTAAGTCGACCATCTTGACGTTTAATAGTGCTGCTTGCAAGCAGGACAACACTGTAGTCTTCAAAATAAATTTCTCCTGGTTCAAGCAGGAGGAGGGAAAACCTACAAAAGTAAGGCATAAAAATTAAACCGCAGTCAGCAACGGCCTGCTCACTAAGAATAAAAAGATGAGATCTCACTAAGTACATTAGCAACAATATATTGAAATCAAGAAAACATTGTTTTTGCCTTTGAAAGTCACGACAGTAAACGGATGACATTGGGATTCAAATGGAAGGAGAGATACCTTTGTTTATCCATTACATCTATAAGAGGACATAACCTCCAATTGTAAAGTGACAGCAGTGGCGACTGGTCTCAACGCGGCGTAATTCCACTGATACAGCCAAAGAGCTCTTCCGCTAGTGTACCGCGATCACAGTGGAACACAATGAGTTCCGAAAATAGGCTTGCCGTATTGTAAATGGACACTACTCTAGATTTGATTTGATATCAGCGATGTACGGGCTGGCTCTCCCCACCCCACGTTCCTAACCTGAGTCGCGAGTGCTGCCCTCTACAACGAGCTTTGTCCCCACTAGAGACTCGAAAGTCAACAAGTCAAGACTCAAGAGCGTTCTGCTTGGAGCAACAAAATTCAGGAAATCTCCGAGTTTTGGACCCGTCACCACATTGAAAGTTGCAGGAAAATGACATATAGTAGTCTCGATCAGATTTACCGAAGTATTCTGCTGTCGAAGTATTTTGTAAAGGGATGGGGCAAACCTGACAACTTGAAAAGGTTAGAGGAAGTTGATGTACTTTTCCTTATGTTACTTTCTACCTCATTAAGCTTGTTTCATAGCTTGGTCAACTATGCAAAATTTCCAAATGTAGATCACTGCGTTTTTTAGAAAAATTAATGGCACTTTAACCTCTTGATTGCAGACTTTTCCAGTTCCGTAAAATTATTTCTAACAGAGATTTATGTTACAAATTGATTCCGAAGGACTATCCTATTGTCATTGACAAGGTACTCTTTTTTTTATTTCTTCATTTATGTTTTGGAAATTTGGATTTTTATTTTAAACTTCGAATTTTTCATTTGCAGGATGAAGTTTGGTCAGATTACCGAGTTCTTGAAGGACATTTCCGATCTCCCTTTGATGTACAGCTGCCAAATATTATGCCAGAGGAAGTGAAAAGGGCACATTTTCAAATCATTTTGCCGACAAATTGGCAACAAGAAAATTACAAACCCATGTGTCTTCATTTGGCTGGAACTGGTGATCATGTGGGTTCTTATCCATTCAGTTAAAAATACAGACACTCATCTATTTCCTGTAGCTGATGATTACTTAAAATGTCTTTCAGTACTTTTGGAAAAGAAGAAACTTTATGTGTAAACCCTTATTGAGAGAAGCGGGTATTGGCGGCATGATTTTAGAAAGTCCTTTCTATGGATCTAGAAAACCCAAAGACCAGGTGTAAGTAGGTTTATGTAGCCGAGTTTAATCTGTAAAGTTGAACCTGTAATGAAAACTTTGGTCTCCTGATTCTATTTGCTATCAGGCGCTCAAACCTCCATAATGTGTCAGATATTTTTGTTATGGGCGGTTGCCTAATGCTTGAGTCACTGGTGCTGTTTAACTGGTGTGAACAGCAAGGACTTGGACCTCTAGGCGTAACAGGACTCTCAATGGGAGGGCATATGGCATCCCTTGCAGCAACTAACTGGCCAAAACCCATGGTCTTGGTACCTTGTTTGTCTTGGTCTACAGCATCTGGTGTTTTCACTCAGGTAAAGAACATGGAGTGAGCTTTCAAACTTAACGTTTTCAAGACAAGTTCTTTATGACATTTGGCTTTGTTTTTAGGGTGTTATGAGTGGTGCCATACCCTGGGATGTTTTGGAGTATCAATACTTTTCAGATGATGTTTACCGAGAGGAAATCAGAAAGATGGTTACTATAATAGATGATGTAAGTAGTGACCTCTCTTTCTTGATAGTAACTTGACTACTGTTCATTACTCCTCCATTTATTTTGTTGCCAGGATGCATTCAAAGCAGGCCAGCACTTTGTCCAAAAATACTCTGATGATACAAATGATCTGGCAAATCTACAACCCTCATCAAGAATAGAGGGTGATCTTTTTAGTGCTGGAAGATTGGTGAATAATGAGGACTCCAGTAAATCTGATTTGCAAGAAGGAGATAAATGTCCTCTAATGGATCAAGATGATCAATCTGCCGCGAGGACAGTGGATGCTCTGGCTCAATCTTTTGCTGCAATGTCAAGCTCTATTGATGAAGAACCTGATGCAAAATCAAGAAAAGAAATTAAAAAAGAAGAACTTGGTAAAGATATTCTTGATAGTTTATCAGATTCAAAGTTTAAAATGCTTACTTTCAAAGTCAAAACTTCTGATGAACAATCCCCTGAAGTAAAAAGAGAGTTAGAAGATTATCAATTAAGGAAAGGTAAACATCATTGCTTCTCTAGGAATAATCAACACTTCTTACTTTGCCTTTGCTTATAACACATAGGTTTTTTCTTTATCAATTTCGCATGCGCTTTAATGACGAATCTTAACTTTTAGTGATGTCTTGGTTTTGTATGTTTCCTATTCCTGCTCGTTGTTTTTTGCTCCTCTGTAGTGTGGTATTTTTTTTTTTTCATGAACTAGTTTGATATTTTTGAAGGAAAATCCAACCTGTGTTGCCTAAATTTCATTGATCCCTTCATTTTGAACTTGACCATTATTTTTGGTCGAGTAAGCAGTCAGCCCACATTTTCCTTTATTGTTATACCTTGCTAAGATTTCTCAAATAGTTAAGGTGGAATATTTTTTATTAAACCCTTATTATAAAAATTTAAAAACTTTTTTAAGTTAAAGCATTGAGTTTTCTTACTCAAAATTCATTGAAAGATTTTTGGTTGGCTTTCAGATTGGGCTCTCCGCAAGGAGTTACAAGACTCCTCTAGTGAATTGGATCAAGGTAATTCAAGGAGAAAATCGAGCAATGTTGGAATTTCCTGTATGGCTGTACCTGTTGATTTGGTGCCATTACTGTGAGTACCTTCTGATAAATATTTTTTCTGTCACAGTGATTGGTCGTAAACTTCCATTTTCCATCATGGGTCTGAAGTCCAGCTCAGTTCGTGATAGAGAAGCAATTCAGTTCATGCGTGGTATCATGGATGAATGCACTCATCTCAAAAACTTTTCGGTGCCAGTTGACACGTCTCTCATAATTGCAATTTGTGCTACTGAAGATGGATATGTGCCAAGAGAAGGTGTGACGCACCTTGCTGATGTGTGGCCTGGAGCTGAAGTGCGTTATATTAATACAGGTCATGTTGGGGCATACATCTTGCATCAGGCTGTATTTAGGTATGTTTTCTATTATATTTAGACAGACAGTTTTATGTCCGGCACATATGTTTATCACATTTATCTCTGCAACATATATATTTTGTTTTAATTTCCCTGTTTTCAGACGAGCTATCAAGGATGCATTTCTTCGAGCCAAGGAGAAGCTCTTTGCATCATAATTTATTTACGAGTAAATCCAACTTTGCAGGCCATATGAGATATTTTTATACCCTATGAATTTTGTAAGATTTTTCATGAGGCTGTACTTTTAAATTTTTAGCTGAAATTTACTGTACACTTGGACCAAGTTGACCACTATGAGAACTAAGATACATTTTTTCTGATTTGTTTTAGATGTTTATTTGAGTGGTTTTTAAATGTGTTAGCCGAGTTGTGCTTGGGTCTTGTTGCTTGTCGAAAAGAATTATAAACTGCGTGAATCTTGTTATAAACTTGTACATAAGATGATTTTGTACAACTGGATGATCAATGTTACCATTAGAACCAGACCTCTAGTCTTAAGCAGAGATTTTTCTATATATTTTCGGTCAAGCGGGTGAGGCTCTGTGTGAGTGAGGCCTAGGCGTGGAAGCTGCGGAGGAATGGGCTAAGGCTATCAGTGAGCAGGGGAGGCACACTACCCCTCCCCGGTCCTATTTTGAGTGGAAATAAACGGCGACCAGCGAGTTTCCGATTTTTTCCGGCGGCCAATCGATAAGCGACACAAAGATAGGATGCTCCAGCCTCTCTGCCTGAGTCAAACCTCTAATTTGAGTTCCGACCTGATGCGCAATGTCCTTTCTCAATCAGCAACCAAAGCCAAGCTAGACCTTGCCCTGAGCTGCAGCGTAGCATCCAGCAGAGGATTATTTTTTTTTTGCTAGCAGCAAAGAAGAAATGTGGACAAATCGCTGCTATGGAGCTGTTAGAATAATAGTGTATCAATTTTCCTTTGTCTAATTACTAAGATAATTGACAATGTCTCAGCTGTGATTGATTTATTTTAAGAATTAGTGAATTTTTCCTTATTTTAGATGTGTTGTATAAACATTGAGATGATGACTGTTTTCAGTTAAAAGGAAATTTCATGCCCAAGTTTCATTGTTTTATGCCTGTGCCAATCTTAAAGTAAAGCTTATATTTAGTTACTGGAAGGGCAATGTTTGAACACTGTTATAATTTTCTGTACTTCTACACACAGGTGTGTGTGTGTGTGTCTCGTGGTGTTTTCAACTGCATAGTCACTCTAGCTCAAGTATGCAGCTTACATTTGCATCTGGTCCAATAAACTGCCATTTGTTTCTTGCCTTGATTTTGTGTCAGTGGGCTTGACCCTGTGACCCGTGTCCCCCGTGCCTCCTGGTCCATCCCCAGGACCAGGACCCTGCCGTTCTCGGTTCCTTCTCTCGGCTTGAACCACTCAGTGATTGGCTCACGGTCCAGACGCATGCGCTTCACTAGCCTCGCCTGGCGATGTGGCACTGCCGGTTTGTGATTTGCGGACATTCATTCCCCTGTAGCCCGACCCACGGCCACCGCGGCGCCGAGCGGACACAGCAGGAGACTGTCCGGTCCGACTCCGAGGAGGAAGAGTCGCCACTACAGCGGCCCCTGTAGCGCCAACCGAAACGAAAATGAGCGGGTCGAGCGGATGGCAGCGGATGGCTGGGACGGTGTATCGATCCGTAGTTTGACTCCGCCCTCCAGGCCGCCACGCGGCGCTGCCACCACTGCGACGCGAACGTCACGCTGGACAAAGAGCTGTCCGCGGCGGACAACAGCCAGCAGGAGCGAGAAGTAAACATACCTCCACGTAGATAACATGCCCTCTTGTTTTTTGAGAGATTTTCTGTCTTCGATAAGCGCGTTTGAAAAGATGAATCGTGGAGCTGGTCGTTGCATGCCTGACTCCAGCTGTGGGACGGAAGCTGGCCGCACCAGGGGCCTAAGTCGTCTGCTGCATTCCACTGCTGGCCTCGGGACTGGGTAGACGTCTGTGATTCAATCTCTAGTGACTTTATGGAAGTTGACATATCTTATTTTTATCTTCGTTATGTAAAAAGTGCGACGTTAAAGTGCCTCAAGAAACGGGGGGCTCGAGATTTGGGAATGGTCGGGTTCCGTTGGCTCGCAGTGCTGCAGCAGATCGCATGTGCCTATGAGGTTAAGTCGCCACCGAACAAAACATTGACTTGTAAGTAAGCGACGAAATAAAAATAATTCTTCCTTTCCGAATTCCCAATCTCATTATTCTTCAGTTATACTTGTCAAGTTTCTCTTATTTAAACCGTGGGATGCATCTTTTTTTGTGTCATAATCTCTGTGATGTGTAATATTATAATACTCATATGTGGCACTGCTACCGTGCTTCAAAAACTAAGTCCATTTTTCAAATTATTCGTTCCCAAATTTTTGTTAAACTATTAAATTTCATACTTATTTTTTCTTACACATGTCTTTGCTCTTCAATGATTTCAATTGTTTTTTCTTCCCTTCAGAAACTGTCGTTTAAAGTTTGTTCATGTGATGTGACAACTGACAAGAAAGTAAACATACCATGAGGTCCAAAAAGAAGAAGGTTGAGGTAAGTAATGGAGAATCTCGTACTTTCTTTCATCCCACATTTGTCTAAAAACAGCTTGTGCATTTCCAGCAACAAGTAATGCCTGAGTAATTTTCTTTGTTGGTAGCCTGAATAAAATGTTAAGTGAACTTGACTAGTGCCAGACTGGCAGGGATTATCTCCCATGATGATGTGTGTAAAACTCAAAGCGCAAACAAGATTTCTGAGTAAAACACCCTCAATTTTATAATCCATCAATGGTTATTTTTCTGTGCCTGTCATTGTTGTCAGTAATAACTTCTTAATATTTCTGACCCCCTAATTTTTTGTTTCCAATGGTTGCTATGTGCAGGAAAAGGTATCATCCAGTGAGTCTTTTTGAAAATACCATTCAGCCGAAGCAATTTGGGGAAACAGCACATAATTTGGAAGAAGTGAAAGTAATTGACATTGAACTTCTGTGCCAACGTCAACCTTGGGAAACAAGTTTCTAAGCTTTATCAAGATGGATCCGTGTTCCCTAGCGGTCAGGCCCGGGCAAAAGCAGTGTGCTGCATTCAGAAACTAGTGAGAGGAAAGCCTGTCACCTCAAGACACGTACATTTGAATTATTCAAATACGGATAACTCCTCCCCACCCAAAATGAAAACGAAATGTTTATTTATTTTTCTGGTGTGTCGCATAATTATTATCCGGCTGTCGCTCCCTGGCGCTTGTCACGTTCTGTGACTTATCCTTCTGTCCCCTTCAACTCCGTCCGCCGCCTCGGGGCTCCCACTGTCACGGGCATTGGTCACGGGGCAGGCAGCAGGAGGCTTCCGATAGGGGGACGCCTCAGCGGTTGCCGTGCTTGCCGCTTGCCCAAGCTTTTTCGGTTGCCGTTGCCAGTCCCCCAGTCAGCTTGAGGGGTCGGGTGGCTGGCTGCCCCGCCCCGCCCCACCCCGCCCGTTGAGTTTGAGTGAGAAGCGGCCGGTTGAGTCGAGGCTGTCTGCTGGTCACTGGTCAGCAAGTACTGGTGTGCTGCTCGTGCTGCTGGCCCCATGGCACCGCCCGCCCCGCCCCGCCCCGCCGTGCCAGTGCCATCACGTTGAGCCAGGCGGCGGACTCCCCTCCCCCCCCCTTCCCTCGGCCGGTCAAGTCGGCTAGACAAGTAGCATCGCGACACTGTCGCGGCTGTGCAGCGAGTAGGGGCAGGCGTGTGTGTGTGTGTGACACACACACACACACTGCGTGTCCATCTATCTGTGGCAGCCTGTGTGTGTCTGCCTGCCTCTGTGTTTGTGGAGGCCTGACCGTCGTGCGCACGAGCCAATCTGGTTCGATCGGGTCCGCCGTCGTCGTTATATGGACTTGATGGCCTCATACAGATAGACTTTTGCGCGGGAAACGGCCGACTTCCCTCGACGCCGGCCCCTGCCTTCGTCTTAATCCAATTCTGTGGAGGGTCTTGTGTTGATGGGCGGCGTTCGTGGAAGACGAGCTCCTCGGCGTCCGGTCGCACTCACAGGGCGCACACCACACACCTTGCACACACATACTTGGCCTCGCACGCAGACACCTTGCACACTGTGCAGCGCGTGCGGGTTGGCGCACGCGTTCGATCCCACATCACGCACTCGCAGCCCGATCAAGGACGGCCGTCGGCGCGGCGGCGCACGCGTCACGCCGGGGCAGCAGCCGTCGGGTTTTCATTCAAACGGGCGGCGCGACAGACCAGTGAGACCCGCCGTGGCCCACTCGGCTTCACTGGTGGACCATCAACTCCGGACCGGCGAGGACGGCACCGGTTGGCTTACTCGCTGCCCTTCGCCGCTCGACTTGGCGGGCCCGGCCTGTTGGTTTAGGACCGGCCGGCCTGCTCCCTTACGGCCACCACAAACCTACTGACCGTCCCGGACCGGACGGCCACCGCCGCCCTAGACCTCGCCCCCCGCCCCCATCCGAAATACCCGCCCCCGACCTCTCCGCCTCACGCCTCACCCGCCCGAAATACCCGGCGGCGGTCCTTTGGGGCCGCGCGCTGGCCCGCCCTCGACATGAACCTGGACTGTACTGCGGACCGGTGGCCGCGCTAGCCGCGCTGCAGAGCCTGGCTTGCTTCCCTGGCCAGTGCCGGTCCTCGCCAGTAAAGACCTGTATAGTAAAAGACCCGCAGACTCACGGCTCGGCTCGCCACGGCTCGGCCCGCCACCCCAAAATGGCGACGCTTCCCCTCCCTCTGCCCCACACCCCGCGCCCCGGTGCCTGCATAGACTTGCATTTCGCGCTCAATGATGCCAACATACAGCTTCAAACATGGACATGTACATTTCGTTTCAGAAGCTTTGAAACTTATTTCTCAAATTTTATGCTTTCTGATTTCAGTTTTTTGATAGAAATATGATATCAATTTGCGGATATCAAACTATTTAGTATATTTACGTTATTTTTTTTTCATTATATGTTGCCTACCCTACACCCCCAAAATGGCGGACCCCGTGAGCACGTGACCTCGCTCGGCCAATCAAAACTGACTACCTCGGTTGCGGGTCTTTTACTATACAGGTCTTTACTCGCCAGCTGTGTGGCGGCGCGTGGCGCGCGGCGGTGGCGCGCGTGGCGGACGAGCGGTGCTAGTCAGTGCGTCGGCGGTGCGGGACTTGATAACATGGCATGGAGCTGCCCCCAGGCGTCCCTGGGGTGCGCACCTCCCCGCGCCTGCCGCACCACCCGCAGCGGCAGGCGTCGGTGGCCGGGGTCCCGGTGCCCGACACGGGCGGCCTCATGCTGCCGCCGAGCTGCGGGGACCTCCTGCTCGCCGTCGAGCCCACCGCGTCGTCGCCGCTGACGCCGCTGACGCCGCACCGGCAGAGGGCGCGCTTGAGGTCGGTGTGCCGCCGCGTGCTGTGGCCGCGGACCAAGGTGAGTCGCTGCTGCTGTCGCGGGCTGCCGCTGTCGACGTGCCAGGCCCGCCGCCGCCGACCGCGCCGCGGTCTAGAGACGGCTCCTGGCCGGCCGCCAGCGCCACCGCCCCCCACGCCGTCTTCTTTTCTTACCCCTTCCCCCACCCCCTTCCTTCCCTATCGCAGCTGGCCGAGGCGCACAAAGGCTAACTGAACTGGCCTGTCTGTTTGATGGCGCAGCCTTTTCGTTTAATTAGTGACTGGCTCTCGGCGGCCAGCGTGCTGCCTGCCGGCGGCGCCGTGGATGGAGGGACTCTCAGGGAAGCTGGCTGGAATGCCTGTCGGAATGCGCTGCCGGCACTGGAAGACCTCAAGCTTGCCGTGGCCTGACCCGATGGTGTGGCACAGTGGGTAGAACATTGAGGCGGCAGAAATCCCGGACACGTTTTTAGCTCCAGAGTCGCTTTGGGACTCGAATCGACCGTGTGACCCCACCATGGAGTGGTCTCCGAACGAGAAATCCATTGGTGGGGTCACTCGTTCGATTCGAGTCCCCTGTAACGACTCTGGAGCTCAAAACGCTTCTAGAATTTTTTCCGCCTCAACGGTCCTCTGACCCACTGTGCCTGGCCCAATGGCTTGGCCTGCCAGGCCTGCCTCACCCCGCGCCGTTCGCAGCACGCTGGCCGCATCGGAACGCTGCTGACCTGTTGCACTGAATCTGCGTCGTGCCAAGGGCCAAGGGGTGGGCCGCGGGGCGGGGCGGGGCGGGGCGTTCCCGAAATCTCCCCCCACCCTCACTTGGCCGTCTCGTCTACATCTTTTTGAAGTCCGACGGGGAGGCTGGCGGAGCGTTTTGCGTTACGCAGCCCGGCGATATGAAGCGCCGCCCTCGCCGCCGCCGCCGCCGCCGCCCCTCGAGGGGGTAGAGCAGGGACTTGCAGTAATCGATGCCTGCGCGGCCCAGCGCGGCCGGCGCGGCCCCAGCCACCTCGAGCCTCCAGCGCCCTGACCTGGTCAGGCTCGCTGGAGTGGCGGTGCAGGGCCCCACAGTGGGCTCGCCAGGGGGTGGAAGGTGGGTGCCCGACTGACCGGCCGAGGCCTAGGCCCACTTGCCCTCCTTGGAGCGGGTCGACACTGCATGTCCCTGGCAGACTCGCCGGCCTCCTTTCCTGCTGGAGCTGCTGGAGCGTGAGACAAACACGGTCCGAGGCTCCTTCCAAGGAGCTAGCCTCCTTCGATAAGCCCCCCCCCCCCCCCCCAACCCCGCGCTGCGCCTTAAGCCGCGATGTCAAAAGCGAACCCTCCTCGCGGCCCGACTCGCCCCGCCCCGCCCCGCCCCACCCAGCTCAGCGCCGCTCCGACTCTTTGGAAAAGTCCTGATGGACTTTATAGACTCTGATAACCAGCTCGGCGTACTACACCGCCTCGAGCAGGAGCGCGGCCCCACGCCGCAGCCGTCTGCGCTGCTCGTGTGCGTGTGCGAGGCCGTCTCTGAGATTTTGTGTGTGTGTGTGTGTGTGTGTGTGTGCGCACGCCCGTGTGTGAGTGTGTGTGTGTTTTCCTCACACGCGTGCTGACCTTCGGATTTTCCTCTTGAACAGAGGCACGGAGTTCCACTACGCCGCGGCTGCTAGCCCGGCCCACCCACACCTCTTTTCTCTCTCTCTCTCTCTCTCTCTCTCTCTCTCTCTCTCTCTCTCTCTCTCTCTCTCTCTCTCTCTCTCTCTCTCTCTCTCTCTCTCTCTCTCTCTCTCTCTCTCTCTCTCTCTGTCTCTCTCTCTCTCTCTCTCTCGCCGGCTGGCGGTGTGGCGAGGTGCGCGAAGTATACGCCCAGATAAAGGTTTATTTGTCAAGGATAAGCCACACTGGTGCTGGCCATACGTACGTTGGGACAGTTATTTCAAAAAAAAAAAAAAAAAAAAAAAGTACAATGATAAGAACAAAGTTTTGGGGACGGTTTATGTGCCAAGTTTAAAATAGGTCTGAATCCAAACTTATCAGAAGTTTGTATGGCAAACTTCATAAAGCTTTCACCAAACATTTTACACTACATTCGCTAAATTTAGGCGAGTCCCGCGGTGGGCAGGCTGGCAGCACTGCTTTCGCCGTAGCAGCCATAGCCGCCATAGCTGTGCAGAGGAGCAGGCGCGTCATATTTCCACTCCTTGCACGTGAGATGAGCAAACATGATGAATTTTTCAGTAGAGTGGCGCTGCGCTGCGCCCAGTGGGCCAGAAGCCGGGCGCAGGCGGCCGAAGCGCTAGACGCGTTTTGAGCTCCAGAGTCGCTGAACAGGACTCGAACCGAACGTGTGACCCTTTGGTGAGGATTGATTACTTAAATTTAAAATTGATTTTGGAATTTAAGAGATCCAATGCACAACTTAATTTTTCTCTAACCGTTTCCGAAGTAAAACTCCAAAAACCCTTTAAAATGACGTCATGTCTACGTGTGCGCAAAACTGCCGGTATTGCGGATGCATGGTGTCCGTGTCCTTGAGGAGTTTGGAGTGTGACGCAGAGCGCCGAGAGCAGCGCTGGCGTTCCGGTGTACATCCGCCGGCATCCGGAGTGCGGGCCGCGGTCGGGCGCGGTGGTGGCGCGGAGGGCGCCTGCCTGGCGGGCGCTGGGCCACCCGCTCGGCGGCGCCGCCGCGCGGCCTGCATACCCGCCACCTGGCGGGCGCTCCGCGGCCGGGGCTGGCGGGGCGGCAGGCGGGCGGCGAACACGACTTTCCAATACGGCCTCGCTTTATCTCAACGCGCCGTCGCCATCAGGAAGGAACAATAAAGAAGCGGGAAAACGAAGCGCAATTATGTCCCCCGGTTCGCTCTGCTCCGTACTGCTGCTCATTTTGGCGGGGAAAGAAAGAACGCAGTCGGGGCGGCGGCGGCGCTGCCGTCGTGGCGCTCCTGCTGCGCTTGGAGAGGCTGAGGAGACGTCTCTCCAGTGCGTGGACTGGGCGCCGGGTCCCGCGCCAGGTCGTGTGCGGCGGGTAAGCGGGGTAAGCCCCGTGTCGGCCGCCGTGTGCCACGACGGCGCGGGGATGGTGTTTTGAGCCGCTCACCCGTTTGTGTGCTGTCCCAACCCCCGGGCTGGGAGGGGGTGGCGTCTATTGTCTCCGGCTCTCCAGGAGAGGCGGGCTGGCACGCTGTTGTCGCACGCTGGAGGAGAGCTGCTCTCCTGCTGGATTGCGGCCGCCGTGTTGTCCCACGGGAACGCCACCGCACCGCCTCTCGTCCAGCGCGTCCCTCCCGACGGTGCACAGCGGGCAGGCGGACAAAACTCTGGGCGCGTTTTGAGCTCCACAGTCGCTAAACTGGACTCAAACCGAACGTGTGACTCAACCAATGGATTGCTCTCCGGACGAGGAATCCATCGGTGGGGTCACACTGGGTTCGAGTCCTGTTTAGCGACTCTGGAGCTCAAAACGCGTGTAGAGTTTTAGCCGCCTGTGCCTGTGTTGTGGCCCACTGTGTGGAGTGGGCCAATGGGATGGGCCGCACCGTTTATTGCGCGGGTTCGCATTCATGTCAGCGATGATACGGTGTGGCGGGGTGTCGCCAGGGGGAGTGGCCGGGGCGCGAGCACCCTCTCGCTAGGCACGTTTCAATTTTATGAGCACCATTTTCCGCTCCCATGCCTTCCTTTTTATTCATCTCTGTTCGAAGTCCTTGACTCGTCGACGCCCACCCCGTTCGCGCGTGTCCCTTTCTTTGATTTATTTCTGCACACTGTGACCATTATTTTAAAAAATATATGAAAAATAAAATGGAAGTGGCCCTTTTAAATTCCCTCGTCAGTTTTATTTATTGGTTTCGGAGCGCGAGACCGACGCTGCTGGATTATACAATCCGGCGGTTATTGCAATCTAGAGTTTATCGCCGGCATTTACGTTGGAGTGCTGAAAGCTTCATAAAGGATGTCGACGCGGACGGACAGACAGACTGACAGACGCAGTCGGGGGTACCGAGGCAAATGAAAAGCTGCGAGCCATAAAGGAAAGAGAACCTGACGGTAGCTTGGAAATGGATGGCAAGCCTGCAAAGCGGAGTGGCGTCTGTCTGTCGGTCTGTCTGTCCGTCCGTCCGTCTGCCCGAGGGCTATTCCCGTCCTTGCCAGCCCTTGTCGTTGCGGCGCCTCGCGGTCCAGCCATGGCGGTCATGGGGCAGCTGGTCCACACAAGGACCAATTAGTTGAAGCTGCCTTGTTGTCGTCGAGCCACTTGCTCTGTCGTCGCGCTGGCCACTCTGTCTGGAGAGAGAGAGAGAGAGAGAGAGAGAGAGAGAGAGAGAGAGAGAGAGAGAGAGAGAGAGAGAGAGAGAGAGAGAGAGAGAGAGAGAGACTATTGGCAGGCACGCGCCAAATTTCTCTTTCTTCATTGTTTTGTGTTTTGTTTCCAGTTTAAAGCGCCCTTGGGCACCAATGGGCGCCGCTTTGTTGCATTGTGATAGAATGAAGGATTCCCTCCTGATGGCGGCTCGCTCTCTGTTTGCAGACGACAGCCCGCAGCTGGGTCGAGGTGTCCTTCCAGAAGCGCGAGTGCGTCAAGTTCATCCCCAACGCCAAGGATGACTACCGGTGAGTGGCGCCGCCCTCGACAGTGGGTCAGAAGACCGTTGAGGCGGACAATATTCTAAACGCGCTTCGAACTCCATAGTCGCCCACCGGGTGCTGTGCGATATTGGAAGAACAGTGCGACACTTTAATGACTGCAGCCTGCACCCGGGAGGGAGGGCCTCCGATTGGCGAAGGGTGGCAGGTGTGGGGTGGAACGTGATGCAGCCACGTGCTCGGTTAACGAGGCCTGCTCGGCTCGGCCCGTCCAGCGCCATACTAATTGGCCCCGTTTCGCCGCGTAGTGTGTGTGTGTGTGTGTGTGTGAGTGTGAGTGTGAGTGTGTGAGAAAGAGAGAGAGCGTGTCTGTCGCCCTGCCCCGACTTGTTGCCTGCCGATTCAGTTGGTGTGGGCCAAGTGGAAGTGGCGGGGTGACGGGTGAGGACGCCAGATGGATCCTGCAGCATACTGAGGTGGCGGGGCCGCCGGGCCGGGCCCCGAGCGGCGCTAAGGTGGAGAAGTGCCTGCCTGCCTGCCTGCCCGCCCCTGTTGCTCCGCCCCCAACCCCGCCCCACCCGCCCACTCGCCTTGCCCTGTTGCTATCCCTCATCTTCTACCCCCCAC
This sequence comes from Stenchaetothrips biformis, assembly GCA_030522485.1. Lineage (NCBI taxonomy): Eukaryota > Metazoa > Arthropoda > Insecta > Thysanoptera > Thripidae > Stenchaetothrips > Stenchaetothrips biformis. The sequence continues at coordinate 10,760,418 of CM060095.1, read as the reverse complement.
TCTCTCCTAAGCCCCCGCTCCACACACAGACACACGCGCACTCTCACACACACACAAACGCACACACGTCCCGCGCATCTCGCCTTTTCCTCATACGCCTGTCATCCCCCTCAGGGGCGCACAGAGCCTCTCCGCGTCAGTGCGCGCGTGCGAGAGAGAGAGAGAGAGAGAGAGAGAGAGAGAGAGAGAGAGAGAGAGAGAGAGAGAGAGAGAGAGAGAGAGAGAGAGAGAGAGAGAGAGAGAGAGAGAGAGAGAGAGAGAGAGAGAGAGAGAAGGGGTGGGGGCGTGTTCAAGTAGTCGTAATTGTTTTGGTCCGCTGCACGTGAAGGCCGCGCTGGGCACCGGCCCCCTTATCGATTTCACCTTTACCTCAGGCACTGCGAAAATGAGAAAATGAAGGGAGTAGCGGCTTGGCTTCGTTTTCAGCGACTACTTGATTGGACTTTGAGACTCTGCGTGCGGGTTTGGGCGTGGTCTTGGTTCTGACAACTGGCCCGCCGCGCCTGGCTATGCACGGGCGGGTGGGGGGATCGGGGTGCCGCAAGTCGCAAAGCCGCACACGACGTTTGCTTTGCGTGACTGTGTGTCGCTCTCTGGCTGCGACGCCGCCGCGCACTGCGCGGATGCTGTCTCATTCACTCATTTGCTGAAAAAAAAATAATAAAAAAATAAAAAAAAAGGGACTGGAGAGGCAGGAACACCGCCGCGTCTTTTTTTTCCTCTCCCGGTCAAGTTTTTTTTGCGTCGGCGCGGCGCGCTCCGCTCCGGAGCGCCGCCGCCCTCATTGGGCCCGCCGTTACGGGGGCCGCATCCCCTCGAAGGAGTGCGTTAACGACGACGGCCGGGTCGATGTCGCCGTGCCGCCGTGACCTCCATACCGGAGGCCTGGGGCCGCGAGCACCGCGACGACGCGCTGCACAGTGGGACAGAAGAGGCGGGCTCCCGAGGGGCCCCGAATCCGGAACACGACGTGTGGCCTCGATTCCGGTCGGCTGCCTGATGTGTGCGTCGTGCCGAAGCCCCGTGCCAATGCATGAACCGATGGAGGAATGAACCGACAACTGAACGAACACGCGAATGGAGGATGATTGAGCAGGGATGACGACGAAATAATTGGGACTCCGCGAACGATTGAACAAACGAACGATCGTCGAAAGATGAAAGGGATCGGGCGAATGGCAGCATCAACAATGAATGGCTCTGCTGCTTGCGGACGGGGCAGCGGTGGGTGGCGCAGAAATGAGGTTTTTGCGTGTTCTGGCCGCGATCCAAACGGTCTCCCTCCATACGGCACGCTGCTCCACCTCTGCATGTCTGCTGGCTGGCTGGCTGCCGCCTGTGGCATGGAGGGTAGGCTGCGCGCCCCGCACGCGTGGCGATGACGTCACAGCAGCGCGCTTTCTTTGGCTTTCTTGGCGCTGTCTCTCTCTCTCGCTCCACAGTGGGCCAGAAGATCGCGCAGGCGGCCAAAACTCTAGACGTGTGTTGAGCTCTAGAGTCTCTTAACAGAAGGACCAAACGTGCTGCCCGACCAAATGGATTCCTCGTTTGGTGAGCAATCCATTGGTGGGGTCACACGTTCGGTTCGAGTCCAATTTAGCGACTCGGGAGTCTGGTGCTCAAAACGCGTCTACAGTTTTGGCCGCCTGCGCCGGTCTTCTGGCCCACTGTGCGCCGCACTTGAGCGCGGCCGGTTTGGAGCGGCTGGGGCGGCTTGGACCGAGGCTTGGGCCGTCAGGTGGAATGCACATTGATTAGATTGGTGCACCACATGGGAACTCTTCCACCGCGCCCCGCCCCGCCCGGCCGTGACCCACGCCACTCTACGCGGCCCCACCCCACCTCACCCCACCCCACGTCCTCGTTTTGATGGAAACGCGTCGTCGCAGGACCGTTTAGTATTGGGATGCGCCCCGCTGTTCGTTCGGCCTCGGCCCCGCCCCTCTCTCTCCCGCTGAACGCTATATACCCTATTCATTCTCATTAAACTATGTATTCCCGGGGGCGTTCCCCGAGTGCGCGCGCCTGCTGCCCTTGCTGCCCTTGTCCGAGCCTGGCGTGTGTTTGTTTGTTTGTTTGTTTGGGGCCTCTGGGCACACCTGTAAATCCCGGCCACCTGTGCCGCGCGCACCGCCGCCCCTCATCATTTCTCTCTCCACCTTTTATTCTCGCTTTGTTGTTGTTGTTGTTGTTGTTGTTGTTGTTGTTGTTGTTGTCCTCGTTGTCGCGGTGGTTGTTTATCGGGGTGGGTGCATTGGGAGCAGTGACTTGTTTGAACGGCTGCACCCTGGCTGCGTAAACACAAACAAGTGCCCGTCCTCTCCCTCACGCAGCCCTCACCGAGCCCTGCCGAAGCTCTGGGTGAGCTCGGTGAGAGCTGCGTGAGCCGTCCTTCTCCCTCACGCAGCCCTCACCGAGCTCACCCAGAGCTTCGGCAGGGCTCGGTGAGGGCTGCGTGAGGGGAGAAGGACGGCTCACGCAGCCTTAACCGAGCCTTCCCAAAGCCTTGGACGGCTGCGTGAGGGGAGAAGGACGGCTCACGCACGATCCGCCGACGATGCGCGGGGCCTCTTGGGAAGAAATAACTGAGGGGCAAGCGACCTTTACTTTGGTGGCGTGCTGCAGGTGCTGCTGCGGGCTGCCGGCGGACCAGCACCGCGCCGGCACGGCGCTGGGTGGCGGCGCCGACTCGCCGTCGGAGCAGTGGTCGCCGGCGCGGTGCACCGTGGCCGCCCCGACGGACGCGTACGGCACGGTGGAGTTCCAGGGCGGGCCGCACAGCCTCAAGGCGCAGTACGTGCGGCTGGCGCACGACACGCGGCCCGACCAGATCCTGCAGCTCTTCACGCGCGAGTGGACGCTGGAGCTGCCCAAGCTGCTCATCACGGTGCACGGCGGCAAGGCCAACTTCGAGCTGCAGCCGCGCCTCAAGAAGGTGCTGCGCAAGGGGCTGCTGCGCGCCGCCAAGACGACGGGCGCCTGGATCTTCACCAGCGGCACCAACACGGGCGTGACGCGCCAGGTGCGGGGAGGGAAACCACTCCGGCCACTAAAATTGATCAAAAATTTGAAATTCACTGACTTTTTTTAAAAAAATTTTTTATCGAAATTCTTTTTAAAATTTATTAAAATTCATCGAAATTCTTCTTAAAATTCATTAAAATTCATCGAAATTCTTCTTAAAATTCATAGAAATTCATCGAAAATTCGAAATTTACTAGTTTTTGCCCGAAATTCATCCAAATTCAACTGGAATCCATTTCATTTGCACACCGAAATTGACAGTAGTTTCTCCCTAGGTGGGCGACGCGCTGGTGTCGGAGCGCGCGCAGCGGGGCCCCGGCCGCGTGGTGAGCATCGGCATCGCGCCCTGGGGCATCGTTGAGGGTCACAGCGAGCTGGTGGCGCGCGGCAGGGAGGTGCCGTACCACGCCATCGCCTCGCCCCGGTCCAGGATGGCCGTGCTCAACAGCAGGCACGCCTACTTCCTCATGGTGGACAACGGCACGCAGGGCCGCTACGGCGCCGAGGTGGTGCTGCGCCGCAAGCTCGAGAAGTACATCTCCATGCAGAAGCTCAACCCCAGTGGGTATTTGAACCGCTGCACAGTGGGCCAGAAAACCGGTGGAAGCGGCCAAAATCCCTGACGCGTTTTGGGCTCCGCAGTCTCGACATGGGACTCGAATCGAACGTGTGACCCGGCCAATGGATTCCTCGTGTGGAGAGCAGTCCATCGGTGGGGTCACGTGTTCGACTCGATTCCCATTCAGCGACTCTGGAGCTCAAAACGCGTCTAGAATTTTGGCCGCCTCGACGGTCTTACTTCCGCCCCACTGTGCGCTGCCGTGCGCGCTCGGCTACGGCCTGTCCGCTGTACCGCTGTGCTGCGTTGCAGGCACCCACTGCAGCACCCCGGTCGTGTGCCTCGTCATCGAGGGCGGCACTAACACCATCCGAGCCGTGCTGGAGTACGTGACAGACTCGCCACCCGTGCCCGTCGTGGTGTGCGACGGCTCCGGCCGCGCCGCCGACCTCATCGCCTTCACGCACAAGTAGGTCGGCAGGCCGCCGCGCCTGTGGCTGTCCTCTGGCCCACTGTGCTGTCCCGCTCATGTCGTGCTTGCGGCAGGTACGCGTCCGAGAGCGGCGAGCAGACGGTGCTGGAGAACATGAAGGAGTACCTCATCACCACCATCATGCGCATCTTCGAGGTGGGCCCGGAGAAGGCCGAGGGCCTGTACCAGGAGCTGCTGGCCTGCACGAGGAAGAAGCACCTGGTGGGTCTCGGACGTCCCAGAAGACCGGCGCACGCGGCCAAAACTCCAGACGCGTTTTGAGCTCCAGAGTCGCTAAACAGGACTGGAACCAAACGTGTGATCCCACCAATGGCTCGTTCGGAGAGCGATACATTGGTGGGGTCACACGTTCGGTTCGAGTCCCATGTAGCGACTCTGAAGCTCAGAACAGGTCAGGGATTTCGACCGCCACTGCCGGTCCTCTGGCCCACTGTGCGGCGTCGCTCGCGTCTGGACGGGCCTAACCGGCGTTGGCTTGGGCAGATCACCGTGTTCCGGATGAGCGACCGGCAGGACGCGCCGCAGGAGCTGGACCAGACGATCCTCACCGCCCTCTTCAAGAGTCAGCACCTGTCCCCCTCGGAGCAGCTGCAGCTCGCCCTCACCTGGAACCGCGTCGACATCGCGCGCTCCGAGATCTTCGTCTACGGCCAGGAGTGGCCCCCAGGTGCGCAGCAGCGCAGCAGCGCAGCACGGAGTGCAGTCAAAGGGGGGGACTGTGTGTGCGAGAGCGCACAGTGGGCCAGAAGACGGCGCAGGCGGCCAAAACTCTAGACGCGTTTTGAGGTCTAGAGCCGCTGACCAGGACTCGAACCTAATGTGTGACCCCACCAATGGATTCTTCGTTCGGAGAGCAGTCCATTGCTGGGGTCACGCGTTCGGTTCGAGTCCCGTTTAGCGACTCCGGGATTTTGTCCGCCTTCACCGGTGGCCCACTGTGGGCGCCTGCGAAGTGGGGGATAGGCAACCCGCGACACACGAGTGTTTCGCCGTGACCCGGGTTGCCTATCCTCGCGGCGCTTCTCCCTCGCGTGTCTTGCCTTGCCCCCTTTGCGCCTATGACGTGTGGCTGGTGCCGCAGGTGCGCTGGAGGAGGCCATGATGCAGGCGCTGGAGCACGACCGCCTGGACTTCGTCAAGCTGCTGCTGGAGAACGGCGTGAGCATGCGGAAGTTCCTGACCATTCCAAGACTGGAGGAGCTGTACAATTCGGTAGGGACGCCCACCCCCGCGGCTCCGACGCACAGTGGGCCAGAAGACCGGCGCAGGTGGCCGAAACGCTAGACGCGTTTTGAGCTCCAGAGTCGCTGAATGGGACTCGAACCGAACATGTTATGTGACCCCACCAATGGATTCCTCGTGCGGAGAGCAATCCATTGGTGGGGTCACTCGTTCGGCTCTAAAGCTCAAAACTCTTCTGGCCCACTGTGCGACGTGATGCTGGAGGGACACCGGCTTATCTTCTGTTGTTCTCGCAGAAAAACGGACCAAGCAACACGCTGGGGTACATCCTGCGAGACGTGAGGCCCCACATCCCCAGAGGCTACGTGTACACGCTGCACGACATCGGACTAGTCATAAACAAGTTGATGGGTGGAGCCTACAGGTAAGTAAAAACCAATCAAAAATATTTTATTAATTTTATTTTTTTTTAAATGTGGTTTGGCGCAGGGCTCAGTACACTCGGCGGAAGTTCCGCATGATCTACACCAAGGTGATGAAGAAGTCGCCGCACGTCCAGAGGAACAGCTCGTCCTTCATCCGGTACGTCGGCAACCAGAACGCAACGCTGAGCCTGCTGGCGGAGACGCTGCCGTCGTCGCCGGACATGCCCTACTTCGACCACCCCTTCAACGAGCTGCTGGTGAGCGGGGAGGCGGGGCACTTTGTTTTTAACCGCCGCACAGTGTATCAGAAGACCGACGAAGGCGGCCGAAACTCTAGACGCTTTTTGAGCTCCTGAGTCGCCAGGCAGTACTTAAAGAGAGCGTGTGACCCCACCAACGGATTCCTCGTTCGGAGAGCAATCCATTGGTGGGGTCACACGTTCGGTTTTAGTCCCATCTAGCGACTCTGGAGCTGAAAGAGCGTCTGGGATTGTTGACCGCCTCCACCGGTCTTCTGGCCCACTGTGCGCCGCCGTTTACGCTCGACTAACGACCTCGAGGCGCAAGGCCCGCAATTTGGCCAGGTTAATTAACTTGTCCTAAACGACGGCCTCCTTCTCCTCCTCGCAGACGTGGGCCGTGCTGACGAAGCGGCAGCACATGGCACTGCTCATGTGGCAGCACGGCGAGGAGGCCCTGGCCAAGGCCCTGGTGGCCGCCAAGCTGTACAAGGCCATGGCGCACGAGGCCGCCGAGGACGACCTGGAGGCCGAGATCTACGAGGAGCTGAGGAGCTACGGCAAGGAGTTCGAGAACATCGGTACCTGTCGCCAGCTGACACACTGTTTTTTTTTTTTGTTTTTATTTTTTTTAAAGAAAAAAGAACAAAAAATAAAATTAATTTGTATTTTTTTTTTTTTTGAAGCGCTGGAGCTTCTTGACTACTGCTACCGCCAGGACGACGACCAGACGCAGAAGCTGCTGACGTGCGAGCTGCAGAACTGGAGCGGGCAGACGTGCCTGAGTCTGGCCGTGAGCGCCAACCACCGGGCGCTGCTCGCCCATCCATGCTCCCAGATCATCCTGGCCGACCTGTGGATGGGCGGGCTACGGACACGCAAGAATACAAACCTCAAAGTGAGTGCCGGCCTGGCCGACCTGGCTTTCAGGCCACTATTCTTTATTATTAAAAAAAAAAAAAAAAAAAAAAAAAATGTTAGAAAAATAAATAGACAAGAAGGCAATTTTTTTCTGTTTGTTCCTACTTGAATTTCGGGGTAAAAAAATTAATTTGTTTTTTAAAAAAAAGACGCAAGAAGGCAAATTTTTTTTCCGCTTGTCCTTAGGTGATTTTGGGCCTGCTGTGCCCGGCCTACATACCGCAGCTGGAGTTCAAGTCGCGCGAGGAGCTGCAGCTGATGCCGCAGACCGAAGAGGAGCACCAGCTGGGCCTCGAGGAGGAGGAGGAGGAGTCGGTGGAGGGCGGCCTCTCCAACAAGCGCGCCGCGGGCGGCCAGCACCGCAACACGGAGCCGGACATCGAGGTGGGTCCGGCCGCGCGGCGCGCCTCGGTCCCCGCAGTTGAACCTACCGTCTTGCGCGCTCGTGTGGGGGAGGGTGGGAGGGGGTGCACAGTGAGCCAGAAGACCGGCGTAGGCGGGGTCCGAACGAGGAATCCATTGGTGGGGCTACACGTTCGGTTCGAGCTCTGTTCAGCGACTCTGGAGCTTAAAACGCGCTTGAGTTTTGGCCGCCTGCGGTGGTCTTCTGGCCCACTGTGCAGTGTAACCAGGACGCTGTCCGTTACGTCGTCGACTAAACAGAAATCCAGTCTGTCCTGACGTGTCGTGCTTTCTCTCTCTCTTTTTAGAAAAAGGCAATTCCTCGAATGCTGAGTATGAAAGCCAAGCAGGCGTTGTTAGTGCCTCCGCCCATTGTTAAGTCAAAGATAAAGAAAAAGGTACACGAGACAAGTCGCTTGCAGCGAATTTACTTTCACTATGTCGTTCCTCTCCTTTCTGCATGTGCGTTTGAGGGGGAAAGATGCAGCCGCCACGCGCATGTGTTTTGTCCATAACTTCTGTTGATTTTCGAGAGAAAGAAAAAATTATATTCTAGATTTTTGTGTTCTAATTTGAAAAGCTTTATCACGATGTCACGCAAATGGCGGGCCTTAGGCCTTCTCACATGCTTTCTATCTCTAAAATAGCTTAGCTTACTTCGCGAGGGAAGTGAAGGCCTTTCCTCGCTAACACAGACACTACACTCCAGGCTAACTTACTTCTCGTTTTATGTTGATCTTCTATGTGTAGCCATTCTCAGCGCCCCTGGTAACGTAGGTGTTGTAGGCGTAGCGTCGCGTAGCGTAGTGTCAGGCAGTAACCAACCACTTGCATGAACTGGCCCTCTGTGTGTTGGTCTAGGTACCTGGCGTACAGTACTTTCTTCTCGTTCACTAGGCTCTGAGGCCCTCGCTCCTTGGCGCTCGGCGTCCCTTAAGTTTGTCCTCCGTATCGGCAGGTACTCATCATGGAGCCCAGGGAGTCGCTCGTGCAAGAGAACGGCAAGGTGGTCCTGGACGACGGCCAGAACAACCCGCTGCTGCAGTTCCCCACGGACTTCTACGACCTGAAGAAGGAGGAGAGGCCCCTGAAGCTGGAGAAGAAGCTGTACGAGTTCTACACCGCGCCCATCAGCAAATTCTGGGGTCACTCGGTGCGACACTTCTTCATTCCTCCCGATGCTTAGCGGGCCAGAAGACCGGCGCAGGCGGCCAAAATATTCTGGACGCGTTTTGAGCTGCAGAGTCGCTAAATGGGACTCGAACCGAACGTGTGACCCCACACTGATGGATTCTTCGTTCGGAGAGCAATGCATCGGAGCGGTCACACGTTCGGTTCAAGTCCCCTTCCGCGTCTTAGCGTCTGCAGTTTTAGCCGCCTGCGCCGTCTTCTGGACCACTGTGCGATGCCCCTCACTGTCCGCTTCACAGTTCACAGGCTGAGCGATGGTGTTGTTGTTGTTTTCCGGCAGATTGCCTACATGGTGTTGTTGTTGTTTTCCGGCAGATTGCCTACATGGTGTTGTTGTTGTTGTCCGGCAGATTGCCTACATGGTGTTCCTGTACACCTTCAGCTACGTGGTCCTGGTGCGCATGCCGGCCATGCCCACCTGGCCCGAGCTCTACGTCATCGGCTACGTGACGGCCTTCGGCTGCGAGAAGGTCCGCGAGCTGCTGTCGGCCGAGCCGGTCGGCTTGAGGTGAGCCTGCCTTGGCTGATTGCTTTCGCTCGGACCAAGTGCACAGTGTGCCATAACTCTAGACGCGTTTTGGTCTCCAGAATCCACCAGAATCTCTAAGCAGGATTCGAATCGAACGCGTGGCCCCACCAATGGATTCCTCGTTCGACCAGGGATCTATTGGTGGGGTCACGCGTTCGTTTCGAGTCCCAGTTTGCGATTCTGGAGCTCAGAACGCGTCCGGTATTTTGACCGCCTGGCCCACGGCCCACTGTGAGGTGCTTGACGACGTGCTGCCCCCTCTCGCAGGCACAAGCTGGCCGTCTGGGCCTGGAACATGTGGAACCCGTGCGACGTGGTGGTGGTGGTGTTCTTCCTGGTGGGGCTGGTGCTGCGGCTGCAGGCCGCCCTCATGTCCGTCGGCCGGCTGCTCTTCTGCGTCGACATCATCTACTGGTACCTGCGCATCTTCACCATCCTCAGCGTCAACAAGTACCTCGGTCCGCTGGTCACCATGATGGACAAGATGGTCAAGAACATGATCTACTTCGTGGTGCTGCTGCTGGTGGTGCTCGTCTCCTTCGGCGTGTGCCGCCAGGCCATCCTGTACCCGGACAACGAGGCCAGCTGGGACCTCATCAAGGACATCTTCTTCCAGGTGGGTGCGGCCCGGGGCACAGTGGGCCAGACTGGCAGGGAGAATGGAAACCGATTCAATTGTTGCACAGTGAGCCGGAAGAGCGGTCGAGCCGGTCGAAAACCCGGACGGGTTTTGAGGTCCAGAGTCGCTAAGTGGGACTCGAACCGAACGTGTGACCCCATTAATGGATTGCTTTCCGAATGAGGAATCCATTGGTGGGGTCACGCGTTCAATTCGAGTCCAATTTAGCGACTCTGGCTGGAGCTTCAAACGCATCCAGAGCGCCGGTCTTCTGGCCCACTGTGTGTTGGTGACGTTTTCACGTCAAACTAAACCTTGTCCTGTTTGCACCGCTTGCAGCCCTACTTCATGTTGTACGGCGAGGTGTTCGCGGACGCCATCGACCCGCCCTGCGGCGACGGCCCGGACATGAAGCCGTGCCGGGTGGGCCGGTGGGTGAGCCCCGTGGTGATGTCGCTGTACCTGCTGGTGGCCAACATCCTGCTCATCAACCTGCTCATCGCCGTCTTCAACAACATCTTCAACGAGGTGAACGCCATCTCGCACCAGGTGTGGATGTTCCAGCGCTTCACCGTCGTCATGGAGTACGAGCAGAAGCCCGTGCTGCCGCCCCCCTTCATCCTCTTCAGCCACCTCTACATGCTGGCCCAGTTCGTGCTGCGCAAGCTGCGCGGCCAGCGCTCCGAGACGTACGACAACGGCCTCAAGCTCTTCCTCGAAAACGACGACCTGGAGCGCCTGCACGACTTTGGTACACATTTTTTTTCTCCTCTCCACCCTTCGTCTGTAGTTTCACTTCTGTACGTGATTCCATTTTGAAATGGTCTTCTGCAGAGGAGGAGTGCGTGGAGGGGTACTTCCGGGAGAAGGACGCCAAGCTGCTGAGCAGCATGGAGGAGCGGGTGCGGACCATCAACGAGCGCGTGGATCACATCAGCCAGAAGGTGGAGGACGTGGTGCAGAAGGAGACCGCGCACGCGTCCACCTACCAGGTAAGGCTGTGTCGAACAGTGGGCCAGGCGGTCAAAACGCGTCTAGAGTTTCGGCCGCCTGCGCCGGTCTTCTGGCCCACTGTGCGCCGAGGTGCTCTGCCTCTGCTGTGCGAGGAAGTTGCTGCAACGTGCCGCCCTGTGTGCCGCAGAACATCGAGTTCCACCTGCGCAAGCTGGAGGAGCTGTCGGACCAGACGGTGTCGCACCTGGGCGTGATCCACCGCTTCATGGCGACGCAGGGCCGCGACGCGCCGTCCGCGCAGACGCCCTTCCCCTTCCCGTTCGCCACCATGACGGGCTCCAGCCAGGACGTGCCGGGCATGGCGACCGTGCAGGGCATGCCCGCGGTCCCGGACACGAGCCGCTTCCGGCGGTTCAGCGAGCGCTCCGAGCTGGAGGGGCAGCCGTCGGGGCCGGGCCGGTCCGAGACGTCGGGCTCGGCCACCGAGCTGGCGTCGCCCGGGCCGCCCTTCCCGCGCCGCCGACCCATCCGGTCGTGGACCGAGGCGCGGCCCGAGCGCGCCGACAACGTGTTCGAGGCCAAGCCGTGCGTGCTCATGGAGGAGGGCCAGGAGGACTCGGACGAGTCGGACCTGGACGACCTGGCCGACGTGGCCGCGGCCGCGTCCCTGTCCACGTCCATCACGTCGCCGCCGGACTCCATGCCGGGCCCGCTGCCGGGCATCTGCGCCGTGGGGCCGCGGCACGCCCAGCGCGTCCGCAGGGCCAGCGAGACGGAGTGGGGCAAGCGGACGCGCGGCCGCGAGCGCAGCCAATCGCTGGGCGGCGACGACCTCGACAAGAACATGGAGGTACGGCGACGCGTGACGGAGTCATTGAGTGGCGGAGCAGTGCAGTGCTACAATGGCGACACTTGCAAAGCGAAGCGAGCCGAATCGCCGAGTGCACGGCTGGGAGGCGCCTGCGTACCGCCGGGTGGGCCAGCCCGCGGCACACGGCTGCACGGCGGGCTGGCCCACCCTGGGCCCCACCAATGGACCGCGCCCCGAAGGAGGGGTCCATTGGTGCAACTCTGGAGCTCCAAACGCGTCTAGACTTTTTGCCGCCTGCGTCGGTCCTCTGGCCCACTGTGTGACGTCCTTGTTGTTTGTTTGGTGTGGCAGTCCGACCTGGAGACGCGCTTCATGCGCACCCAGAGCCAGTCCGAGGGCTCGGCGCTGCGGCCCAGCTACTTCCAGACGCGGCGGCAGCTCAGCCAGACGCACTCCGAGCCCGAGGGCTACGCCGTCGGCTCCGGCGTGCTCCTGGCCGCGTCCGGCACCATGGGCACGGCGGGGTCGGCGTCCAGGATCTCGGGCAGCAGCAGGGAGGAGGCCGGCGCGTGCGGCGAGCGCAGCGTGACCTGGGCCGAGGACCGCGACGTGGCGCCGCGCTGCATGGTGCTGCCCGCCGCGCGCGCCACGCTCCGCGCCATGCACACCGAGTACACGAGGTAGGCCAGCTCAGCCGCGCGACGTCTCTTAACGTAAAGTCAAAAAATAATTTTTAAAAAATAATCAGTGTTGAGCCTTGAGAAAAGCTGAATATTTGTTGGCCGTTGTTGGCGGCTGGTCAGTATAATATATAATGTCTATTGCTGCTCATGAATAATTCGAGACGCCGGAACCACGCCGGAACTCTCGAACTTGTTGATTACTAGTGCATAGCATGATTTCTTCTTAGTGCATCTGTGGTACAAACTGTTTCTTTCTCTTCTTGTCGTGCCCCTCTGTTGTTCTCTTCTCTGTAAGTCTTAAAGTATTGGCCTGTACTGCTTGGAGCGAAACTCTTTAACTTGACGTTGTTAACGCATAGTAGTGTATGAATATAAAATTAGCCTTCTTACTTACCAGTTTTCTCTCTAGTCTAATTCAACAGAGGGGCCGTTGTTTTTAATGACGTTGCACTATATCACATATGGACTTCATTTTCTTTTCTGCTTCCTATCACATTTTACTTCACCCTGCTCACCTTGTTTCTTGTCACCTTTTTCAAGATTCAGAAATACCTCATACGTTCCTGGACGGGGTTTTTGGTGAGTTTCCTTCCGTTATCTGTGTGCGTTCTGCGTACGCAGTCAGTTCGTCGCCGCTGTGATATACATTTCCTTTTGATCTCTCGCTTGTCGCTTCACGTCCTTCTTCCTCGTACGCCTCTTGCATGAAGTGGAGCTCGAGACGAGGTGCGCGGGCTGGAGGCTGATGGCGGTTCTTGTCGCAGCATCACGGACGAGCTGGAGACGGTGTGCGGCCTGCTGTCGCCCTCGCGCACCGAGCACCTGTCCCTGGGCGAAACGGCGCAGCGCGTCCGGCACGCCTCGGAGATGTCCAACCCGGAGATGGCCATGTTCTTGGAGAAGGAGACGCTGCGCGACGCCGAGGAGAACGACTACCAGCTCATGAGCGACCTGATCCAGCACAGGTACGGCTCGCTCGCCCCAGCCACGCCGCAGTGGGACAGAAGACCGCTGCAGGCGGTCAACGACCCGGACGCGTTCGGAGCTTCAGTGTCGCTAAATGGGACTCGAGCCGAACGTGTGACCCCACCAATGGATTGCTCTCCGAGGGAGGAGTCCACTGGTGGGGTCACACGTTCAGTTCGAGTCCTGTTAAGCGACTCTGGAGGTCCAGACGCGTCAAGAGTTTTGGCCGCCTGCGCCGCGGCCTTCTGGCCCACTGTGCACCCCGTGCCTCCTAGCCTCGCGCCGTCCCTCACTCGCCCCTGCTCGCAGATACCAGCCCAACGACCACGCCAGCCAGCTGGACCGCGAGCGCTTCGGCAACAACGCCTTCTTCCTGACGGTGACCGACGAGACGGCCCTGGAGCGGCCGTCGGCGTCCGACAGCCAGGACAAGAACGCCGGCCGGCCGCTGGTGCGCAGCACTGCCGTCGAGGGCGCCCAGGGCGACGCGACGCCCGAGACCCTCACGCCGCTGTCGTCCCCGGTGGCGTCGTCGTCGCCGGTGACGCCCACCACGACGGCCATCGTCCACAAGGCGCCCGCCGGCAAGGCGCCGCTCGCCGTGCCGCAGTCGTCCACGTCCTCCACCTCGTCGTCCAGCGTCGCGAGCATCCCCTACGGCAACACGGAGACCCTGTGCTAGGCCTGGCCTTGGGTCCGAGCAGACGCCCGTCCGCGGCAGGGCACGAATACCGTCGTAGTCATCTTTTTTCGCCCTCGTCTGGCCCCCCACTTGGGGATCTCTTTACCCTCACTAAGTCTTGGACGTACATCTGCACGTTTCTGCTCGTGGAATGATGTGCGGGCACGCTCGCGGGCAAGTCCTAGAATAACTGCTGCAGATTTTTTTGTGACTCAGGGAAGTACGGCAAAAGCTTGTGTCGTTCCCAATGCAACTTGGCAGAGCCACAGCTTGTTACTTCGTAGTTTGGCTGTGAATTTTATCCACCAGTTGGGTACAGAGTAGGCTTCTTAACCATATCCAATTGTTATCAAATGACTTTTATAGGTCGGCAAAAAGTGGGTACATTCTTTTTTACCTGTTTTGTTTTTACATATCCCTTTCAGGTCCACCCCTATGTCTTCCAAGGGCCTGTGGGCCTATGATTTTGTATTACACTATTCCTTGACAACTGTTTGTAAAGTAAGTGCTTTGAGATACGATGTGTTGAATCTCTTTTCTTTATATCAATGCTCATTAAATTGTATTCATCAGTAGGTTCTTTTTTCTGTTTTAATGGGTAATTGTGGGAGAGGGGAGGGAGGGTTAAAACTTATACTATGTACTTTGAGTGTCAGATTTGCAAATTTGTGCAAATTTTGGAGCCTTTGATTTACTTGTTATCTTGTTTCGTTTTAATCTTTGTTTTATAATGTTATTTTTCTGTGCTGGCACAATATTATCGTCCCACAATGGCCTAACAATTGTTACTTCATAAAATGTCAGTCTGACAACTGATTTAGTACAGCTCCTTGGAGTGCACGTTTCTGTACCCTTTAAAAGGAAAGTAAAACAACATTATCTTCCTGGAATTAATAATGTTCGATTCTACTGTGGCTCAGAGCCTTGAGCTCTTTGTTACCATGCCACTACATTGATTAACACAAACATTTCCTTTGTCTCGTATGTAAAATCAGTATCAATTTCTCAAGGCTGAGTGATGAAGCATCCATTAAACACCTGTAATCTTTTTATAGTCCCTCTTATAAAAATTACTTAATGTGTCTTAAGACCCTTTGCAGTTCATCATTTTTAATTTTGTATGTATTGTGTGTTATCAATTTTAAAGAAAGACAATATATAGCTTTTGCCTAGTCACTGTAAACTCTGTCTTCTCTAAGGTTAATGTAGAAATTCTATTGTAAAAATTATTTCTTGATACTTAAATCTATATCTTTGAATATTGAAGTCTAAAGAATTATTTACCTCTTAAAGTGGACTGGACTGTTCTTAGCTTTCATTGTCACAAAATCAATTGCCTTAAGTACAATTTGTGCTTCTTTCATGTTTGTCTCTTCTATGCAACTTCCACTAATTTTCATGTGTAGAAGAGGTATTCAGTCTCAAAACAGAAGTCTCAATGCAATTAATTTTGCCTTATTTGGCTAAGGCATTTCAATCAACATGGTCAAATTGGCTGTGCCTACAAGAGATGGCCCCTTTAGATTAGAAATCGGCTGTGAATACATCTGTTATAACATAATTTGAAGTTGAGGCATGATGTTTCTTTATGTGATTCTGCTGGCCTATTCCTGTTATGCTATGAAAAGAAATGGCTCACATTCAGTAGCTATAATGTCTGTTAAGCAATTAATTTTGCTTTAAAAACATGAAATTTTAAATTTGTGATACTCTTCAGAATATGAACATGTCGGATACAATCTGAAAGATGTGTGTGCATATCCTAATGTTACTTCCGGAAACTTTTCTCTGCTCTGTGCAATAAAACATTCATTGTGATCAGAGCCAATGTGAAAAATTGACAATGCTGTGTCTGTTCTTGGTACTTAAGCCTGAAACAGGTATAAACAAAAAACAAACAGGATTCACGCATGTAATTTTGTACCTGTAAATTATCCGAAGAAAATGCCATAATTTGTACGTGGTTGTGAGTTGTATCCCTTGTGACTCCCTTATTCTGCTGTTAATTGAAATTTTTTTGTGTATGTTTAATTCCTAAACTTTTTTTGGAGTGTCTTCCATGTTATGCCTCTGAAACTCACAAGTTTTTCAGATTGAAATATCTTATATGGATTTCATAGGTTGCTAGGCTATATTGTGATTAATGCTGTTTGAGTTATGTTACATAGATCATCGTTGAGCTTTTGCTTGTTATTTTGCCCTCTAGGCATCAGTATAATTTGCATCTTGTATTCTAATGATATTCTTATTCTTTTGTTTTGAACTGACCTTCATATGTACGGTTTTAAGTTCCTTTTAAATTTTAATGATACAGTAGTAATGAATTAATTTTGTGAATTTGATGCATTATGATATGCCTCTCTTACCAACCTTTACGTGATCGTTGTATTGTGTATTGAATACCAATTTTTATTTAAGCCTCCCTTGTATTGTTCCCTTTTTTTCTTGACTCAAAAGTGCATAGCACCATCAGTATTCAAGTTTCAGGTTGAATTTCGTTTGATAGCCACTGGTTTCAAAGGGAGCAAGTCTGTTATTTGCAACAGAAAAATCTAAATTGCCCAGGGATCAGAAAAAAATTTACTATAATTTTTTTAGTTTGTGTATTTTTTTTCCTTTGATAATTTAATCCCATGGTAAAGAATATCTGTCTGTAACTGGTGCACAATGATGTTGAAACCTGTGATTAAGTTGACTTAGCTTTAAGTTCAGTGGGGTTTTGTATATTCTCTAGATTTAATATGCCCCAGAGCACACAAGTTGTTAAAAATACCTTTTTGTGTGAAAATTCAGTCCCAATCAAGTTATAAATCATATCCTAAATTGTGTTCACCTTGATACTCAAACATGTCAGTCCTTCATATCATTTCAACAATTTATCAAGTCAACTGTTAAGAGCCTTTGTAGTAGAAGGACTGAATATTAAATGCAAAAGAGAACTTCACTTTTGTTGACTGTGTGTTGACAAACAATCATGCTTTTAGAGTAATCTAAAGTTATGATTTAAAGTTATACATCTGTCTGTTGTATTGTCCAATAGCATGCAGATTAAAATAAATTTGGCCCTTTTAAGTGACCTCTCACATGCCTGATATATTTACTGTATTCTTGAATGAGACTGTTCTATTTGCCTGATTACATTTTACCATTCTTTGTCGAAATAAAGCACCGTTCAGTCTCCTCAAAGTCTAGAGTTTGATTTAATTGACTTTGCCTGGACCCAGAGTAAACCAAACTGTGATGTGTTGTAGCCACCAGTTAAAAGTGGTTGGAAGGTACTGCTGCAAACCAGAAGGGACTTCCCCAGGCGACACAAAACAGCGAAATATTTATTTCCCACGTCTTACAAATATTGAACCAATGCAAAACCACAAAAACACACATCAGGGGAGGGGGGGGGGGAATGATAATGATCACTACCACTGATTGGTTGAATTAGAATGAAGTAGGACTTTTGTTGGCAAACTAAGATTTTTGTTCAGTTTTTTTTTTAAAAGCTTGGTAAATTTCTCATACTGCGCTAGTCTCATAGCAGGCGTTGCTGTGCGTCTGCGTCGGCTGTCAGCCTGTTTGTGTGTGATGTGGTTGGTTGCCGTGCTTTCAGAAATGTTTCGTTTGACACGTCGCTGATTTGTGTTTGTATGGAAATCGCCGCTAACTATAACAACAACAACTGTCAGAAGATTCTATATTTTAAAAAGTAATTTTTCCATGATATTTTTACTGACTGAAACTGCTTGAAGCCTTGTTTTCCTGGTCCTCCATTGACCGACGGGGTCTGAACACTTGTTATATTTGGTTATGTTAGTCTTCTTCTCTGTCACTTATCTTCGTTCACTGTATATTTCACACTATGAGTTGGTTGAGCCCTTGTAGCTCTTCGCTTGCTCAAATTTGGTGTCGTTGGTTGACGTGGCTTTACTCAGCATGTAATTACGTGTGACGCCGCATCTGTTCATGTCACTACCATGTTTTTCCCATTTACTTTACCTATCCCTCATTTCATTGCTGTTTCGCGCATTCTTTAACTTATCGCTCGTCTCCTAATGTCTCTGGGATTGAAAATATTACAACTTGATGCTCGGAGCCCCCGGCCGGCATCGTCTGAATTGGTCCCAGTCATCTATCAAAGATTTAAATGTTCTCATCTCTCATCTCATAATTTTGTGATTCTCGTTTTTATTCGTGTCCTTATTTATTTTTTCAGCCCGTGAGGCCTAGCCAAAAAACGACAATGGCGAACAGCATCGAGCAACCGTGTTACACCCTGATTGCCGCATCAGAATCAGAGCTTTATAATGAAATGACGTTGAAAATGGACTTAGGTATGTATATCTGCTTGAAATTGTGTTGAGTTTACCTACTCTAAATAGTTGATCATAGTTACTGATTTCTTCTCTTGCAGAAAAAGGAGATGTCAAAGTTAAAATTGAGGCCCTGAAGAGGGTAATCAAGGTGATTCTGGCAGGCGAAAGAATACCTGGAGTACTGATGACGATTATTCGCTTTGTTCTCCCCCACCAAGACCATATGGTGAAGAAATTGTTGCTTGTCTTTTGGGAAATTGTCCCCAAAACAACACCTGATGGAAAACTACTTCATGAGATGATTCTTGTGTGTGATGCTTACCGTAAGGTACGTTTCATGCCAATTTCAGTTCAAGTCTAGTAACCTTGCAGCTGTACTCTGGGTATTCACATGTTTCTTTTTTTTTTGGTAGGACCTTCAACATCCAAATGAATTTGTGCGGGGATCGACCCTGCGATTCCTTTGCAAATTGAAGGAGCCTGAACTTTTGGAACCGATAATGCCAGCAATTAGAGCTTGTTTAGAGCATAGACACTCATATGTGAGACGGAATGCTGTTCTTGCCATCTTCACCATTTTCAAGTGAGCTCATTTGTTCTTCCTGAAGAGTTCTCCTTGAATCTGATTGGTTCAAAATTTATTTTTGAGTTCTAACATATTTTATTTTCCTTATCAGGAATTTTGAGTTTCTTATCCCAGATGCACCAGAACTTGTAGCCAACTTCCTTGACATTGAGCAGGACATGTCATGCAAGAGAAATGCATTCCTCATGTTGTTGCATGCAGACCAAGATCGTGCTCTTTCATATCTTGCCTCATGTCTCGATCAAGTTTCATCATTTGGAGATATTTTGCAGTTGGTCATCGTCGAACTGATTTACAAGGTAAAATCTTTGCTCTTGTATTTTGGCCATGTGAGATCCTGTAGTTTCCTTTCTTCTGTAGATAGATATGGTAGTAACCTTCTGTTTCCAGGTGTGCCATGCCAATCCTTCTGAGAGGTCTCGTTTCATCCGCTGTATTTACAACCTCCTCAACTCCACAAGTGCAGCAGTACGTTATGAAGCTGCAGGAACTCTTGTTACCTTGTCTAGTGCCCCAACCGCCATCAAGGTATTATTAAATTGCTTTTATCTCTGTTTTAGTGTCTACAATTCTATCATAAGTTTTGGCAGGAGTTCATTGTTCCTTTTATTTTCCTAGGCTGCTGCATCATGTTATATCGATCTTATTATTAAAGAGAGCGACAACAATGTTAAGTTGATAGTGCTGGACCGACTGATTGCATTAAAGGAGCACCCCACACATGAAAGAGTTTTGCAAGACCTAGTGATGGATATTCTTCGGGTTCTTGCAAGTCCAGATATTGAAGTTAGACGAAAGACACTATCCTTAGGTTAGTATAGGTTCCAATTCTTTTTAAATGTGATTTCATAAAAATATTTTTATGTTGTTCTCTAATTATTTATCTTACCTTTTAATGTTTTCCGCAGCTTTGGAACTGGTGTCTTCACGCAACATTGAAGAAATGATTTTGGTTCTTAAGAAGGAAGTCACCAAGACCCATAGTTTAGTTGAGCATGAAGACACAGGCAAGTACAGGCAGCTGCTTGTACGGACTTTACATTCCTGTTGCATCAAGGTTAGTCAATTTCCTAACACCCCATTTTTAAAGTTCATTCTGATCTTGTGCACTTTTCTCACATGATTGAAGTTTCTTTGACAGTTCCCTGATGTTGCTGCAACTGTCATCCCAGTTCTTCTTGAGTTCTTATCTGACACTAATGAACTGGCAGCCTCTGATGTGTTGGTGTTTGTCCGAGAGGCAATTCAGAAGTTTGACCATCTCAGGCCACTTATTATTGAGGTATACATTGAAAACAATTGTAACATCCCTTCCATTTAAATTTTTACCTCATAATTAAACTTTCTATGTTATTTTTAGCGGCTACTTGATGCATTTTCAAGCATCAAATCAGTAAAAGTTCATCGTGCTGCCCTGTGGATCCTTGGAGAATATGCTGTTTCAGCTGATGACATTCAAACTGTCATGTCCCAAGTCAGACAGACTCTTGGAGAAGTGAGCATAGTTATCTTGTTGCTTTGAAACCCTCATCTGCAGTGGTAAAACTATTTTAAAATTGTATTTAATGGATGGAAGTCTAACTCAAGTCCTGTTTTTTCCAGCTGCCACTTGTTGAAGATGAACTCAAGCGAGCGTCCGGTGAAAAAACTGATGATGATGTTAACACTGCTAGTGTGGCCACTGTTCAGAAGTTAGTGACCTCAGATGGAACATACGCTACTCAATCAGCTTTCAGCGCATCTGTGTTAGTATTACGTACACCATCCTGCAGTGTTATCTTTCCCACCTTAAATTCCTCTCTTCACTCTGAATTTTATTCCCTTAGAAATATGAAAAAAACTGAAGCCAGGCCGCCATTGCGTCAGTATTTAATGGATGGTGATTTCTTCATGGGAGCTGCTTTGGGTACAACGCTTGCAAAACTAGCGCTACGGTACCTCACCCTTGTTTCTGACCAAGTCCGACAGAATCGTTTCTGTGCTGAAGCCATGTTGATTATTACGTCTGTCCTGCACTTAGGCAAATCAGGTTGGCAAAAAGTCCTCAGGCGCTCATTTTACCAGTCTTTTATTAATGTCTCTGTCAACATCTTTTTTCTTTTATATTGCAGGCCTTCCAACTAAACCAATTACAAATGATGATGCTGATCGTCTATTTCTATGCCTTCATGTCTTGTCGGACCGTTCCCCTGAGATTATAACTATTTTCAATCAGCACTGCCGGAATGCATTGTCTATCATGCTTTCAGCCAAGGCTGAAGAGGAAGCCTCTATTATCAAGGTTTGTTTCTGTCTTACAATTTTTAAAACCGAAAATTATTCACCAGGCAAATTTATTTTGTACATTTTGAACACAGGCTAAGGAAAAACCAGGGAATGCAGTGCAGGCTGATGATCCTATTAGCTTCCTTCAACTGTCCTCCCAGCGTGGTGATCAAGCTACAGAAAATGTTTTCGAACTGAGTTTGAGCCAGGCTTTGGCAGGATCTAGAAGAGATGGTTAGTTAATAATAATTGTAATTAAGTGGCAGCTTAGAAATAGTGCATCACTATCTTAACTTATCTCTCTTTGGTACTTCAGGAAACAGCAAGGAAATGGGAATGAGCGGTGCCACAAAACTCAACAAGGTTACCCAGCTCACAGGATTTTCAGACCCAGTTTATGCTGAAGCCTATGTTCATGTCAACCAATATGATATAGTCCTTGATGTCCTTATTGTCAATCAAACTGGTATTATAATATTTCTATTGTCTTTGCCTGCTCTCTTTTATGGCCATTCAAAGTTATAATAATAATAATAATAATGTAATTTATTAATTTTGGTACAGGCTCGACGTTGCAAAATTGTACTTTGGAGCTTGCTACTCTGGGTGATCTGAAATTGGTGGACAGACCTCAACCTGTTGTTCTTGCACCCAAAGACTTCTGCAATATAAAGGCCAATGTTAAGGTTGCGTCAACTGAAAATGGCATAATCTTCGGAAACATTGGTAAGGTCATTGGCATTTCTAAAGAAACTTCATATTTTATATGAGAAGATAAATGATATGTTTATTCTGTTATCATTTCAGTATATGATGTCAGTGGAGCTGCTTCTGATCGCTATGTTGTTGTATTGAATGATATCCACATTGACATCATGGATTATATTGTGCCTGCTTCATGTACTGATACTGAATTCAGGCAAATGTGGGCTGAATTTGAATGGGAGAACAAGGTAATAGCCTCTTGTACATCACTATCGTCCATTTTCATAGTTAAAACCTAAGCTTATCAAAATTATTTTGTAACCCCAGGTTTCAGTATACACGAACCTGACAGACCTTCATGAGTATCTGAACCATTTACTCAAGAGCACAAATATGAAATGTCTTACACCAGTTAAGGTGGGTATCATATTATTATTATTAAACTTTTAAATTGAAGTGGTTGTTGCTTAAACCTGTGGTTAATTTTTTTTAACCCATATATTTCCAGGCTTTGTCTGGATCATGTGGGTTCATGGCTGCCAACATGTATGCTCGATCTATCTTTGGTGAGGACGCACTCGCAAATCTTAGTATTGAGAAGCCCTACAACAAACCTGATGCCCCTGTCACTGGACACATTAGGATCAGAGCTAAGAGTCAGGTTGGTTTATTCGCAGCATTTTCTATGAAATCACAGTGGAATGTTCCTCTGGTGAACCATATTAATTGTTTTTCTTCTTTTTCACTATAGGGAATGGCTCTCAGCCTTGGAGATAAGATAAATATGGCACAGAAACGACCACACAAAACAGTGGTCAATAATTAAACAAAATTATCTTACTGCAACACGTAGGCATAAGACCAAAAGTGTTATAATCATTTCCTTTTCATCTTAATATAAAATAGGTATTTATAGGTTTTAGAATCAGCTATATATTGAAATGAAAAATAAAAGTGTGCTGTCTATTGTACATAGTGTAATCTCCATGATGAAATGTAATTCGAAAAAAACTTCTGTCTGTTGATCTATTAAAGCTTTTATTACTTATACTTCTGGTTATTCAAATACCTGACTCAAACTAGAACAGCCTTGTAATTAATTTAATGGCATAGCTCAAGTTCTGAAGCAAACACTTGTCCCTGGATTTACATGGACTTGAGTATATGCAAGATATGAAATGCACATTGAAAAAGTTGAGAAACTTGCTCAGTAAGTTATATCACAATAGGAGTAAGAATATGGAACATTTAGCAGAGCTCTGAAAAGTCCTACTCAAAGATAAATGCCGAGAGACAGCAAAATGGCACCAATGTTGATAAGTATTCCAAACTAAAATACATGATGTCAATCCATTTGGCATCGTAAAGTACACCCCTTAAAATAACTGTAAGATACAGTAACAAAAATTTACAAATGCAGCAACATTATGAAAAATTAACTGTCATAATTATATCCCTCAACAGTCCTGGCTATACAGATTTAGTCAGCCATTTGAAGAAGAGAGTTGACAGTAGCCGTTTTGTTGCCTTGATTGGCTTCAGCAACAGATTTTATGACTTCTTTGTCCATATTTGGGAACATCTCACTTATCTGGAATAAACAAATGTTGATTAAGGACAATTACAATTTTTTAAAGTTTGGTTCTGCCCGTTCAGATGACACCAAATTGCTCACCTGTTTGATGTCCTCTTCGGTCAACTGAGGAGGGGGTGGGGCAGGGGCTGGGGCAGCTTGCGTGTAAACTGGAACTCCCTGGTAGCTTCTTGCACCAAAACCTGTTGGGGTCGGCAACATCATGATGGGAGCTGCTCCTTGAACCGCATATGGAACTGGCACTTGAGTGGGAGCACTCTGCGGATAGAAAGGCAGGCATTAGAAAACAAACATTGGAAACTGTTCCAGTCAGCATTTTTCAAATATCGAACTTACAACAAAACTTAAAACAATATTTATCATCCCTTCCATGCCCTCGCCTTGTTTGCCACTCAGGGGATACCAGTCTTCATGGGTCTCACCCAATAACACTGCTTCTGTAATGGGAACCTCTGCCCATGCAATAAGTTCATCCATCGTGAAGGAACATTCATCAAATATTTCCAGATTCATACTGTTAATGCCAGGTGGAAGAGGGCTAGAAAAAAATTTCAGTCATAAGTTTAGTAAAAATTTAAGGGCAGTAGTGAGATTTGAGGTCAGAGCCACAACAAACTTACCACTGTACAATTTTGTTCCACCTTGGATTTTTTCCACCGTTTGGATCAGTGTGTGTTTCGAGGACAAAATGCCCTATCCTCAATCGTACATAGGGATCCATTCTGGCCAAACCATAGTTTTTGGCAAGTTTGGCTTGAGCTATGGTGATATTGAGACGACCCATTTGATGAGTATGCTGGACTCCCCCCATGGCAGCGAGCTGTTGTTGATGGATTGCCAGGGCTGCCTGCCGATCAGCTGCTTCTTGTTGAACGCTTCCCGCTGGGGATGCAACTCTTAGGAAGTCTGAAGGAAGGGATCCTAAGAATACCTGGAAACAAAATGAATACATTCATCAGTGCAGTGCTCTTACAAAAACCAAAAATATCAAGAAAAACCACAGTTACAATAAAGAAAAGGTGCGAATGTTTATAAATTCAATACTCTTCGTCCTATTTTTCTGTTGCATAACAATCTGACTGTGCAGGTTGGGTTGGCAATGTCAATCTAATTTAAGGTATTTCACAGCTGCAGAAAAATCGAAACCCCTTTTTAGAAACCAGGATGATTCGCGAAAACCGCATAGTCTGATAGATGTAAACGAGAATAGGCAAATCATTGTGAAACTGACAGTTGCTGACACTCCTTAAACTTGGTCAAATTTGGTCTTAACAGAAAACTCACTCTTTTACGGCGCTCAGCGTTCTTTTCTTCGGGGCCTGTGGCTGTCGCCATGGTATATTCCAGACACGCCAAAAAGGAACACTAAGGAGTTACCCTCAATTTAATGAAACACCTTGAAATGACACGACCAAAACAAGAAGTAACAGTAACAACGTAGCAGAAGCAGAAAAACAATCCTCGCAACTAATTTTTCATAGAACTATGAAAAAGTTTGATGATTTTTAACGCTTGTGATGTAACAGTAAAACTAACATCTGAGCCGACATATAAATTTAACTTGATTTTTATATAAACTCATCGATTTTTTGCGATTGGTGACGTAACTTCAACTCATCAAAATCGGGTTCAACCGCTGCGCCCCGCGCAAGCAGGCGCAGTGACGTCACCGTTGGCGCCACAGTTTTCGGCCCGGAGACAAACCCCTTCATTGCAGTTCATTGCTCCATGTTGTTGTTTGTTGTCCTGGCTGTCTGCTGTCCCACTTGTCAAAATGTCCAATAGTATTGGTCATTGATATTGGTGGATTGGGAGGACGTCCACTTTGTTGACTGCTGTAACAGTGTGCCTTATCCAGCCTCATATAACTGGCAACAACGATTATGATAGTCTACTTGTGGTGAAAACAATGAGCAAAGGCAGGTGCAGGTAGTGTTAGGGGCGTTGTAGGGTGCCGGCCTCATGCTATCAAGTCGTAATTTAGGCTTTTATCTGAAGAAAAAATACAAATCAGTTGAATGACCTCAGTGGAACAATTCTTAGTCGATGATCTTTGTTAGTCTTGATTCTGACTGTCAAAATGTCAACAACCAGGTTATGTTTACCTGTTGTGGGTTTGAATGGATTTTCCATTTCCACACTCCCTGTTAATGTCTTAAGTAGAGATTCTGTTTGACATTTTGATGACAATTTAATCGAAAAGTGTTGCGTTATATTTTTTCAGCATCAACTGTGCAGAAGCCATCTATGGAGCCTAGATTTGCAGGCATAACATTTTTTGCTACAAGTCATGTTGGCGATGTTTGTGGAACAAACGGGCTCCCCCTTACACCCAACTCTATCACCATCTATGGTAGATCTCAGATACTTCGCACATTCTCACATCCAAATCTTTGCGCCTATTTGGACATAATTAGGGGAAAGCATGGTTTGTACTTTCAATTGGTCAACCATTGAGTATTTATTAAGCTGGCTACTTTCTGTTACGAAGTTTTTATTTTTTATTTTTTTTGCAGAACGGACTATGATAGTTTTGGAGTATTATGCACTTCCTCTTTCATTGGCTCAATGTTCTATTTCTGAGCTGGGAATTGTGAAATTGTGCCAGCAAACTTTACAAGCTCTTGCATACATCAATACTTTTGGAGTTGTTCATCGTTGTTTAGCTCCAGATAATATTCTCTTTGATTCCAAGGGCAATGTAAAGTTGTTCAACTATGGATTATATTATATGACTGGACAAGGAGGAGATGTGAGCTTCCCTATTGGGTATGTTATAGCTTGTGTTTTTTTGTTGTTTTTGTGTGGTGGTGGGAGCGGGAAGAGACTGTATATTTCTTATGCTTTTGTTTAGGAATCCTCGTTATACTGCTCCAGAAGTGTTCCTGGTTGATTCTCAAACTGTCTCTGGGCCCAAAGTTGATGTTTGGTCTTTGGGCATTATTCTAGCAGAATTGAGTCTTGGAGTGGGTCAACTGTGGCCTGAATTGAAATTAGCTCAGCTTATGCGCAAAGTTTTGAGTTTGATTCATTGTAACTCTGACACCTCAGTTCTGTCCCGTATTGCTCGTGAGCATAGCTGTTGGGCAAGATATGAAGTAAGTTTTTAGAATGAGACTCATAATTTCTTTTGTTTTCGCTTGCTGTGTGTTTAAATTTTAATTAATCCGATTTTTCTTTCAGAGTCTACCTAAGAGCATTGTTGCCCTGATAAACAGCTGTTTGCAACTCAAACCCTCTGATAGACCTACCCCAGAGGAGCTGTTAAAACATCCAGTTTTCCTTGAACATGATATAGCAAATATAGCGATACATCCCTTAGAAAGGTACAAAAATAATAATACATAATAATCGTCTTTAACTAGATTATTTTGGATTATATTTCTTGTCTGTTAATTTGTGGTCAATTTATTTTTCAGCATTGATGGAGTGCCTGGTAAGGAACATGCACTCAGTAGTCTTCCTTTGCAAGAGCTCTTTTATCTGTGGCGCCTTGCTGGAGGTGATGTCCAAGCCGAATTGAAGAAACAAGGTTTAATCCGAACCATGCCTACAATTTTATCAGTTCCTAGGTACTCACTTCCTTATTCTGTATTGCTGTCATAATGGTTGCAATTTTCTCATCTCATCTTTTTGGTGTTACAGACTGGTTTTATTAGAGGGCAATATTCTTGGAAAAAGGCGTGACCAGACTTCCTTACTGGATTTAAAAATCATTCCCCTGTCCCTGGACACCCTTGCTCTTCGTCTTTCAAATGTTCCTGTGCCTGCCTACCACCCGTTGATTGAGACTCGGTACCAATTGAACGTTGAAATTTTTTGAATATGATCCTATTATGCAGATAATAATAATGCATTTTTTTGCTTGAAACAGATCAGAAATTATTCAAGATGATGATGAGTGTGATGCAGCAAACTTGCCTTTAATTATTCGAGAGCGTGACACAGAATATCAGTTCCGCCGCATTGTCCTTTTTCGAAGACTTCTTGAAGTAAGCGTGGGTCTTTCTCCGACTTTTTCTACTTTTTGTCATAGTTTTGCCATTTTTAATGTAATTGAAATCAGGGCTACCCATACACAAGATCTGCGATCATCCGTGAAGCAAGGAGGGACATACCTCCACTGTATCGAGGTGCAGTCTGGGCTGCTCTATTGGAAGTGGAAGGAGACATTGATGCTCATTTTATTGAAACAGACAAAGAAACACCGACCCACACAGATCGTCAGGTACACCTTAAAGAAAATGGGAATGTTAAAAAGATTACTGTCCTTGCATCTGTGGAAAATATTTTAATTGCCATGGTTCTCACAGATAGAGGTTGACATACCAAGGTGTCATCAATATGATGAACTTCTATCATCTCGTGAAGGCCACAGAAAATTCAAAAGAGTGTTAAAAGCTTGGGTAGAGACAAATCCTCAGTATGTTTACTGGCAAGGTCTTGATTCTCTGTGTGCCCCATTTATTTATCTAAACTTTAACAATGAAGGTAAGTTGATTTTCGTCCATCATTCACTATTCTGTATCAGCCATGAATAATTAATGCAAAGTTTTCTGCCCTCCTCAGCCAAGGCCTTTGCCTGTTTGTCAGCATTCATCCCTAAATATTTGCACAGATTCTTTCTGAAGGACAATTCAGCAGTTATCAGAGAATATCTTGCAAAGTTTACTCATATTATTGCTTTTCATGATCCTGACTTGTCCAATCATCTCCAAGAAATAGGCTTCATCCCAGACCTGTTTGCCATTCCCTGGTTTCTTACCATGTTTTCTCGTAAGTTCTGTGCCTGTTATTCTAGTGCTACTATTTTTTCTTTTTCCACAATGATTTTTCTTTGCCTTTGGTTCAGATGTATTCCCACTCCCCAAGATTTTGCATCTGTGGGATCAATTACTCCTAGGGGATGCATCTTTTCCCCTGTATGTTGGTCTTGCAATTCTCCAACAACATAGGGATGCGTTGCTTTCCTCAGGATTTAATGAATGCATTTTACTATTTTCTGATCTGCCTGGTAAGTAGATATTTAGTTTTCAATACTGGTAGGGATCCATCTGTAAAGTAGATGAACTAAAAAACTTTTCCTTTATGTTTTGTAGAAGTGGACATTGAGCGTTGCCTCTCTGACTCTGTAAGTCTATACTGTTGTACTCCAAGAAGTACAACATACAGGCAACATGAGCGTGTAATTGTAAAGACGCCTTCTCAAAAAAATCGACCTCACCATCCTGATTTGGTAGGACCTCTTTCTATCAGTAAGTGTTGAGTATTATTTTAAACCATGAAATCTTATAAGACGGATTGTTTTTTTTGCTGCAGGAGATGAGTGCTCAAACTGTTGCTGAACTTCAGGCAGAATCCTGTCCACGTATCAGTGGAGCAGATCTTCTAGATCTGTTAGACTCTGTCAAATTCCCCCGGCCCAAAGTTCTTGTCATAGATATTCGAGGCCCTGAACTGTATCCTTATGATTGTTTCCATCATGTTGGTGCATTGCGCTTTTATTTTTGTACTTTTCCATGGTATTTCTTTAATCACAAGTTTCAGATATAATATTGGCAGTGCTCCTGGTAGTATAAATATACCCCACACTCGCTTTGACTGGACAGTAGAGATACCCCAGCTTCCAAGCTGTCCTGAAGCGAGTACATTACTTCAGAACCGTGGGAAAATATTAGTTGTGGCAGGACAAGGAGACTCACCACATGCAGCACAAGTAAGATAATTTACAAGTGTTTTCACTTTCTCACCCATTCTTGAACTATGTACTTCAGTTTACATGTTGTTACATTTTAGGTGGCTCAAGTGCTCTTGCGCAGTGGTCTCCCTCGAGTGTGCATATTACACCGAGGCATTGATGTCCTTCAACTAGGAAATTTGCTGACAAAACCTTCCAGTACCTGATCTCCTATTCATCGCCATGCTAGACACCCATTGCACTTTTTCTCCAAGGTGTTTGGCATTGCTGCCGATGGAAAAATCAAATAAAGACAGGATATGATAGGCATTCTTTTTCTCAAAATACAAATGTTTGCATGTTACCACTTTGTTATTTTTATAATTTATATCCAAATCATATGTTCTAATTTCTATAATGTGTGAATTTGTAATGTGTCCAAAAACGAAAAAAAAGATAATTTTCTTTTCAAATAGAAAAATTGCATTCCAAAAAGGGGAGATCTTTTAATGTTTTTCATCACAATTATTTTTTTACTTTTACTGGAGTTGGCAATCCAGTCTAAATATTGAGCAGCATTTCAAGTTTTCAACGTTGCCAATGGTGAAACGGGAACAAATTAACTGTGATAATTGTAAGTGTAAAAAAAATTCCCAGTAATAAATGTATTTTCCAAAATTACGTTCTCTATATTTTCATTTCCCCCGTGTCCAAATTCTTTGCCCAGCACCCTGTTCTTTTGAAAAAAGGCGGGAAGTTAGAAAGCCGGTCCGCCAACAAGGACGTGAATGCGAATCGGGTGGCCCTGCACACAAGAGCCGAGCGTGACCGAAGCGGCGCGGAGCGCTCGGCAGGGCTCGGGTTCCCCAGGCACGATCGATAGGTCCGGGCCTGCGTCCGAGAGGAGGCGCCCCTGTCGCCGCGTCCTCACTCCCCACGCCGTGAGTGCCTCTAGCCTTAGCCGATTCGGACGCCACCCGGCGGCGTTACACCACCCCCCGACGGGGCCGCTAGTGCGTTGTTGCTTCCTGGCAGGCTATTTTGCAGTTTGTCACTGAAATACAAAAACACGGAGGACGGCGACGTCTCGAGGCCGACCCAGAGCCGTGGTCGTCCAGGTGGGCTGCAGGGCGCCGACTCCTGCCGGCTGGCGGCCACTGGCGGCGCACTGCGGACCGAGGGACGAGCCATCCCTGCTCTTGTCGAGGTTACGACGGCCTTCTTGATGGTGAGTAGCGAGGGCCCTGGCCTGGCCCTGGCCTGGCCCTGGCCGCTCGCGGCGCTGGCACCGTGCAGACACCTAGCTGGCGCCGTCCAGCTTGGGCTGACTTGGCACGACGGACCCGAAACCAGGAGAACCCTGAGCAACCCATCGCGGAAACAATCCCCCCCCCCCCAAAAAAAATCTCCACCAAACACCCTTTGAACTCAAACTGCGACACACAACGACTCGAGGATTTTCACTGTCATTTCGTTTGGCGCGCCAGCTTTTGGGAAGTGACTCCGTCAGTACAGAGCCCCTGCAAGCGGCCGGGTAGGCAGTCCCGTCACGCTCGCGAGTCGGGCGGTTGCCTTGCCTGGGCGCGAGAGAGCGGGCGCTGGCGCTGTCGGACTTGAGCGGCCCGAAACGAGCGCAGATTATGTCACTTAGAGTAATCGAAAGCACAAATTGAGCGCCATTTGTTGGCGCTAGTCTCATCATTTCACGGAGCTGAATTGAGCGAAGTCGGACGCTTTCCGAGCCGTCAGCCCGGGCTTCGCAATACTTTGGCGACGTTTTTTTTACATTTTGACGGAGTGACGGAGTCAGACAGGCGAAGCGATTTCACATTTATTTTCTCGTTTGCTGGCGATTGGCCTCCCCCATGCCGTGACGCCAATTATTGAACAACTGTCACGGACAGCGGGGCGGGCAGCGGCGGAACGGCCCGCTTATTCGCAGGGGGAAAAAAATACGCCAAAGTAATTAATAATTGCCTGCTTTCGGCTTATAAAAAATAAGTAGGTAAAATGAGTGCTCGGACCGTGGGAGTCGAACCCTGGTCTCCAGCGTACGGAGTCGGCGCCTCTACGCGTTCAGCTACAGAGACGTGATCGAGATACAATTGTTCCAGGTATAATGCGGCTGCGGACGGACCCCGCCCAGGCGGCCAACATCGGGTATGCCTACCGCACGCCGTCCAGCGGCTGGGCCGCGCGGGTGCGCCACGTCCTCGTGCAGTTCAGCGACTACTTCAGCGAGTTCAACCGCTACATCGCGCCGGCCTACCACCACGACCGCTGCGAGAGGTGCGCTCGCTGCGTGTGGCGACACCCCATGCTTCGAAACGACTAGCCGGTGCTACTCCTCGCGCGGGAGACTCTCAACGCTGGTCTCATGCAGAGTCTCTCGCGCCGGGGGTAGCGGCGGGGCCGTGTCCCTATCGCCGGGGGGTATCTATCGCTCAAGACGCTTTGCCGCCCTGCCCGCAGGTCGGTGCAGATGCGCCTGTACTCGATGCACAAGCGCGAGCTGATGGTGGTGATCCTGACGTTCGTGGCGTGCGTGTTCCTGGCCGTGCTGGTGGGGCTGTGCGGGCCGCCCATCACGGCGCAGAGCGAGATCCGCGCCACCAGCCTGCGGCCCTCGCTGTCCCCCCAGGAGCTGGCCGCCGCCTCCACGCCCATGGTGCTGCGCACGCCCGCCCTCAAGTCCTACCACCAGCAGCTGTGGCTCATCGCCAAGCTGCAGACCGACAACGTGGATGGTGAGCACCGCTCGTGTTTTGTTTACAAAAAGGGGGGCGAATAAAAGAGCTTGGTGACCCCGCAGACGAGCTGTACGACAGGGCGGTGCACATCGGGGTGACGGCGCACGGCATCATGGAGGACCACCGGCCCGTGCTCATCCTCAAGGCGGACCGCGGCCACAACCGGTACAGTCACGCAAAGCAGCGCCACTTGACACTGGTACGGTTGCAGTAAGACAGGAAGGTGTTTGCAGGACGCGGCACCTGCACTGCAAGCTGCAGGACTGCGAGGAGGTGGTCATCATGCACCTCGGCTTCCTCGCCTACACGCACTACATGGTGGAGATCCGGTTCTACGGCCTGGAGAGCCACACCTTCAACGTCAAGGAGATCACTTTCTACGTCAGTCTCAAATTTTCATATTTTTTAAAAAAGTACAAAACCACAACTTTTGTAACTATTATTTCGTCCAGTTCCGCACCTACAACCCGGAGTTCACGCAGATCGAGATCTGGTTCCGGCTCATCTTCCTCATCATGACGTTCGTGGCCATGGTGCGTATCATTTTCCCCTCGTCAGCGCGTTGCGGCGCCTGTCCGTCCGTTTCATCAAACGCTCGTTTCCTTCCCGCCAGATGATGTATGCCCACGCGCTGCGCAAGTTCCCCTCCCACGACTGGTCCATGGAGCAGCGCTGGCTGTCCCTGCTGCTGCCCCTGCTCGTGTTCTTCAACGGTGAGCCTCCCCTTGGGGGACAGTGGGTCGGACATCGCCGAGGCCGTCACCGGCACTACTGCAACACGGGCGATCCGCAGCCGCGCGAATTCGGTATCTTTCCAGGCCGATGGGAATCCAATGCGTTGTTGTTCCAGATCCGATATTCCCGCTCATGTTCCTGACGAGCTCGTGGGTGCCGGGCATGCTGGACGCCGTGCTGCAGGCCACGTTCCTGTGCGCGCTGCTGTTGTTCTGGCTCTGCATCTACCACGGCCTGCGTCAGGTGAGGGCTCGCCCCGCAGCCTGGTCCCCTGCCACTTTCAGATCAACTTCCAAATGACGTCATTTTGTGGTTGTTGCGCGCAGAATGAGCGTCGCTGGGCCTCGTTCTACGCGCCCAAGCTGCTGCTGGTGGGGTTGCTGTGGCTGGGCGCGGTGGTCATGGCCTCCTGGCAGAAGTGCAACGAGCTGCACGACCCTACCTTCAACCACCGCGTCGACGCCGCCGACTACAACGTGAGGGGCACAGCCTTACTGGCGGCAGGGCCCGCAGGGCCCGCAGGGCCGGGGTCTCTTTGGAGGGCTACACCGTGTGTCTGCTTGCAGGGCTACAAGGCCTTCCTCATGGCCATAGGCGGGCTGTACGCGGTGTACCTGCTGTACCTCATGCTCCGGGCGTACACGGATCTCCGTTCGATGCCGTTCTTCGGTAAGTCCGCGAGTCCGTTCGACTTTTAAACCAAAAACAGGAAAGAAAACGAGTGTTCTGAAAATGACTGTATTTTTTCTTCTCTCCCTGTGCAGACATGCGCCTGCGCTTCCTGACGTTCTTCATGATGGTGGTGATCGGGGTGACGCTCACGCTGGCGGGCATGCGGTACGGCGCCGGCGTGCTGGAGGACGACTTCGTGTCCGAGCTGAGCACCACGTACACCAGCTCGGCGCACTTCATGTGCTTCTACGGGCTCCTCAACTTCTACACCTTCGCCATGGCGTACGTGTACTCCCCGGCCCAGATGCAGCCTCATGGTACAACCGCAACAACTTTTTTGAAAATTTTAAATGTATAAAAATAAGTGTGCGCCAGCT
Source organism: Stenchaetothrips biformis (assembly GCA_030522485.1). Lineage (NCBI taxonomy): Eukaryota > Metazoa > Arthropoda > Insecta > Thysanoptera > Thripidae > Stenchaetothrips > Stenchaetothrips biformis. The sequence goes on along the minus strand of CM060095.1, from coordinate 10,727,070 downwards.
AAGGCGTTTCGCTCCTGCCCCGCACAGACCAGGCCCTGACGAAGGACAACCCGGCCTTCTCCATGATCAACGAGTCCGACGAGGAGCAGGTGCTCTACGGCTCCGACGACGAGTGCCGGCGCCCGCTCAACCTGTCGCGCTGCAACGAGGCGGACGACAGCGACTAGCGGGTCCAACAAACAGCGGGAAATATCATTTTGAACTCAAAGAATGTCAGAGTTTTGGGCGGAGGGAGCGTCAGGTTGCCTAACTACAGGAGGGTTGAAGTGGCGACTCGCCGTAAGGGCCCCCTAGGGGTGGCCCCCAGGGTGGTCCCCAGGGGTGGTCCCCAGGGGTGGACCCCCTGACACCCTCCGCTCCGCGCGGCGGGCTGAGGGTCTTGCGTACGGCCGGTACTCTGAGGAAAACTCTAAGAGGATTAGCATACACGCACGGGCCGGGCGTTGATTTAAATATCAGGGCGGGAATTAAAATTGGAGATCCGCGCAGGAGCCCTGCTGCCATAGGGGCGTGCGCTTCTCGCAGCGTGAGGACGGCAGCGGACTCTAGGGGGACTCGCTGGCCGCGGTGCGCGAAGGACGCTGCGAGACGCGGACTGTTTTGCTGTGATGCGGAAATGATGTCGATATAGTCGTCGAAGAAGGACGCCTGACAAACGATTTGGATTTAATTTCACTTCGTATTCGGACTGTCCTCTCTCCTCTTCCGTTAGCTTGTATTTTCTCTCTCTCTTTGAAATGTTAATTGGCGTCACAAAGCGGCCTCGCCTACCCTGTGGGGCGGTGGAGGCGGGGCTCCATTAGTGTTATCCCTGTGAACATGTCATGACCTCATAATTTATTTTGTTAATAAACGAAACCACGAAAAGTAAAACGCTTTCTATTTTCCCTGGCCAATGATGAGCTCATGAGGAAGTATTTAATGCGTTGCGTTCATAACGAGTGAGCGGTGAGCAGAGTTACCCACCTTTTCCCACTTTTCATGCTGCAAACGGTTCAAGGACCAGCAGTAGGGCGAAACTGAAACGAGAATCATTTTTGCCCAGCGCAATACCAAATTGAGCGATACGACAACAATAACGCACACACTCTCAAAAGGTCCGAAACGACCCATTTAAGCGATAGGCAATCATTATGGTGAGAAATCCATACACGGGCTGGAGGCTGGGGCGGGACCTGGCGCTGGGGGTGGCGGTGCTGATGCTGGGGGTGGGGACGCCAGCCTTCTAGGCCAGGGGGCCAACGGCAGCCAGCGGCCCCACCCCGGGCCGAGGGGCGGCGGGGGGCGGCGGGGGGCGGCCGAGGGGCGTTGCAACGAGATGAGAAAAGGAGAGACTCAAAGGCAGCGCGTTTGTGAGCACGAAGCGGGGCCCGTCCCCGAGCGGCACTCTACACCGAGTTGCGGACGCCGCTTAAGGACGGTTCCCCGGCGGCGCCATCAGACAGCACAACAATAACCAATAACACGCCAGAACGTCTTTGTAAGCTGTTCTCTGTCTATCTCTCTCTCTCTTTCTCTCCCTCTCGCTCTCATTTTGCTATTCATTTTCTCTGCCGCTGCCCTCCTGTCACGCGACTCCCGAGGGCAAAGTTGCTCTTCTCGGTCGAGCCCTTTGATTTCGGGGCTATCCTCGGCGAGCGACCATCGACCCCGCGGCATCGCTTCGCTTCTCGAATCCCTCTGGTCTGCCCCGCCGCGCGCCCTGCCTCGCCGTGCCTCGCCCTGCTCTAGCCTGTATCCGGCCGGGGGAGGGGGAGGGGGGCGCAAGTTGGCTGGGAGTAGCAGGGGTAGAACAACCCTGCGCAGAGCACGGCGTGGCGGTGGTGTGGCGGGGCGTGGCGGGGCGGGGCCGGGAGAAGCAGCGGCGGCAGAGCGCTCCCTGCAGAAGCACCTGGAGGGCCTGCTGGAAGCTGGAGTACACGGTGACAAGGAGTACCCCCACCCCCTCGCTCCTTGCCCGCCACGCCCAAAGTCCCCACAATCCGGCGGCCCAATCGAACGGGACAGTTTCAGATCCCCGCCAAATGGAAGCGTCGTGATTGGACATCGATCATCAGCGTGCTTCTCCCGCTCGATGGGCGTGCCGCCGCCGTCACCCTCGGCCGGTGCAGCACCCGTCACCGTCACCGCCACGCAGGCCCGGGCCTCAGGCCGGGCTCGACGCCGACGCCGTGTTGGAAGCTAAGAAAACCTCATTAATTTTCTTCAAATATTTGAGTTGGCAACTTGGCGAGGACAGGGCTTGCACTCGGGGGCCCAGCGTTTGTCCCCCCCGATTCTTGCACTGGGCTTCGGCTGGCTTCGGCGGGCTTCGGCGGGCTTCGGCTTTGCCGCGCCCCCCGTGGCACAGGGAGCCCTGGCCGCCGCCACGCCCCACGGCAGGCTACGCCGGTCCGTGGTGGGCTGCCTCCCGACGCTGCGCGCAGCCCGGCGCAGCCCGGCGCAGCCCCCTCCCCCGGGCCGGCCCCCGCTCCGCAGCCCCCGCAGCCCCCGCAGCCCCCGCTCCGCACCTCCCACCCCCAGCAGGGGGTTGCAGGGCCCTGGCTAGACTGGCTGGGCTGGCCGGTGCCAGCAGAGGGTTGCCAGGGCGCCACGGAGACAGGCGGCGCGAGCGCGGCGTGGCGAGGCGCGGTGCGGCGCGGCGTGGCGGCGACTCATTGCTCAACGGGGACATGACGGGGACCACGACGGCGTGGCCGCGGTGAGCGTGCGAGGCGTGTGTGCGACGCGGTGGACGCATAGCAGCGGGCGGCGACCGCGGCGACGTGGCGCGGCGCGGGGCGGCGGGGGCGGCGGGCTGCCGCACAGAGCCTTGCCGCAGGGAAGCTTACAGTGCCGCAGTGGAGATCGCGCGGTGCAGTGCAGTGCAGTGTGTCGTCGCCGTGCTTGGGATTACGTCCACACATGACACCGCCCCGTCCCAGGCCACGAGGTGAGTCGCCACCACACCCACACACGCACCACGCCCCATCCTGGGGATGCTGCCTCCTAACCTAATCCAGCCTCGGCCCAGCCCCGGCCCAGCCTCGGCCAGGACGCTTACGGCCGCCCCCCTCCCCGGGCATGCGCCCCGCTCCTGCCTGCCAGCCTCGCCCGATGCAAGGGGTCTCGACGGTCCAAGCCAGCTCGGCGCTGCGGGCGGGGCGGGGCGGGGCGGGGCGGGGCGGGGCGGGGCGCCCACCCTTCTTTTGCAGTTCTGTGTCGTCGAGAAGGGCGGCCGCTTTTGTCCGCCAAGGGCCGCCAAGGGCCGCCAAGGGCCGCCAAGGGCCGCCAAGGGCCGCCAAGGATCGTGCGTACCATTTTGCACAACTTGGCGGGGGCCGTCCGTAAAGGGCGAGGGGAGGGGCGAGTTTGGGCAAGGCCATGCCAGGCTTCGAGGGGTTAGGTGAGGCAGGCAGACTGCCGCAGGGCCGCGGCCTCTCAAGGCCAGAAAATCGAAAACGTTCCGCCACCAAAACGGAGAGAATACTTATTCACGACGTATATATGCAGTACAGAGAATAACGCCAGCACGTTCAACGTTCGGGAACCACTATGTACGCAGTCCAGCATGCTTACGCGCTAGCGTGCACACACACAAAATTTGAAAATAAAAAAAATAAAATAAACACACACATAAAATTGGTTGAATCGTTGGCGTGAAACCGTGAACTAGCTGCGCTGGGAGTTTGTTTGGCAATATTGGACCCAGGAGTGCAAAAGAAACAACTGTTAAAATAATGTGCCATGGGTACAGAGAGCTGTGGATATTGAGAGTGTATCAAAATATCACACGCTATGGTACCGCGGGTAAAAGGGTCCGAAGCAAGCCGAGCTGACCTTGTTCTCAATCCCGGTTCGCTGTACATAATCAAAGCTCAGCCTCCGCCCCGCCGCATAGCGCCTGTCAGTCCGCGGGTAGGCAACCCGCGCGGACGGCGCGCTCAGCGGCATGGCCTACCCTCCCCACCGCAGGCGCTCGCACTGGTAGTCACGATTCTACGCGCAAACTGCCATCTGTGCGCCGCCAAAGCAGCAACCCAGACTGTGGCGCTTATTTGAATGTGACATCATATGGATGTCACGCTCGTTAGAATGTGACTCCGCAGTGGCACCGTGATGCTGACAAGTGTCACGTTCGTTCGCATGTGACGTCATCGGAACCTGTCACATTCACGTGAACGTGACACGACATGTGTTTGCAGTTTGTTTACGTACCCATAAGGAGCGGCAGGGCGCGGCAGAGACTGTGCGTGCCGTCGGTCCGGAATGCTGGTTCAGCTCGTTGTAGGAGTTGTAGGGGTCCTCTGGCAAAACACAAAGTAGTAAATGATTATCAAAATTTTGCGACGTCATTGATTTTTAGGCCAGCCGAATGCAGGGTGTGATGTTCGTTTACAAATTAAGCCGCTCCAGTTGGCAGCAGCAACTCTTTTTGTTTATCGTTACTAACGAAGTGTGTTTTTGTTTTCAGGGAGGACGATGGCGGAAGACCAGGAAAAGCAACGGTAAGGTGAAAAAAAGCCCACATCACACTTCAAAAATAAACGGTGTCTGGAAGCGCAGAGCTAAACATGCATTTCCCAGCCCCCGTTCGTTTTGTGGCTAAAAGTGGTAATTTTAAAAAAAAAATTTTTGGCCTTTTTAAAGGAATGGGGAGGGGATAACTTTTTTCATTCCAAGAGTGGATATCACAGCCACTCTGCGCAGCTCAATTTAAAAGAAGAGAAACCTTTTCGTTCGTGTTAAATAACAGGGGAAGATTTGTTGTTGGCCTTCTTGAGTCCATTCTCTTGTCAGACCCAGAGTACCAACGCAATAAGCTGTTGGCTCAGGCACCCCTGCCTCCATGGTTCGCGTGCCTAAGCTCCGCTCGCCCCGGTAGCGCCACCTCCCCCATGATGGTCCGGGCGTGGGTTTTCCCGGCCTCTCGGGGCACCCGGATGCACTCCTGGAGCAGGCACGCGCCACCTAGGGGGCGTGGCAACGGCGTGTTCGGGCCGCGTGTTCGGAACACCGCGACTCCCCAGATTTCCCTTTGCGGAATGCCTGCCGCCTCATCTCTGATTGGCCGTCACGTTGGCAGCCCGCGACTCGATAGACCAATGAGGTATGCTCCTCTATCGCAGGGGCAGGGGGAGACAGGGTATGCAGTCCCCAGCATCCCGTTTTCGCTTCAACCCCCCCCCCCCTTCCCGCCGGCCCCCAGCTGGTCCATTCGCCAATGAGCGATGCCCCCGCAGTGGGGGGACGGCAGCTGTCTTCCCGCCGCCCCCGCCGCCCCCGCCACCTCCGCCACCACGAGGCGCCCCGCACCTGCGCAGGTAGCCCCCACCCCCTTCGGGGCCAACTTTCTCTCTGTCTTTCCCGGCAGAAGAAACGTCACTTCTGCTAGTATTACGCGGTGCCCAACGCCCGAGGGCCCCTATCCAAACAGCCCCCTTCCTCTCACCTTAAGACAGTCCCCCGTCGTGGACCCTGCCTCCCCCCGCGTGGCCGAGCGTGGCCGAGCGTGGCCGAGCGTGGCCGAGCCGAGCCCCCTCCCGCTCCGGTCCGCGCGTTCCGCGTCTGCGCGCAGCAGCCTCGGCCGCAGCCCCGCCGCGCTCCGTGAATCGATAAGGTTGCCTAGGCGACGCCTCGCCCAGCTTCACGGCTTCACGGCGGCAGATGCGCACAGAAGATGCGCAGATGCCGAGACACAAGCGGTACCCGCAGAGGGGGTACGTGGGTACTCCTAGGCGCGCCCCCCTCACGCCGCCCCCGCGCCGCCCCCGCGCCCCTACAGCACCCGGGTGGGAGAGAGATGAAGTTTAGGCGAGACGAGAGGGGCCGGCGGGACGCTGGGTGGGCGGGGGTGAGAGGGGAGGGTGGCCCACTGAGGACCTGGCCCACTTACCTCTGGGCTACTCGCACAAAGATGGTAGGGGAGGTCGTGGCGTGGCGGGGCGCGGCGGGGCGTGGCGGCAGGGTGGCTGCGGTCACCGCGCGCGCCTTGACTGCAAGGTTTACAGGGGAGGTACTCATGGTTTGTCGGCGAGGTGCCTGAATAAAATATGCGTGCATATTCTTGTGAAAACCTCTCTCGAAAACGGTGGCGCTGGGGGACCTGAAACGCCCGAGTGGAGACCCTGTTCGTTCCGAAGCGAATAACACTGCGGGTTTGCTTGGCATGCTGATTGCGAACTGCGCTCTGTCTCTCTCGCAACCCTGCCGGACGCCCCATGAGTGCGAGGGCGCTGCTCGCTTGGTGTGACTCTGTGTTCCTGTGCCCCCAGGTGACCCACGTTGCAGGCCGCCCCAGGGCAGCAGCTTCCGTCCCCGCCGCTGGTGCCTCTGGTACAGCCCTGGGGCTCCATGGCTCTGTCGCGACCTCATGAGGTGAGTACACGCACAAATAAGGGACCAACTTTTATCGCGCGTTGATGAGCGGATCGGTCGGTCGGCGTGCGGGACACGTTTAGCTCGCGCTGCCTAGGCCGCTTTTATCGGCGCCCCGCCACGCCAACGCCCTGGTCCCCGAGGCTGGCTGGCGGGGCCCCGGGCTCGGCGCCCCCTGCTGGTCCCGCCGTCGTCCGGTACTCGACGCGCTTCGCCGCGCCGCCGCCAGGGGGCGCAAGCGGCGCAGCCCCACCCCTGCAGACCCTGTATGCAAAATGAGCGAACTAGCAAAACAAACGGGGAATGCGTCATTGGGAGACGCGCCCGGGGAATTTCGGCGAGGGCTGTTTTGCATGTCACGTTTCGAAATGTACATTACACAGTTCGAGGTAACATGACAGCCCACAAATAAAAGAGGACATGCCGGCGGGAACAGTGGCGTATCTAGAGTCGAGAAAAGGAGGGGGTCATGTCGCACGTCTTGCCAACTTACAGGCGGATTTTAGGACAAATTGCCTACCTTTAGGCGTTTTGTTAAGGGCAAAAGGAGGGGGTCATGACCCCCGTGACCCTCCCCCCCCCTGGATACGCGCCTGGGCGGGATTTGGCGGGGATTGCTGACCGCACGCACGCCTCGCTTGTTCCAGGAGTCACTATGGTCCAGGCCCACAGCTTACGGAGCGGTCTGGGAGTGCTCGTCTTCCTGCTCGCCGCCGCCGCTCTGTCTTCGTCAGGTGAGTGCAGACGACAACAACGAGAGACGCACGACAACACGCAAAAAAAGTAGAGACAAACGACACTGTGGGCGGACCCCCCCTCCCCTCTTCGCCGATGACAGCACGCTCTGTTGTGACGGACATGTCCTCGACACCCTCAATGGCGCGAATCAAGATCGGGACGGCTGGTGGCTGCGGGGGTGGAGGGCCTGGAGGCCTGCAACGTGTAGCGCCCCAGCCGCGGTGGGGGGCCGCGCCGAGGCCGTGCCGAGGCCGTGTCGAGGCCGCCGCCCCGCAGCGCCGCGCGCCTCACTTGGCCGTCAGCCGTCCGGGCGGCAGCACCGCGTATCGGCTGCAGCACAGCCTGCTAGTGAAGTGTGCGGCCAGCGAGTGTACCGAGAGTGTGCGGCCAGCGAGTGTACTGAGAGTGTGCGGCCAGCGAGTGTACCGAGAGTGTGCGGCCAGCGAATGCAACATGCCGGCCACCCACTCGGAGCGCCTGGTGCAGTGCGTGGGGATCGCCATTATCACCCTCTTCGTGCTCATCTTCATCGGCTTCATCATCGCGTACCGCCCCGTCGCGTAGTCTCGGCGTGGCCTTGGCGTGGCCTTGGCGTGGCCTTGGCGTGGCCTTGGCGTGGCCCGAGGAACAGCCAGCGGCCGCCAACATGCCGTAGGTAACGTCCAGCCCGGCCTGCCCGGCCCAGTCTCCCCGGTGGGTGTGAATGTTCATCTCCGCGGTTCGCTTCCAGCCCACCGATTCCGGACAGTAGCTCTGCCTGTCTCTCTCACGCCCCCAGTGCGAGGGGGAGAGAGGAATCAGCCTGCAGGATTCAAGGGCGCCGTCAGTGTGTCAGGGGCGTGCAGCCCGGAGGACGCGGCGACCCCACCCCACCCCTTGAGCGACTCTCGTGTGAAAGGCGGGCTGAGCTGCATCAGCACATTCTCATCAAGCTGCTAGTCCATGGGAGCCCCCCCCCCCCTTTCCGGTCCTCTTTGCTCCACTCGACGGGGAACACGTCCGAGCGGACGGAGCCTCGATCTGCAGGCTTGGCGGCCCCATCCATGCACATTCATGGCTGCCCCGCGCACCCATCCGGGACGCCGGAATCAGGCTGCCCCCCGCGGGGCTAGGGCGGAGGACGGACGGACGGACAGACAGAAACTTCGACTCTATCTATACTTTTACACATAAACTTTTTTTACCTGTTTGCAAATAATAATTTTTTTCCAGAGTGCGACCGGACGTTCTCCAGTCGTCCCGGGGGCCCGATGAATGGCACCTTCACGGCGCCCGTGTTCATCAACCCGGACAACCACGCGCGCCAGTGCATCTACGTGTTCCAGGCGCAGCCCCGGCAGCGCGTCGAGGTGTCCTTCACCGTGTTCAACCTCAGGGGCACGCCTCCAGAGTCAGTCCTGTCAAACAAAACAAAAAGTTCAAGAGTAGAGTGCAAGGGCGAGCTTGAGCTGGTTGTGGCGTTGCAGGTGCATCCACGAGTACCTGGACGTGTACTCGGAGGTGCAGAGCCCGGACCTGCGCAACCTCATCAACTCGGCGTTCGGCGGCCGCTATTGCGGGCCCATCCCGCCGCGACGACGCGTCTCCTTCCACCGCACCATCGCCCTTGGCTTCTACACCGACAAGACCAACTCCACCGCTGAGCTGTTCGCGGGCCGCTACACCTTCATCAACGACTGTGAGTGGCTGGTCTTGTAGCCCACTGTGCGGTTGGGAGCGACTGGGTCTCAACTCGTTGTTGTTGGCAGCCGTCTTCGAGGTGGGCACGCCGCAGCCCCATGCGCCCTGCAGCTACACCGTCCGCGCGTCCACGTCGCGCAACGGCAGCCTCGTCTCGCCCACCTACCCGGGGGCCTACCCCAAGGACCTGTACTGCTCCTACACGTTCCTCGGGATAGAGGGCCAGCGCGTGCGGCTCGAGTTCCGGGACTTTGATCTCTTCTACGGCGGCCCCCAGTGAGTACAAGCAGTTGTGACTGACTGAACCGCCAGTAGTAAGAAATACCCATTGTCACCCGCCGCCATCTTGAACCCCATTGTCACCTCGCAGATATCTTGGAAGGACCTGACCTAACCCGCCGCCACCTTGAACCCCATTGCTAGGTTAGGTTAGGTTTGATGCCCTCGTGACATGCAACAATGTGGTCCGTCCAAGATATCTGTGAGGTGAAAATGGGGTTCAAGATGGCGGCGGGTGATAATAGATATTTCTTACTACTACCGGCCTCGGAAGCGCGGCAGCACCCAGGGCTGAATGTGCATGTTCCCTTTGCAGCTGCCCGTTCGACGTGGTCAAGGTCTACGACGGCCCCACCAACGAGTCCGCCGTCATCGGCACCTACTGCGGCCAGCAGCGGAACCTGGTGCTGTACTCGTCGGAGACCTCCCTGTTCGTGACGTTCACGACGCTGCAGCGCGCCGCCAACACGCAGAACAGGGGCTTCAAGGGCATGTACGAGTTCAGCGAGGGCTTTGTCAAGCTAGGTAAGTCGGAGCGGTGGCGACAGCTTGTTCGACTGTCGTCGCAAGACCCAGCAACAAAAATGAAATAACGTAAAGGCTCCCACAAAAAAAAAAAAAAAAGCTTCACTTGCATAAATAAGAAACAAGTCGACCAAGTTTCCATTGCATCTTTATTCACTCACGGTTGGTTCCCAATAAGTTTTCCCGTCTGAAAATTTTCCCGCGTCGTGAACCCCGAAGGCAATCGCTGCCTGGAAAAGAAAAACACAGACAGTGCTGTACAACGGTGAACAAAATAATGAAGAGGACAGTACTGCTGTATAGCGACACTCCCATCCACCCCCACACATGTTTGTGGCGTCTAGTTTCGTCATGATCACACAGTTAGCCGCGGCGGCCATGGGCCCCTGGACACCCCCCTTTCCTCGCCAAACGCGTGCGCGCTAAACGCAATCAAAATCGAAACGCTAAACTGTCCAACTCTGTTCCAGATTTCATTTCGACAAACGACGGCGAACACATCCGGGGCTCTGAGTGCGATCAAAAGATCCTCAGCAAAAAAGAATCATCTGGTTTTGTGTTCAGTCCGAATTACCCCTTCCCTTACATGCCCAAGATCGTTTGCCGTTACTTCATCTACGGGATGCAAGACTCTCAGAACCTGGAAAGAGTTCGGCTTGACTTCATGATGTTTGAGATCACCAACAAGAACGAGTGAGTACCAACACCAACCCAAATAATAAATACCGATACATGTTTTCCGCTCTAAAAACCCAGCTAAACCTCCGTGTTTTTGGTCGACCTGAAAAATAATCAAACTAAAAGCTCTCAAAATAAACGCACTCTTTTACTTGAATAAATTCTAACAGTGACACTTGTTAAAAACAAATGTTAAACTGAAGGCAAGTTAACCGCTTTCCGCGACGCACCGCCCCGACTCAATGCATACACAATCGACTTGTGAGGCCAAGTGGTTCGAGGGACCGAAAATGCAGAAAATCCATTATTTCTCGGAGAGGCTGAGACGCTCTCTTCGCCATTCTCTCCAATCGCATTGAGTCCTCTGTCTTAGAGAGGTGATGACAGCCCCGCCATGACAGAGAGTGAAGTAGAGCCTCCGCCCTGCCTGCCCACAGAACCTGCAGCGATGGCTACCTCAAGATCTACCTCAAGGGCCAGGAGGCCATGGACGCGTACGACAAGTTCGACCACGAGCTGTGCGGCGACGGCGAGAAGACCAACTTCACGGTGGGCACGGGCTCCATCACGGTGCCGCTGGGCGCCGCGTCGCTCACGTCGGACGGGCCCCGGCTGGTCATGGTCTTCAGCAGCGGCGAGATGCAGGGCCGCGGCTTCAAGGCCAAGTACACCTTTGAGACTGGTGCGTACCCTCTCCACAATCACCTGCAAATAATTGTTCAATTTTTTATTTCAATTTTTAAAATTTTTTTTTCAGAGTATCGCATTCCGGGCACGGCGGCGCCTGACGGCACCTGCACGTTCACGTACCGAAGCTCGGGCAAAAAGAAAGGGGACTTCAACTCACCACGGTACCCGTCCAACTACCCGGCCGCCACCAACTGCACCTACATGTTCCTGCCAACGCCAAACGAACAGGTGACCGTGGTGTTCGACCACTTCAAGGTGCGCGCCGACCAGGGCAACGCCACCACGGGGGCGTACGGCTCCGACGTGTGCCACGAGGACTGGCTCGAGATGTACAACCTGTACCACGACGGCACGGAGACCCTGATCGGCCGCTACTGCAGCACCACGGCGCCAGGACCAATCGACTCGAACCGCGGCGCCGTGGGGCTCAAGGTGCTCCTGCACTCCGACAACGAGGCCGTCTTCAGCGGCTTCAAGGCGCACTACTCCTTCGAGCCCGTCAAGCCCATCTACGGTAGGGCGGCTCCGTCTCGCGCTTGCTGTTGGAGGGACAGAGCGACTGCAGAGCACCATTCATTTCGCTTTCCAACTTGCAGGCGCTTGCGGCGGCAACGTGAGCAAGGCCTTCGGCGTCATCCAGAGCCCCAACTACCCCGCCAACTACGACGGCCCCAAGGACGGCAACGCCAGCAAGACGTGCAACTGGTACCTCACCGTGCGGCAGCGGCACAAGATCCTCCTCAACTTCGAGTCCTTCGCCGTGGAGGGGGAGCCCTCGGGTAAGCGCGCTGATCGTCGTTTTCGAGAAACCGCACGCGCAGGAACAACAACGCTCACTTCATTTTTGTCGTTGGCAGCTCGCGGGTGCCCCGCCGCCGTGGTCCGGCTGTGGCTCGCGCCCGACTCGATGCCCATCGAGCTCTGCGGGGAGAAGGGCGCGGCGGACAAGTGGCAGTACGTCTCGGAAGGGCCGCTGCTACGCGTCAGGTGAGCGTGGTCACGGGTTCAAACACTCCCTTTTTTTTTTATTTTTTCTCTAATATTTGAATTTTTACCCGCCGAAACTAACGACGCTTTCCGTTCCGCAGTTTTGTGATAGCGGACAAGAGCGTGGGCGCGCAGGGCTTCCGCGGCGTGTTCACGGAGGTGGCCGAGCCGAGCGCGCAGTGCTCCCAGTTCACGTGCGAGAAGAGCGGCTTCTGCATCGCCGACAACCTCCGCTGCAACCAGGAACGGAACTGTGGAGCCGAGGACGACTCGGACGAGCTCAATTGTGAGTAGCCCGCTGGGCGCAGAGGGGTGCGAGAGAGACAGACTCTGAGACGGGTGATGCTTGCAGGCCTGGTGGAGGCGCCCGTGGTGGACACGGTGCTGGTGCTGGTGGGGTGCGCGGGCGGCGCGCTGTTCCTGGCGGTGGCGTTCTGCGCCTGGTGCCACCACCGCAAGCGGCGGCGACGGCGCCGCCAGATGGCGCGGCTGCGGCAGCGGCGCCACTTCCCCGAGAGCATCGCGGGCATCGGGCACGGCGGCAGCCTGTCGCGCAGCCTGCCGCGCAGCCTACCCGGCTCGCGGCGCCAGCACGCCTGCGACGAGCTGGGCCACCGCTTCGCCTCCGTCGACAGCGTCTGACGGTTAAGTCCCCCCCTGCCTCCCCCGCCACCCGCGCCGCCACCCCTGCCGCCTGGCCTTCGGTAGATGAGCAGCCCCGCCTGGTCGCGACCTGATCCCCGGCTCATGACCACCGCCCTGTAGGCCGTGTTCGTGGACGCGGCGCGCGCGGCGTGGCGTGGCCGGGGCCGGCCCGGGTCGTGGCTGGCGACTTTGACGCGGGGTGGAGCGTGGCCTGGTGGCGGTGTGGTGCCCTGGTAGCGCTGTGGCCGCCGTGGTCGTGGCCGCCACTGGCAGCACCATGGGGAGGAGGGGGGCCGGCCCCGTCTCTGGTCAAAGGGAGGCGCGGCGGCCGGACGAGCACCAAGTCTTCCGAGAAGCCTGTTGCCTATATCACACATTTGCATTGCTCAATCGTTCGTGCGGCCTTGAAAGCCGACTAGGAAAAATGTTATAAACATTATATTAATAGATGTGTTTTATAGTTGATATTTTACCACTCCTTCGGGGTGAGGTCCACCCCTCAAGGATGGATAGTGCCAAGTCATGGCATGTTGTAGCTCTAAAACTTATAATATTGTTTCAATTGATGTCAGTATGATATACCATAATCCACGAACAGCGTAGTACGCCGCGGGTGCACACAATCGACACCTCTTTGTTGCTTCCAAAATAGGAAAGCATCGTGATCGCCCAGCCGTTTTAGACACATATTAAAATTTAGTAGACTTAAAGGATGCTATTTCGTCGAGCAATACAACTGGAAAAAAATGGCCGATATGTTGGTGCTTTCTCTCTGTCAGCCGATCAAGTCTTTTTGTTTTCATTCGTTCCAACCAGTTACCTTGGACACTGCCTGACGTCCTTTATTTGGATGAATCCCTGCCATAGAAGCCTTCTGAGCAGTTTTAGAGAATATTTTAATTCGGGTCAAAAGATAAATCTTGTTTGAACTCAATTCGTAAGTCTTCCGCGGGAGGGTTTACTTTTCTTTTCCACTTGTTGTTCGCACAAAGGCTTTCTTCCCATTATTATTGACTGAAAAGCTGGTGGATTGCATTGATATTATAAATATATATATTATATATTGAAATAAAGTGTATGCATTGTTTAAACTGGTTTACTATTTAGAAACACAATGGGATAATATGATTTTGAGGTAAGGACGTGTTCCTGCTGAAAGGGAGTGTGTGCTTCACACGTGGAATAAGGGTGCGACTCCAAAGCTATTTCATTGTTATTTTGTGCGAAATAGCGGGGGATGTGCAAAATTTTGTTAGATTCGGGTCCATGCCCGCAAGTCAGAGATCAGTTGAGGACGTTCACGGCTACTTGTTTCAGCCAGTTGTTGCCTTTTATGCTAGTTTGAGTGAGGTTATGTTTGAGGGTGTTACTTGTTGCCAAAGGCCGGAGAAGCCGGAGGCCTCGGGCTCCGCGCTGCACCACTTCCGGCGGGAACGGAAGCCAAGGGAGTGAGATTCCTAGGAGCAATGCTTTATCTCAAGTCCTGAATAGATAAGTGCTATTTTATTACTTGTATTATGCCGTTATTGACTGCAATGCCAAAACGTTGACAAATGAATTGAATGACCCTACTTAGCAGTTGAGCTTTTGGATGGTCCAAGAAATAGGCCCCTGTGTGGTTGTTTCGTTCTCTGTCGGGTTGTATATAATTACTAATTATTCCGGGTAGAGCCAAACGCCTAGACTAAAATAACTGTGAGACCGACATGGTCATTCCCTCGCCATAGGCACCCATGGTCAGGCCGTGGTGGTCATGGGTTCATGCAGACAAACGTGTCACAGTGACGTGACGTCATGGTTATTTTGGCCCGAGGAGTCGGCGATGGCGATAAAGTGATCAGCACAAAGCAATCAATGGTAACGTATGGTGATTATTAAGTTAGAGCTCTGCATCAATCTCAATAGAGTCGAGGAATTAAATTGTTTCATTTTCATTAACTACTGTTATTATTGTGTCTGACAGAGTGAAAAAGATGTCGCTGTCTGACAGAGTGAAAAAGATGTCGTTGCCGAATCGTGTTGTAACAAGTTTACGTCATCTTTTGGATTTGTCGGGTTGCATCTGTGGCCATCGATAATTTCCTATATTTTTCGAGTCTGCCTGGAACTGTATTGACAATGTCATGGGTTTAGGGATCATTGTTTTGTCTGATCTGTCTCTTTTCCCACAAGCATCTAATGCTTGTGCATTCCCACCTGGAGCAATTGATCATTAGTAATAATTTAATATAAAATATTTGATATTCTAATGTGTGTCTGTGTGCGCAAATCAATGATTGTTGTGTTTACTTTACCCACTTTTTACCAAAGTGTTCGCGCGAGCCCGTCAGCCGTGTCGCGATTACAGACGTCGTCTGTATTCTATTTTTCCTCTCAAAAGATTTATATTTTTCTCTTCTTCTTTTTCAACTTTCGGCACTTTCCTCGCCCAAATTACGAATGACAGTGTATGGCTGGACGGGCCGCGCGACACTGGTTGTAATTTTGTGTTCTGTACTGATGCTCACGCCGCGGTCAAGTAGTAAAATAAGGACAAGCACTTGACATTGTTTATTCGCTACCCTTCCCGCCACACCCAGGCTCGGCCGTGCGCTGCCAGAAAACAGGATCAGAGAACAAGGCAGTGGAGTAGTAACATTTTGCTTTTTATTCGAGTCTATTTCACCGTTCGTCAATAATGGTAACCGGTTTCTGGAGATAAACTTTGAGCGGGGGGCACTCTGGAGCCGAATTCCGGTGTGTCGGGGGTCGGGGTGGGGGTGGCTTCGTCCGCGGGGTCGGTGCTGTCTGGTAATGCGGCTGGGGCGCTGGGCGGCGAGCTGGCGGGGGCGGTGGGGGCGGCGGGGGCGGTGGGGGCGCCTTGGCTGCCCTGGTACCCGTCGAAGCGAGATGGGGCCGGCCGCTGCGGGCCGCTAGGCAGGAGCATCGAGGTGGTCGTCGGCGGGGTGAATGTGGGGGCGCCGCTCTGGGGGGTGAAGGCCGTCGCGGGCCCCAGAGGGATGAAGGTGGGGGCGGCGGGGCTGGGGGCGGCGGGGCTGGGGGCGGGTCTCTGGGGTGAGGTGGGCGTCAAACTGGGAGCACTCACCTGAGGACCGGTGAGGTTCACTGTTGTTTCCGGCTCCTGAGAGGCCGTGTATGTGGGGACTTGTTCTTGGGTCGTGTCTGTGGGGGCTTGTCCCTGAGGGGTGAAGGTGGGGGCTGGTCGCTCAGGAGAGAATGCAGGTGCTGGCCGCTGGGGAGCGAACGTAGAGACAGGTTCTTGAGGGGTGAAGGTGGGGTCAGCCGGTCCCAGGGGGGCGAACGTGGCGGCAGGTCCCTGGGGGGCGCTGGGGGCGCTGGGGGCACTCACCTGAGCGCCAGTGGGGGTGAAGGTAGGGGCGGTTGCTTGAGGCGCACCGTAACTGGGCCTGCCGCCTTGTTGGTACCCGTCTTGCGAGAACCCCTGAGGCTGTGGCCTTCCCTGAGGGCCTCCCTGTGGTCGGAAGGTCGGCGTGGCCGCGGTGCTGTAGTCGGGCTGCGCGGCGTCCTGCGGCGTCACCTCGTTGTCCTGCGGCGCGATGGGGCCTGCCTCTCCACTGGGGCTGTCGTCCTGCCCCGCGCTGTCGATCACGGCCTGGATGGCGGCGGGGATGGGCGGCGGCGTGGGCAGGTGGTCGCCGACGGGGCGGAAGCCGTTCTCGTCCGCGGTGTAGGCCACCTGGTAGCGGACGCCGTCCGGCCCGGTGTACGCGAACATGCCGCGCACCGAGTTCAGGCCCTCCGCGCCGTCGTCCTTGAGCTCGCCCTGCTCGGAGAACTCGATGCCGTTGGCGGCCTCGTAGCTGTGGACCGCAGAGTTTGAGGACCGCCGCACCGCTTAACCCGGCTACACTCTCTCATCGCACTCACTCACCTATAGGTGAAGGTACCGTCGCCGGGGTTCTGGCTGACCATCTTGATGATGGCCACGTTGGGCTGCTGCTGGCCGGCAGCACTCGGGCCGCTGGCGGGGACGTTGTTCGGGGGGTTGTTGTCCGTGCCGCCGCCCGTCGGGCTGCTGCCCACTGTGCCGTCCAGACTGTTGTCGCTCTCGGGGGCGGCGCTGGGGGCGAGGTCATTGCTGGGCTCGGCGCCGATCGCCGGCCGCGAGTAGGGCGGCAGCAGGCCCGCTCCGCCCCCAGCCTGCGCCGCCCCCGAGGGCGGCAGATAGTCTCTGTGCAGTTTGGCGGCATGCGCGGCCGCAGACGCGAGAAGTAGGGCAACCACACTCTGCAAAAAAATAAATAAAAATATCCAAATTGGTGATTTTTGCTATCATCACGCGGCGTCACACAATGTAGCGGCACACTGTTCACTGAGCACGGGGCACTTTTCACTTGGTTAGTTCGATAAGCAAATGACACTCGCATGACACTGAGCGCACGGAGCACACCGAACACACTGAACACTGAACGCAAGAGGACGCCCTACCGACTTCATGCTGCTTCGCTTCGCTGCGATTCCAAGTACGACTGCCATCCGGCAGGCCGCAACCGATTTTATATTCCTCCTCTGGTCCTTCCCCTCCCAGAGCGTGCGGGCCCGCGGGCCGCGACACCACCGCCCGCCTGCCCCCGGGCCCGTCCGGCCGCGCACGCAGAAAAAAAAAAAAAAAAAAAGACTGTGTGAATTTGGTTTGACTTGGTACTCAACTTGGTGTTTCCACGAGGAAAGCACTCAAGCTGCCCAACATTCCGTAGGCCAGTTCATTCGACTGTCGTCTGTTGCGCCCTGAGGTGCGCTCTGTTGGTGCCTTTAAGGTGCAATCACCGCATTAACAACAAAGCAACAAAAACTAAGCCGCGTTGAGGATGCTGATGATTAATCATGTTGCAGGCCGCAGGCAGCCGCAGGCCCCTCACTCCGCCCACTACTCGCTGCTGTAAAGGCCGGACGGAAGGCCACGCTGCGACCGCAGCAGTAAAAGCAGTCTCACTTTTTTTTTGTTTTTGTTTTCCAGTGCCCGGACCTTTACCTCCCCGAAACGCTTCGATTGCGACGCGACGGACGACCGGCAGACCGCACCGCACCGCACCGCCGCCGAGTGCCGTCTGCCCCGCGGTTGCGGCCTCATTCATTACGGACACTCGCTCTGTCTCTGTCGCACTCGCGGCGTCGTCCCGTCGAGGTGCGAGAGAGACAGAGCCGCGGCGGAGGCACGCCTGAGGGCACGAGGCACGCCCGCCAGCCCGGCCCAGAAGGGCAGTCCGAGTTGTGTTCGGAACAACGACGCTAGGCGTATGGCGCCCGTGAGAAGGCGGGCAGGTAGTCCCGCGCGACGCCCGTGTTCGGCGGGCCGGCTGCACGGCAGGCGGACAAAGCTCTAGACCCGTTTCGAGCTCCAGAGTCGCTAAATGGAACTCTGCAGCTCAAAAAAACCGTACGGGACTTTGACGCCTTGATCGGTTTTCTATCTGGCCCACTGTGCGACGACGGCGTCCTCACTCGACCTCCCCGCCACGCTGCCGCCCACGCCCCGCGGCCCCGACCAAGGCCCCGGTGGGCCCCGGCTGGCCGGCGTGTTTGTCTGGGCAGAAAGGGCCGAGCTGTGCCGCGCGGTGCAGCACAGTGGGCGACGCATTGGAGAGCCCCGCGCCGCGAGGTGTCGCGTGGGCCGGCCGCAAACAGACAAAGAATCTCAGGGTTTAATTATTGGACCGGGATCCGAAGGACGGCAGACTTAAAAGTGCATTTTTCTGCAAGAGACAGCGACCCTGGTGCAGTGCACGGTGAACCCGACCCGATTCCCCTGCCGCGCAACAATAGTCGACTAGTCCCTTGGATCGCCTATGCGACAATATGGTGATCCATTCGGACCAATTCGGACCTATTCGGACTGTTATATCATCGCACCGAACGGCCCAGCAAGCAACAAATCGGCAGCTGAGCAAAGCGGCCTGCTGCAGAGACATGGTGGCATGGGTTCTGGTAATGCTAACACATTTTTCTAGTATCGTAGTGCCTGTCTTTTTTCCTCAGCGGGACTTCCCTCCCGCTGGCGGGCGTGCCTGTAGCTAGATAGAACCAGCATCAAACTCCCGCATTTTTGCTTTCGAGGAGCAAATGTCTCTTCGGTTGAACACTGTTTACAAAGTACTCAACAACTCGTTGTACTTGATGAACTAAAAGTACTTGGGGAGTCTCGTTAAAGTTTTCATATTGACACCAAGTGACCTTGCGGGTCGTGTAATTTCTCATAAGTCGTACTTCGGGTCGTCAAATGGGGCAACATAACCTTGTGACAAGTAGAAGAACACCCGTGACGGAGGGAAAGGCTTACACGCCTGAACCACATTTTTACTTTTGCCAATTTTCTTGGACCTCGTCAATATGCTCAGAGGACTGGTAAGAAGTTGTTATCTTAGAAAGTAGTAATGGGATTCTGACTTACCTTTGTCATGACATCCTGCTGTAGAGGTGTTATCATTTCTTGAGGAACATGATTTCATCATCTTACTAAGGGATGTTTTCCTTTCCGAGACACTCTTGTCCTGTGTTGTCGTTTCTAATTTTCTCTAAACTCTGTCAACAGCTGACCTACTTGGTGGGGGTTTACACAGGCCTTTACGTTGCACAAACTTATGATGTGAGTTCTGCCTGCATAGCGATTCATTTGATATTGTTTGATACTAACATTTTGTCCCTCATGAATGTGTTATCATCGGTTTCTTAATTAATTTTCCTCACATTACAGGTGCCCAAAGTAGACGAACCTGAAAAGCTACTTCAAAGAATCAAGGACTTTGCAGACAGCCATAGAAAAGATTAGGTTCATATCCTATTTTATTTGCCCCAACCAATATTTTATTTTCTCTTTATTTCAATGATTATTTTATTTTGCATGAGTCCTTTGAGGAAGATCTGTTCCCTTCTCAAATCGAATTGTCCAAGTGGTTTGATGTCATGTTCTCCTTTGTGTATTATGCATACGAATCACATGCTGATCAGCGGTGAGTGAAGTCGTTTGCTTTGTAGGAGTGGCTGTGATAGTAAAAAAAAGTACTTATGTTGCCTTCATCAGTTCAAATGCCTGTGGATCATAGAACAGAGTTAGTGTCAGAATGTTGTACCTATTGTGCTCTCTTTGGTTTTTTTTTTGCTTGTATAAAATAGTAGTCAAATTACAGGAATTTTTTCAATCTTGCCATTTAATGCTTCCTTAATTTAGTAGAAATTTAAAATACATGTCTACAGGTAGTGCAAGAAAACATGTAAGAATTGTATAATCTGTACCAAGAACCTTGTTTCAATGTAAATATATCAGTCAGATTTTTGTGTTATTTATAATAATGGATTTAATTCAGTCAATTTCTTTTTCCCACTTTATAGACTTGCCACCAGGTAGCTATGCACTAAAGAATATGAATAACCAAACAAACATTTTAACAACTCAAAAATTTACCTTTTACCCACATCTAAAATGTCTTTACCAATAGCAGGTGATATGGTCTGGAATGCTTAAATGAATGACAAGTCCATTAAAAGAAACAGCGCACAGATTTGACAAGCCTTCTCAGGATTTCATGTCAAACAGAGTTGATGTTCAAAATTATAAGTTACACATTAATTTGACAACAAATATGAAATGTATGAAAGAGATGACAGTACAATTGAAGGAAAGGTATGCAAGATGAAAACAAAATGTAAATTCCCTTATATTTAGAGTAAAGCTGTGATTACCACTAAATTAGATGAGAGACATGCCACCACCGGAATATTCTAGTCTCACAGGAGGGTCAATGAATGCCAACCAATCAGATGAGTGAGAAGGTAACAATCCCATTGATTGACATTTATATAAGGCCAAGAGCATACCAACTATGTTGCCAAGGAAATACACAAACTTCTGCATGAATGCGTGGTGGCCTTCTATCATCTTAAAGGCTGCAAAGAAAGAGACATTACATCAGTTGTATGACATCTTGATTGAATGGATACCGCAATGTCTGGTCTACTTACTGCTCTGTAGGGTGAAGAGGGCTTTAATTGGACGGACTAGCAACATGCCAACCATCATTATAGGAAAAATAGAGATCGAGTTACCCGCCATGTACATAATGAATAAATTCATTGGAACCTGGGGAAAGAATACAATAATGAGGGCAAGATCGTAATTCACCCAACAGTGCATGACAGTACCCACTAGTGAAATAAAACTAGATACATCTTCAACAAACTGCTGCACATATTGTTGGAACCTTTGCTCACCTGTTTCAATGGCGCTAGGGCAAGGTCCCATGCCTTCTTTATGATTAAATGGGATGGGTCATTCTCCTTCGATGTTTCAACACTAGATTGACTAACCGCTGGATTGAAGCCCGGTGGAGAGAGAACTTCTTGATTTCCGGTTTTCCTAGAAACAAAGAGATAAATGAATAACACTGTTCATGATCACACAAAACACATTCAAACACAAATAAACCTCCTGCTGATAGGTTAGCTGTTGATCAGAGAGCAGCTTACTTGTAAATACACTCAACATATTTATGGTAAAGGCCTACCTGACGGTAAAGTCCAGTCCCCACTTATATTTTTTCGCACTTATGCGACTCGACGACATTTTGATTCCGTCCACTTAGTGTCAGTCACTCAGGAAATAAATAATCAAAAAATTATTGAAACGTCAGTCACAGCGCAGACGTTTTCGTCGTCTGCAGAAAAGCACATTCACATTTACATTGAAGAAAATGAGAAATTCGTAAAAGTATCTGTGACGTACTATGATGTAGTACCAACCAAACAGCAGCACAAGCTTTATTTCTTTTATCATCAATTTTATTTGTGACTAAGAGAACGAAATATTTTAAGAAAAGAGATTAAAATGTGTTTTTAGTTACCGTTTGCTTCCAATAATTTCCATCTTATCGTTTTGTTCCAAGTGTGGTACGACTGGCCTCTCCTCTCATTTTCTCATCCTCCTCGGTGACAGAATTTGTGCATGTTGTTGTCGTTTGGTTTGCGTCTTCCGTCCGTTCCACAAAACTGTGGCAGTTAAGGGCGGTAGAACCGGTTCTGGAAGTGCTGCAAGCGCCCCCGCCGTAGTCCGTCCCACCCTGCGTCCGCCTTCGGCCACCAAGCGGCCAGCGCAGCGCGAGCAAGGGCCGTCCGCGGTCGCGCCGGGCGCCGACCTAACCTCACCACAATGCCCAAGTACTACTGCGATTACTGTGACACTTACCTGACGCACGACTCACCCTCCGTGCGCAAGACCCACTGCCAGGGCCGCAAGCACAAGGACAATGTCAAGTACTACTACCAGAAGTGGATGGAAGAGCAGGCCCAGAACTTGATCGACGCCACCACGGCGGCCTTCAAGGCGGGCAAGATCGCCTCCAACCCGTTCGCCCAGGGTAAGGGGGCGGCCGTGCCGCCGCCAGCATCCTTGCAGCACCCGGGCCCCCATCCCCCTGGACCTCATGGACCCCCTCATGGACCGCCCCGGGCCGGCCCTCCCGGCGCACCCCCACCGGGCCATCCTGGCGGCCCTCCCGGCATGATGCACCCCGGCATGCACCCGATGGGGCCCATGGGTCCGATGATGGGGCCTCAGGGACCCATGATGGGACCGCAGGGACCCATGATGCGGCCGCCTATGGGTCCCATGGGACCCATGATGGGGCCTATGGGTCACATGATGGGACCAATGGGGCCAATGGGACCCATGAGAGCACCACCCATCATGGCTGGACCAATGGGACCGCAGATCAAGAAGTAACGGGACGTCCTTCCTACATCAAATGCCGCTCTAGGAGTACTGGATGAAACCAAGTCGTCATGGACTTATTTCCTGGATTTTGTGTTTGTGTGATGATTTTGAATGGTTGGACGTTGATCCTGGTTTGGATTTAAGTCAATGTTGTGTTGCCGATGTTGGTCTGAAAGGAGATCACATTGTGTTTTGCATGGCTGAGATAAAATTATATTTCGTTCACCCTAATTTTTTATCTAAGAACTTTCACTCTACTTGAGATTGTGTTGAATAAAGTTTTCAATTCTTTATATTTGTACATATTGTAAAGTAGTAGACAATAAACAGATCTCTTTTTATGCGCTCTTGTTCCCTTTTTCCCCTGAAGAATCTAACGTACCACAATGAAAAGCACTGCCACCGTGTCACCCAAGGCACTCAAGGCCTAGGTTTCAAAGGGTTCACGAGCAAATAACTGCTATTTGGCTTTCGAAGCGCGCGCCACTGGCACGAGCTGCTTCGCGATTGGCTGCTGGTATCCAAAATGGCCGCCTTGCCGGGAGCTTCAGCTGTTCTGTCGGCTGGTTATGGTTGAGGTTAACTGCACTTGTCAACTTCTCGTCAGCCGACGAGCTGGACGTGAACCACAAATACTCGCCAAAGACTAATTTATCGATCGAAACTTCAAAACTAGGATCAGTATCTCTCCCCCGGTGTTGGAGGAACGGGGAAAATCCGTTGAAGGATGGCAGCTGAAGCGACATTCACACAAATGCAGGTACGATTGCGATCTCGTCAAATCCGGTTCGTATGTCTACATTTGGTGCCCTTGGCCTGTACTTCTACCCCATTTTTCAGAGGTTTTACCTCTGGTTTTTCAGATTGATTTGTTATTTTTCGACTGCTCATGGGTTGATTTCTGTTAGTAGACAATATTTTTTCTGTTTATGTTCTCAGATGTGACTTCTACGATGGAAATTCCTATCTTTACTTTTCTCCTTAGTCGCATTAAGTTACTTTTCTTCCATTTGATTGGCTACTTTAAAAGAGCACTCTGCTGCTTTAGCAGAAGACGACGGGATTCAGGCGAACATGTTATGCTGACTGGAGTTGGAGTGATTCCATCATCGTCCCCTGCTGTGGTTTGTATTATAATCTATTCTTTTTATCTCAGACCATCCTGACACAATTCCATATCTTTCATAATTTTTGTTACGTTTCTTTTAGGTTGAAGATTCCTGGGCCCAGTGGGACAACAGTAATGATCCAGAATGCGTGCTTACATACCAAGACCAGAAAAAACCTTGTGACATTAAAGAGCACATAGAGTTATACCGACAACAAACTATGGCTCTGGCTCGTCGGACATCAGAGGAAAATGTGGAACCAGAGGCCAATTACTTCCAGGCAAGTCTTGGCATTTCTGGTAATTTGTTTTGTGCATTGGAATCCCATATATTACTGTATTTTCTTTTCTTTTCTTTTCTTTTCTTTTCTTTTCAGGATATGACACCCACCATAACAAAACAGAAAAAAATATTTGTCAATAGCCGTAAACAAAGAGAGAGTAATCAGCCAAGCTTATCACTTGGTGTTCAAGTTGGTCACATTGAGGTAAGCATTAAAAACATTATTATGGTTGCGTTTGATATGAATCTGTTGTAAGTTTAAAATTGTTTGTAGGCCGGTGGTGAGTTAGGAGAATGGGTGGAAAACCCAGGCTGGGATGACGACACTCAACTCGACGGTGATGAGACTGTGGATGCCTTAGTCCGTGAAAATCGAAGGCAAGAACGTGAAAGAAGACTTCTTGAGCAGCAACAGCGGCGCATGGAAAGACATGGGCGAGCTGTACCTCTTGGTGCTCGTATCAGTTAAAATTAAACTAAGTTCATGCAACC
Organism: Stenchaetothrips biformis; assembly: GCA_030522485.1. Classification (NCBI taxonomy): domain Eukaryota; kingdom Metazoa; phylum Arthropoda; class Insecta; order Thysanoptera; family Thripidae; genus Stenchaetothrips; species Stenchaetothrips biformis. Next base: position 10,702,884 of record CM060095.1, on the reverse strand, counting down.
TTTCTGAGAGAAGAATTATTTTTTTTAAGTTTCTATTTGTTGTTTTCCCTAATTTTGTGAGTCTTTATGTGATGATATTTTATCTGCAAGATATGCAGTTTTAATCATTGTTTATTTTATGGTAAGCTACGTGATATGTTTAGAAGTGTAGGATCTCTGTGTATTTTGATCAAGGAAACAAATGTTTGAAGACATTTATAATAGTTGCAATGCTAACGATCACTGAACAGTGAATGTGTGTGAGTTTGGCTATGCTCAAGTTATAGTTACATATATATTGACTAGAATTAGATTGTGTCAAAAGACGATGATTGATGTGCTTTTTAATTTTAAAGAGCATCTCACAGCTACTATAATCATGAATTATATCGTCATTTTAAAAAAAGGAGAATTCCTGGTTGACATTTGTGTTTTCATTGATGCCTGCTTGTCACTGCTTGGGTGCCTCGCTGTCATACACCCCGCAGGCTTTGGCCTTGGGGCGCCTCTGTTGGTCGGTCCCCTCCGGCCCGGCAGGGCTGTTGGGGAATGCAAGGATGCAAGTTGAAAAGGAGAGCGCGGTGACCGGAAGTACTTGGAATCGTACCCGCGGACGGCTGCTGCGGCCTGGAGTTCCCCCGCCGCCTCCGAGCCGCCCCCGCCCCCAGCTGCTGCTGCTGCGGCAGTGGCGGCACCGCTCCGCGACGCGGGCTGCGCGGGCTCTGCCTCCCCGTCCAGGCCCGTTGCCCCTGCCAAGCGAGGGGTAGGCCACCCGGCGCATGCATGAGTGACGCGGGCAGCCCACCTTGCACGCGGCAGGCGCTTGGACTGCTGGTGCGCTGCTGGTGCTACCTGCCGCGGCGTGCTGCGTCGGGGTCTGGCTTCCCGAGTCCGCCGCCAGCTCCACGGCCACGTCCGCCAGGTTGTGTGGGAAGCAGATGTCGCCCGGGGACAGCCAGTGCTCCTCCCTGCCCGCCTCCTCGTCCGGCCCCGCGTCGCTCTGGCCACCCAAGCCTCCGCCCTGCCCTTCGCTACAGTCTCCCAACTGTGCTCCGCCGAGCCCTTCGCTCTGCCCTGCCAGCTCTGGGCCTTGGCCTTCCAGCCCTTCGTCTTGTCCTACAGGCTCCAGCCCTGTGCCTTGCCCACCCGATCTCCTCCCCTGTCCTTGCTGCCCTCCTGTCTGTTCGCTCAAGCCCTTCTCCAGCTCTTCTCGCAGTTCCCGCGGCCGTCCGTCGAGGTCCTGCCTGCTCCTTTGCGTGTCTTCGTCCTGGTCCTGGTCACGCCCCGCCTGCGTGACGGCATCCTGGGGCGCGGTGGCGGCGGCCGCCGGGTCGCGTCCGGGACGGCGCCCAGCTTGGTGCTCGCCCTTGGCAACAAGTCCGTTAAGCTCGCGTTCGGAAGCCAAAACACACATGTGCGTTCTGTTTTTGTCAGCTTGATTTCCTTGCCGGGCGGCCAATGTCGATGGGATAAAATGGGGCGTCGGCCGAGCAGGCCTAGATAGTGGCGGGATGTCCTACGGGATGTCCTACGGGGAGGGCCGTCGCATCGCCCCCACCTCGCTGCCGGAGCGCCGGCCCTTGCTGGACGTCGCGGACACGCGCGACGCGCGCGACGCGCTGCCTGCGGGAGCGGTCGGCTCGGCCAGCTGGACACCGGACGGGTCCACGCGGAGCTGCATCATCTTCTCGGTGATGGCCTCCAGGATGTCGCCCAGGTTCACCACGTCCGGGTCCAGGCGGGAGAACAGCTCGGGGAGCGGCTGGCGAGGGAAATGTGTTCTATTGAGCAGTCCGCTGTGGCGCGGTCCCTCCCCATCTCGCTCGCACTCCCGCACCTCGTCCTTGGCGTCGTCGTGCAGCTGGGGCGTGCGCGGCCTTGCCGCCGGCCCCGCGCCCTGCCCCAGCCCGTGGTCCGGCCCCAGCGGCCCCATCACCTCCTGCACCACGTCGCGGTAGCGCGCCAGCTCCTCCCACAGGTGCGTCTGCGCCGCGCGGCCGCGGAGCGACGCCTGCAGCAGCACCGCGGCGCGCAGCATCGTCTCCTCGGGGGCGCGGGAGAAGAGGTGGCGGGTGTCGACGCCCAGCTGCAAGCAGGGGTCCATGAGGGGGTCTCCCCTCTCGGAACCACCGCCACAACAACAACAAGAAGCACACCGGCTGGGTGACGGCCACGCGCGCGCGGCGCCGGGTGAGCGGCACGAAGGCGGCCGCCTCCTGGGCGGACTTGAGCCTCATGGCCTTGAAGAGGGCGTGCACGTCGCGCAGCTTGTCCTCGCTCCACTTGGTGAGGTAGTCGCACAGGCGGACGCCGCCCTCGGGCTGCACGCGGCCCACCAGCGCCAGGGAGGGGTTCCACAGCTCCTGCACGCGCGCCGCGCACAGCGGCAGTCCCCTGCTGAAGCTGGGCCGGGACCGGCGGCTGCGGATCTTGGGGCACGTGGCGCTGGCCTCGGCGGCCTGGCAGCGCCGCAGCTTGCGCAGTCCTGGACGAGGAGACCGTCACCACCCAGGCGGGCCAGGCGGGCCAGGCGGGCCAGCCCAGGGCCCTGCAGCACCGTACTTCTCTCCTTGTCGCGCCGCAGGGCGCTGAGGCGGCGGGCAGCGCTGCGGCTGCGGGCCGTCCAGTTGTCCTCCAGTCGCCGCTGCAGCCGGTCCTGCAGCGCGTCCAGCCGGGCCGCCGCCAGGGCCTCCGCGGCCTCCATGCGCGGCGCGGCTGACGCGTCCACCTCCTGCACGCGGAGGACGCTTGCAAACAGGCAGCGAGGGCACGGCCGCGCTGCCACGCTCGTCGGGGTGCTTACCGCGGACCTGAAGGCGAGGGCGTCCTCGACGACGGCCTCCAGGACGTCCTGCTTGTCCCTGGCCGACAGGGCCGGCACCAGGGACTGCCACGCGGCGTGCACATCGCTGCGCGCGGCCCGCTCCTCGGTGTAGGCCCACGTGCGGTAGGGGACGCCTGCGCCAGTGTGAGTGAGCGTGTGTGTGAGAGCCGCGCCGTCGCGTTCCATTGCACTTGCCTGGAATGGTGGATGGGCGCACCACGCCGGGGTAGGAGACCTTCCTGGAGAACGCAAAGCAGGGGCCGGCGAGTAGGTCCCCGGAGAGACCCGTCATCGTGGCGGCCTTTTAGGCGTGCTCGGTCCCCGCTAAGGTCCCGCGCCTCGCCGTCTCCGCGGCAACCTGACCGCGCCGCTGGCAGCCACTGGCGTCTGGTTGTTGTTCTTCACAGATGGCCTGGCCAGGCTGCGGCTGGGAACATCAAAGTGACGTCGTGTTTTCGGCGACGAAATTCAAGGCGAACACGGAAAGTCGTCTGCGCACGCGCTCAGCGCTAACGCGACCTGCTTCAAATCTGGCGCGCGGAAACATCGATCGATACATATCGAAGTCAGGCAGCGATAGTATCGAAGAAAGGCAGACAGCCAGGCAGCGCAGCAGATGACTGGAACTGCAGCTGATTTAATTGAAAACACGCGGTAGTTCTACAGCTTTTGGCGTTCAACGTTCCCTGAGCTCTCCAATTTGACAAGCCGCTTTGCGTCTGTACATCAGCTTCTTTTTGGAAAGGTTTGTTCGTTCTCATTCTTGCTTGTATTCCCTTGTGTTCATGACCATAACCTAACAGCATACGGTGGTTTCTTTCATATAATTTCTAAACCACGAGTATTAAATTTAAGGTCAACCGGGCAATGTATATTTTTTTCTATTTCAACTCGTCTCTCACAGTATTTTGCAATTTTTGGAGGATGCTCTCTAGTTCTGAGAAAATTCAATAACTCCCTTTGTTTCTAACAGCAACTCATCACTTTTATTCCATGCATTTTGTCTGGCAGTATTTGTCCTTGTAATTATTTATTTCCTTTTATCTGACCTCTGGCTACCAAGATAATGAAGATGCCACTGTAACAAAGTTTTTGTGTTCCTTGTAATCCATCGAAATATAGTATTTTATAGTTCGTCCGTCTTTGTTACTAGAAAATAAACTGCTAACACCATGGCCAAGAAAAATAACCGCCAGCAAGACCCCAACGATTCATCTGATTCTGGGGACACCAATGCCGCTTCTGCAGGTAATCTAATTTTCAATAGAAATTGCTCTTGTGATACATCTATGGCAATGTGTAAATGTGTTTATCTCTGTGTGTCATTTTCAGCTCCTTCAAGTGCTTGCAAGCACATAGCTAAAGCAGTCCAGCTTGGCACAGTTAAGAAGAAACTCAAAGGCGGCATTCGGACTTCTTGTGATGCATGTGCGAAGAAGACTAAACAGGCCAATATTGTGGTTAGTATTGGCTCTGTAAGTTTGACCACTGTCATATGTTTCTATCCACTTATTTTGCTGTTGAAAGATTTATCCAGCATGGGTGCATCAATCATTAAAAATTGCTTTCTTCTTGCAGCCTGACGTTTCTACAAGCAATGAGGAGGAAGTGACCGATGAAAATTGGACTTACTGGATGTGTTTGACTTGTGCGCATATAGGTTGTGGGCGCGGTCAGCTAAAACATGCTCTTGCACATTATAAGACGCCCCGATCAGACAAACATGATTTGGTAGTCGACATTGAGACATGGATTGTATGGTGGGTATTTGCTCAGAATTTCTTTCATTTATAGATGTGGCATTTAGGGCCGTAGCTCTTCTTTAAGGATATCTTGATTACACGTATGTCTTTGTTTTCTTAGGTGCTATTCTTGTGATCAAAAGATGGCTATGAACTCAACAAAAAAGCTTCAGGAGTGTGTAGAATACATACGCCGACATATGCAGTCATCTTCAAAATCCATGCGTAAGTTGGAGTGGAAGTTTCTGTGGTTTGTGTAGAGTTCTCAATATTGCTCTCAAAGTAATCATGTTGTGATTGTTTCATTTTATCAGCTGTCGTATCAGAGGACATGGCTCAGAGCCAATCATCCTTGACTGTGTCAGTAGTCCCTTCTTCAGATAAGGATGATACTAATGTGAACCAAAAGTCAACTCAATTCCTTTCTCAAGCAAGGAAAAGTAATATCACCAACAAAGATTTGGCAAAGCCTAGTAAAGTTAGAGTGAGTTCAAACCTTTTATTAAAGGCTATTGTAAGTTTTTTATTGACTCAAAATTTTAATTTTTATTTTGCCTTTTATTTTCAGGGTCTTATGAATTTGGGAAACACTTGTTTTTACAATTCAGTACTTCAGTGTCTAAGTGTAACTCCATACTTGGCAAAGGTTTTGGAGAGATTGACTTGTAGCGGTGAGGTCTTCACTCTACCAGGAAATACAAAGCCAGAGGATTTTGAGGTAGTTGTCATATTCTCTTCAATTAACTTATCAGGCGGGATTTTCTCATGAATAATGAATCTTTGATTCCAGGCCCCTTCAGTCCATGGGTCACTGGGGGATTCTGGTCCATTGAGTGGTGCTCTCTTATCAACTTTGTTGGAAATGAGGCATCCTGATTTGCATGCAGACACCTTGAGGCCTCAAAAGTTACTCAAGCAAGTACAGGATGCTTTCCCTCAGTTTCGAGGAAACGATCAACATGATGCCCATGAACTACTGCGCCATCTCCTGGAAGGTGTGCGATCTGATGACCTAAAGGTATGATCCATGTATTGTATTACAAATTTTTAAAGCAAGTCCATTGAAAAATTATTTCTTAACAACTTTTGAACAAATTATTTCAGCGCTTTCAGCGTGTGATTCTGGAACAACATGGCCTTTTAAGACGTAAAAATGATGAGGTGGCATCTGATTTGAAAAAGAGAATGAAGTTGTATGGCCAGCAACTTCAAGATCTCACCTTGGGTGTAGAAGGAATTTTTAAAGGGCAGCTAGTGAGCATAGTTGAATGCCAAGATTGCAAACACCATTCAATACGCTTTGAAAGCTTTCTTGATTTGAGCCTCCCTGTTATGGAAGACAAAGTAGGCTATGCTATAAATCTCCATGTGTCTGTTCATTACCATTTCAGTGTAGTGACATTTTAATTTTTGATGCCTTTTTCTAACATTGTAGCCCTTGCCACCTATGCGGAAGAAGGATCCAGTTGAAACATTTGCAGGAGACGAGGGTCTCAGTAAATACCAGATCAGAAAACGACAAAAGATGGAAAAGAAGGCGCTGAAGCAGAAGCGAAGAGAGAAGATGGAAGGATGCGTCACCATTGCAGAGGAACCTGCCAAGGGCTCTGACGGACCCGAGTCTGGTAAGGTGAACCTTCATCTCGAACAGTGCGTGCTTGTGTGTCCGTTTGACTTGACGCCTCTTCTTCTGGAAACAGCTGAAGAAAGCGACGCCGACGTGGAAGACAACGCGGAGCAGGACGCCACGGAGAACACGAAGGAGGTGGTGGAGTCTGGCTACAGCTCGGACAAGCAGAACACTGGGGAATCGGACGGCACGAGTCCCTCCATCGGGGCTGCCGGCGCCGACGCCGTGGAGGACGCCGTTGAGGACGCCGTGGAGGACTCCGGGGTGGCCGCAGGCCCCGAGCAGGAGCCGACGCCCGCCGCAGCCGTGGCCCCACCCGCGGGCTCCCCCGCGGTGTCGGTCTCGCTCACGGCCTCCGCCTCGCCGTCGCCGACCGCCTCGGCGTCGCCCTGCGTGGCCGAGGCCGAGTCGCCCACCGCGCCGGTGTCGTCCGGGGGGCCGGCGTCGCCGGGCCCACTGCAAGGCGCCGTGGCGGCGCCCGTCGAGGACTGGTCCTCCTTCCACACCCCGGAGCACGGGCTGCAGCTCGGCCTGCAGCTCGGCCTGGACCACGGCGGGCAGCCCCAGCCGCGCTGCTTCACCCCGGTCGACGAGGAGCTGAGGATCACCATCCCGGAGAGCGGCGAGGGCTCCATCCACATCTCCCCCGTGCAGCCGTGCGACCGGCCCGTCTCGAGGCGCGGCTTCTTCCCGGGGGACACTCGCCGCTCTGGCGTCGGCGGCGACCTGGACAGCGGAGTCGCCCCGGACTTCACGCCCGAGCTGGAGAACAGACTGCTGTCCTTGTGTCTCAACTCCAGCAGGGGGGCGGACGCAGAGGCGGTGGGCGGTGGCCGCAATGACGGCGAAGAGTCCATGAAGAGTGCGGCGGACGCCGAGGAAACGAGGAGGAAAATCGACGAATGGTACGAAGGACAAAAACCTGCAGATCCAGTCGAGGATGTGATCTGCAATAATAATGAGAGAAATGACCATCTGGACGGAGAATTTTTTGAAGAGGCAAAACCTTCCAAGTGCAAGACAAATCTAGTTACTGATAGACCCACCCAGCGTTCCGCCTCTGGAGACACAGCAGACAATAAAATTGACTGGTGTAAAACTCTAGCATCTAGGCAGCAGACTGAGGAAGGTGAATGTTCAGTGATTTCATGTCTCAACCAATTCACATCAGTAGAACTGATGACTGGCAACAATAAAGTTGGATGTGATGCTTGTACTCAACGCCAAAATAAAGGTATATTAATGCTGAAGTTAGCTCTTATAACAACTTGGAATATGAGTTTCAATTATATGTATTTTGTCAAATGTTTTAGGTGCAGAAGGGAAAACGGTTTATAAAAATTCAACAAAAATGTTCCTTATCAGTTCTCCACCTCCGGTGCTTATTCTTCACCTGAAACGCTTCATGATGGAAAATTACAGGTTTAAGAAACTTCAGCGTTTTGTTAGTTTCCCTCTTGAGCTGGATATAGCACCATTCTGTTCTATAAAATGCAGGGTAAGGATCTGTTTCATTTTTTTTTTTATTTTTTTTTAATTAATTATAAATATTTTGATGTGTGACTTTAACAGTTCCCTTTTTTTTCATAGGATTCACCTGCATTCCAAGATACTCAAACTGAAATAAAATATTCCTTGTTTGGAATTGTAGAGCATACTGGATCCCTGAATACTGGTCATTACATAGCCTATATAAAGGTAAATCTTTCTAATGTTTAAAGACTTAACATGTGCATTTCCTGTTTGGAAGCATACAATAACTTTTGTTAATTGTGATTTCAGGTCCGGGCTAACCTTGGTGAAAACGACCCCAGATGGTCCTACCTACCTCTAGCTCGGGAGTTTGTCTACCCCAAAGTGGATTCAAGCGATAATGTATCAAATGGTAGCCAAATGGAAGAAAAGTGGTACTCCATAAGTGACTCTAGAGTAGTTGAAATTGCAGAATCCAAAGTTTTAAAAATTCAGGCTTACTTATTGTTCTATGAAAGAGTAGTGTGAAACCTGGTTGGAGGTGAGTACTTTCACACTGTCTATAAAAGTGAATAAAGACTAAAAGGAAAAAGGCTTTATGTCTCAGATTCTAATGAGGTTTTGATTATAGTTAATTTGCTCAAAGGATTTAGACCGCCCTCTAACATGACATTTTCCATTGTACTCTCATTCCAATTTTGTAACTTCAGTGTGAAGTTAATAAGATACACAGTTTGTGGCTTTTCGGAAAAATGGATGCCACTGATGTATATTCATTGTTTTGTATCTCAAAATCTACTGACCTTGTCTCTTCCAATATCCTATTTACTGGGTTGTCATATCTGTGATATTCTGGCAGTTCTTTGTAACTCTTGTACCGTTTTTAATTGTATAATTGTAACATTTAATAGTTATTATAAATGAATTGCCTTGTGAATTGGGGGCACATTCCAATCATGAGGAAAGTTGTTGTTTTTTTTGTTGTTTTTTTTTTTTCAGATTATTATCAAGTAATGTCCAATACTGTTTAGATTTTGATTGTACATGGAATCTGCATATCTGTGCTTGCTTGGTTTGGTTTTTTATATCTTATTTATATTTTTTTTTTGGTTTATCTTCAAGATTACCTATGAATAACTTCTGTTTGAGATGGTCATTATATGGCCCATGTAAGGATAAGAGGATCTAGTCAAGCAACTCTGTGCCTATTTCTGTTGCCTGTTGTGTGATTTTGGGAATGTTTTCAATCTAATGAAATATACCTTAACCGGCATGTCTTGCTTTAGAAACCTATGAATGCATCCTGCGATTCCTATTGATTTTGTACTTTTTATTCATTCACATTTTCTTTGTTGGAATGAAAATAAATAAAATGTCACAAAAGGTCTAAATTTTTAATGCTTTCTTTTTTTTTTTGAACCTCTTGTGGGGCTTTCCCCTGAAGGAGCATTCCAACGGGATCGCATTCCTAGGGGCGTGTGGATCACGTGGTGCACACGCACGCTCCCAGGCAGCGAGCCTGGCCCGGCCCGGCTGCGGCGGGGAGGGGAGGGGAGGCGGCCTTCTGATCTGCCCCTTGCCAAAGTAATTCCACGTGGCGCCGCGGTGCTGAAAGGCTGCAAAGTGGGCCGCCGGAGGTTCCAGGCGTTCCAGGGGCATCCGAGGGCATGGGGGACGCCGCACGAGAGGGCGGGGCGGGGTGCGCAGCCTTGGTGCTGCCTTTGAGAGGCAATAAAGGGGCCGTGTACAACGTAAGGCGCAACACGGCCATTGTTCGGGCCGTCCACGTATCACGTCACACCGTGTGTGTGTGCGCGTTGGCGTGGCGCTGCCCGCACCTGCTGGGGGTCCTGGACATCCTGGAGCCAACTGGCCCGTCACTGTATCTGATTGTGGTTCGCCCGGACAACCTCGTGGCAGAGCCCTGGGCAGCGCCGCCAGCAAGGGGCGGGGCCGAGCGTCCGTCTTGCCTGAGAACGTCATCGCCGTCGTCGTCCAGGTGATGTCCGCCCGCTCGGTGGCTGCCCCCCGTTTGATTGACCCTCCCCCCCGCGTTTGCCTTGAGGCTGTCCCCACCCCCACTGCCCATAAACCTAACCAAGTGTAGCCTCCGATTGGGAAGCAATTCGCCGACAATATCCGTTTTCGCTGCGGGCCCGAGCGGGAACGGCGCGGCGGGCGGGGGGCGGCACTCTGGGCGGGGCGGGGCAGGGCGGGGCGGGGTGGGGTCGCTGCCAGTCCCCTGGACGGCGTCCAGGACATACACTGCCCTAGGGCACCCGTGCGACCGGGGCCGGCCGGCCCGCACGTGTATTACAACTGTCTCACTCCAACGGGACGACGACGACGACGACGACGACGACACGGCGGCACTTGGGGCGGATCAAGTTGTCGCGGAGGGAAGGGGGGAGGGGGGGGGGGGTCTGGGTCACCAGGGCGCGTTTAACCATGGCCAGCCCGGGGGAGGACCATTTCAACAAGACGCTCGTCCGTCCGTCCGCATCTTCGAGTTGTACGTCACCTTCTAATCGAGAGGGCCGTCGCTGAGTCCGCCTAGGAGCAAGGAGTTTTCTCGATTCCGCCACTCGTGTGCCCTGCGCTCGGCTCTGCTCGGCTCGGCTCTGCTCCGTTAGCGTCAGATTGAGCGTCCCGTTGCGTCCCGTTAGGTTCCGTTACGGTTTGTCACGGCCCACTTGCGCTTCGTGCGTAGCGCGCTGGTAGCGCCGCGCGCGCATGTGTGTGTGTGTGTGTGTGTGTGTGTGTGTGTGTGTGTGTGTGTGTGTGTGAATCCCCTGGCGATTGACTGCGTGCGTTCGGCTCGGACTTTCTGGCTACAGGATGGGTGACGCTCTCCCACCCCTCCGGTTCCCCATCCCCTGCCACACCCTCGTGGCCGCTGCACTTGCTGCAGCACCAAACCACGGGCGTGCCCCCTCCTCTCCCTCTTCCCCCCGCCCTGTCCGCAAACCGTTGGAATTTGCGAGGTTTCGTCCGATTCCTCGCGGTCGCCGTGTTACCGGGGAGTTATGAGGTTGTATCGACTGCCCCCCCCCCCCCTTCCCCCTGATGGGTGGAGGCAGCAGGCTGGCAGCACCGCCCCGGTTAGCCTAGAGTTAGCCCACCCGCACACAGCCATGCAAGGGGTCTTTATCCTGCCTACTCGGCAACGCTGCACACTACACGGGTGGCGGAGGGCGGGAGCGCCTGCAGGGCAGGCAGGCCCGCCGCGCACGCCAGTCCAGCGGGTGGCCTACCCCCGGTCCCGCGGGCGGCAAGGCGAGGCTGGCAGGCAGCACTGGCCGGCAGCCGGGGGACGCCGCACTCTCCCTCAGTTTCCCCATTACCATTTCCCCACCCTGTCCTGCCGGACTCCCGCACGCGTGACAAAAACCGCGAGTAATTTCATTTAGGCATCGTTTTGTTGTTCGTTTTTGTTTCTTTTTTTTTCTCTCGGGCCGGCAATCAGCGGGAGGGAGGGGAAGGGGGCGAGTGTGGCTGTACAGAGGGTAGTGTGGTGTAGTCCTCTTCTTTTTTTTTATCAACAATATCCCTCATGTTGCGGCCACGAATGTTGGAACGAGCCCCTGATAAACACATACACACTTACACGCGTAACTACACATACGCACACAGAGCGCCGGACAGCGCGTATCCACTCCATCGATAGCTACAAAAAAAAAATTAAATAAAAATAATGATTGCGGTTATGTAGTGCTAGTACATACATGCGCGTGCCACCGACGCAAAAGTAGAGCAGGCCAGAAGTTCGGTCTTTGTGACATTTTTTTATCCCCTCACTCCGGCGGGCATGGGAATCAAATTACACACGTGAAGTCGCATATCCGTATCGGTGGCAAAAATCAGCAACAACAAAATACAACAGGGCAGGTTTTTCTCCGACCCCACAGTTTTGTTGTTGTTGTTTTGTTTTGTCCTGTATTTCTTCCGTGACGTTGTTGGGGCAGTCGCTGCGTGAACCGCTGTGACCCGCCCGAAAACCAATGTGCCGCGTGCGCCCCGCCCCGCCCCGCCCCGCCCCGCCCCGCCCCGCCGCGCCACGCCACGCCCACACGCTGGAAAAAGAGGGGTGAGGGAGAGAGGGAGGTCGCCGGATGCAAAGACCTAAATTATAAAACTTTGAGTGCGGTGGCAAGTTTCTTCTTCTCCAGCGAGATGAATACGACGAGCCCGCGCCTCTGTCTCGCTCGCTGCGACTCCAGCCCGCTCCAGCCAGTCCCCCGGCAAGTAAACAGACTGCGCGCGCGAAAAACATTGAAACCGCGCCGTCCACATATTACGTGCGGCGGCGTTATCTTGCCTCGCCAGGCGGAAGCGGAGACAAAGGGCGGCTTGCCGACGCCGCCGCGGCTGCGGTCTTTAACAGTGCCGTGGTTCACATTAAGGTTCACGGAGCGCCACATTTTTTTTCTTCTTTTTTCCCCCCTTTTTTTAAAAAAAATAAAAAATAATTGTCTTATGTTTTACGTTAAATCCGACCGTAGGTGTTTTTTTCTTTTTTTTGTTTATTTTTGTGCCCCCACGGGTTGCGCGCCCGACGCCCCCTCGGCGTTGCGGGCCGCGCCGGGCCGCGCCGGGCCGCGCGATGTGCGTGTGCCTGCCGTGCCCGGCTGCCCGGCTCCGCGCGCTGATTCATCGACCCGCCTCTCGACTCCAACAATTAACGCCCTATAATTTGTAGAGCAAATGAACTGGAAAGCGGCGGCGTGGCGCGGCGTGGCGCGGCGCGGCGTGGCGTGGCGTGGCGCGGCGTGGCGTGGCGTGGCGTGGCGTGGCGTGGCGCGGCGTGGCGTGGCGTGGCGCGGCGCGGCGTGGCGCGGCGTGGCGTGGCGTGGCGTGGCGCGGCGTGGCGTGGCGTGGCGTGGCGCGGCGTGGCGCGGCGTGGCGCGGCGCGGAAGTCGGCGGCCCGCGGCGTGGCGGAGCGCGGACCAGCTCGGCGCCGCACTTGGAGTGGAAGCGGAGCGGCCAACCGGCCGGCTAGCTCACACTTGGGTTAATGGCGTAAAAAATAACCGCAGGGCGCGTTCGAACCCGGGGATACAGACTGCCGCCGCTGACGGTGGCGGTGGCGGCACCCACACCCACTGAGTCGTCAGAAAAAAAGCGCAGCCAGTCGAAGAAAGGAAGGGCGGCGTGGCGCAAAAACGCACAATCGTATCTGTTCATCTCTGGGCGCGCAGTTACTGGCAGAGAAGGACGCTCCAGTCCTTCAGCCATGAATACCAAAGCGTCACTCCACTGGCGGGGCGGGGCGGGGCGGGGCGGGGCGGGGCGGGCCGGCCCCAGGGCTCCGGTTAATGAAGGCATTATACAGCCCGGTTACGCGGCTTTATTAGGGAGGGCGGGGCCAGGGCGGGGCCAGGGCCGCCATGCCGCGCTGCACTACGTGGCCCCGGCTCGACGTGGGACGCCCCTCATTAAAACAATGAGTTAGGTGAGAAAGGCGCCCTGCGTTTGACAGGCCCATTTCGCTGTCCATCGACTATCCGGGCGTGGCGCGGCGGGGCGGGGCGGGGCGGCGGTGACAGCGATCCCATGATCGTGTCCATCCCGACGCCGCACACGTAGTGGAGAGCACACTCAACAAGTTCGCAGCGCCAGAATATATTTGCGGCATTTTTTTTTCTTTTTATTTACCACCACCGGGTCGCCAGCCCTGCCCGATCCTTCCGCGGCGGGTTCCTGGTTTTTAGAGCGTCGCAGCCTGCGGTGCGGCGGCGGCTACCCCGGCAGCGCTGCTGCTCCGTGATGACGTCACTATTTGTAGACCGCCGGAAGGCCGGAGTTGAGGTCGGCGAAGTTGAGGCTCGTTCGCGCGCGCTTGGAGCAGGTCTATACACGGCGGCGATAACCAATACACTTAATTGAAGGCAGAGAGAAGGGGGAGGGGGGGGTCGATAAAAGGAGTGGACTTTTCGTTTTGGCGTTGTGGTTATTTCCCCTGGGGACGCTAAATACAGTCAGGCTCGCACCCTGGCGCCGGGAGGGGGGAGGCATAACTAACCTCTTCTCATTGCCAGCCGGGCGGGGCGCCGCGCACACCGAGACCCTCTCGCACCTCTATCGCTCCTCACGCCGCGAGCGCGCCACGCCACGCCACGCCACGCCACGCCACGCCGCGCCTCCACCCTCGCGGAGTAGCGGGCCCACTATACCTGCATCGCCGAGAGAGAGAGAGAGAGAGAGAGAGAGAGAGAGAGAGAGAGAGAGAGAGAGAGAGAGAGAGAGAGAGAGAGAGAGATGCCACCCGAAGCGCGCTCCCCGCCGAGCCCATGACCCTCCCGATGCTGTCCACTCCATCCTAGCTCGACCCTCGACCGTCCATGAGTGCAGTAAGGGCCGCCATGGCCGCCATACGGCGTGCCGGACCGTGCACGTTTTCTATTATTTTAGCAGCACTCGGCAATTCGGTCACGTTCCCCAGTGAGGGGATGGGCATCTTGGCATCAAGGTATTAGGGAGGCAGCAGGCACTGCAGGCACACCACACAGCAGTCCTCCCCCATCCTTTCTCTCTCTCTCTCCCTCCCTCCCACTACATCAAAACCACCCAGGGCTGCTTCAACTCAATTGAATGCGAGGGGCATGTTACCATCCCGGTGGGGAAAAAGCGACCCTGCCAAGAACTGGCACACTGCAACGGAAGGCTTCAACGTCCGGGCATCATGTGAGTCACCACAAAAAACGTTCACTTTTTCTTTTCGGTGCTTAACGACAGTGTGATGATTTATTTACAGAAACTGCGCAGTGATACAGAGCGAGATGGACTTCCGGCAAGGAAGCGGCCTTTCCCCCGAATTGTCTTGCGCCTTCGGATTGTGGCGGACGGCATTCGCGCATTGCGCCTATTCGACCCTCGTCTCGCCGCCCCTTGAAACGTCCAGCCGTCACGGAAGCCTTTATGATTCATGCGTCTCGGCGTCTGGCGGTGCTGCGCCGCGCTGAGGGAAGCAGGCGAAGCAGGCGAAGCAGGGAGCGGAGGAATGCGGATAAGGGAGGAGGGAGGGGGCAGCCCGCCCCCGGCCCCGCCCCCCGCCCCCGCCCCCGCCCCCGGCCCCGGCCGCAGTGTGCGGGTGGACAGGCGATTTCGCGGCCCAGAACAAAACGCTCCGTGGGGCGTTCCCCCGAACGTGTACGGTTCGGGCCGATGAAGCCGCAACCCGTCCGTGCCGATGCCCGCGCAAGCCCACTGCCTACCCTGCGCCTCACTCCGCGGTCCCGGAAAAATATTTTGGAGTCCTTGGCGTTGGCGGGCAGCAGTGCAGTGTCTCGACTCCACCGCCGCGTCCCCGTGGTCCCGGTGTGTCCCCGCTCGCCGCCATCTTTATATGAAAAATCCAATAGGACGGCCGCGGGGTTATATTTCACGCCGGAGCTGTAGCGCGAGGGGAGCGGACAGTTGCCAAGCCCTGCTGCGCTGCCGCTGCTGCGCTAAAAGCAAAGGGCACAGCGGCGCCGCCGACCCTGCGACCGGAGCGTGGCGGGGCGGGGCGGGGCGGGCGGGCACTTTGGCCGCGTACCTTTTTGGCCGTCAGGCACCGTCAGGTCGCATTAATTCGGGGGCGATACGCGGGGCGGGGCGCGGCGGCCGAGGCGCTTCAGTGAGTAATGGAGCTGGACGGAGAGCCTCATCCTCGCGATGAAGGCCGCGCTAGGCAGGCCTCTCTCTCGCACTCATGACGCGCACCCTATGCCAGCCTGCAGGCAATCTGGCAGACAGGCAGGCAGGCAAGCTGGCAGGCAGTGCGCAAGTCGCCTGTAATTTCCAAATTTCCATCTCTGTGCTACCCAACCCGAGCCGGGCCGCCCCGGCCGCGAGGGGCGCGGCAACCCGATTAACGCGCTGCTGGTAGTGATGGCGGCGCAGGGAATCACGGGGCGCCACTTCAAAGGGAAGCGCGCGGCAAAAAACAAAAAACAAAAAAAAACGCGTGGGTGGGACGGAACGGGTGGCGGAACGAACGCTAAGTGTTACAGTGTTACTGCACCACGCCAGCCGAACGGCCGCGTCGCGCCGGGACAGCACCCCGCCATGCAAAGTGGTGCCGACCACTTGGCCAGCGCGCCAGCGCGCCAGAGAGCCACCTTTTCAAATTGAAATGCGGCCTCGCGCGGTCGGGCCGGGGGATGCTGCCTATTCAGCGCGGCGTGGCGGAGGCGGCGGGGGAAGCCGGGGTGATAGGTGTTCGCGAGGGCGGCGGTGGTTGAAGAGGACCTCGATGACAGCGGAGGGGATACTCGCGAGAGGGGCTCTGCTCGGAGCACGGCACGACATGGCCGCGAGCCGCGGCATTGTTGGCCGCGTTTTAATGAGCCCGAGATAAACTCGCATGCGGGGTAATTAAAAATGGATGGCTGCCGCGGCGGGGCACAGTGGCGGGGCACAGTGGCGGGGCACAGTGCACAGTGGCGAGGCCGAAAGAACAAAAGGGATGAGCCATTCGTAGGGGAGGGGAGGGTGGCTTGGGTTACCTGTCCTCAGAGACGGCCGCGCGGTGGTTGGCTTTCCAGGGAGCACCGCCACACCGTGGAAGCGCTCACGCCGACCGACGGGAAGCGCCGCGCCGCCCCGCCCCGCCCCGCCCCGCCCCGCCCCGCCCCGCCCCGCCCCGCCCCGCCTGCGCGCGTTTTGTTCGAATGGATGTACAAAAGAGCGAGTTCGACGGGGTGGTGGCGCGCCCGCGAGGGTCTGTCTGTCCTGGGGGTTCTATACGTACCGCTGCAGCGGCAGGCTGCTCTCTCTCTCTCTCTCTCTCTCTCTCTCTCTCTCTCTCTCTCTCTCTCTCTCTCTCTCTCTCTCTCTCTCTCTCTCTCTCTCTCTCTCTCTCTCTCTCTCTCTCTCTCTCTCTCTCTCTCTCTCTCTCTCTCTCTCTCTCTCTCTCTCTCATTGTTGTAGGAGCTCCGCGGGGCGAGGCCGGTGTGGCGCACAGCCTGTCGATGCAACTCACAAAACCGAATGGAACGGCAGAAAAAAAAAACAGGGACAAAAAAACGACAGCAGTAAGCCGGGGAACTGTGGGACGCCCTGCATTCTTGTCGCCTTTCCGAGCGGGAAAATCTATTCCCCTGTGACTTTGGAAAAAGAAAAGAGAAATAACTCATCGGCGTGTACTGAGAGGTAAGTTGTTGTTGCTTTCACGCAAAGGCAACCTCTGGGTATAGCAGTGCTGGTGGTGTCCCCCACTCTGCTCTACTCCACCTTTCAGGTTAGCCAATACACTCGCTCCCTACCCGTGCCCCTTCAGTTTCCAACTTCATCATTCTTCAGGAAATAAAGCCCCCCCCCCCCAAAAAAAAAAAGAGAGAGAGAGAGAGAGAGACGGAAAGGGTCAGAAAAAGCGAACGGGAGCAGCCCAAACAAATGGAGAAAGGACAGAGAGGTGTACCGACGCTGTATTAGCTGGCTGCTTTTTAGCTTTTTGTTGGCATGCCCACCGATTTGGACCCCGACTCGGATGCCGACTGATTCCGAACGCTGCTTTCGTCGCTCTGTCTCGTCAAGAGGAGTCCTGCAGGGGTGCGAGGGAGACGGAGCGACGTGGATTGGCCCGCCGCGCCGCGCTGTGCTGTGCTGTCTCGACGAATGCGGACCCAGCTCGCCATCCATCACCGACTAGCAGCAGCAGCAGCGCCGGCAGCGCGCAGCCATGGCGCAGCAGGGACAGATCTCCAATCGGAATCGCAATAACAATCCGAACCTGTTCGTTTTACAGATGGCGCCTTAATCAAATAATGGCTTTGCTCGCCTTGCCGCGCGACACGCGTGCGTCAGGAAGTCGACCCGTCGCTGCCACGCCCAAAGGGCATTCATGAGTCTGGAGCCTGGTGCCCGAATCAAAGCGGGTTTGCATTCATGAAGGGATTCCCAACTCTGCGGCCCGGTCTCAGCACCTGCGACCTGATGTCGAAGCCTGATGACCTGGGTCGCGATTTTCCCGGCTTCCTCACCGCTGATGGGAGAGGAAGAGTGTGCATGCGTGATGGCGAGATTGCATTGTTGGGATGAGGGCAGCCAAAGTGCAGGCAGTAATCCCCTCCCCCGCTCCGTCCGTCCATCCCCATCTAAGGGTCTCCAGCCAGCCACTCCGGCACCATTGGAAACGGCCGCTTTTACCGGATATCGGCAAAGTTTGGCCGCCTTTTTCACGCGCGCGGCTTCGTCCGGCTTCGTCGCCGCGACCGCAGCGACCGCGACGGCCTCGGCGGGGACGCGGGGACGCCGTCGTGGAGGCTGCGGCGGCAGCAAGTGGGGCGCCCGCTCCGTGTCGTGGGAGCCCCGCCTGGCCCCGCCTGGCCCCGCCTGGCCCCGCCTGGCCCCGCCTGGCCCCGCCTGGCCCCGCCCCTCACGGAGCGCGTCTGGATCACCTGACGGCGCCCTAGCTCGTCGCGGCCGGCAGGGGTCGTGCGAGACGACGGCCTCCTCGGCCACCGCCTCCACGGCGGCTACCTGATCCCGGGGGAGGGATCCCATTTCAAATTGCGCCGGCAACGTGCGTCTACAGCGCCATTCCCCCGACAGGCGTTTGCCAAAAACCGCGCGAAAAAAAATGTACTTTTTATTCATTTTTTTATTCATTTTTTTTTATTCATTTTCTTTATAAATTTTTTTACTGTTTAGGGATGCTTTCTCGTCACCCCAGGAACAACATATCGAATTATGGCGGGAACTTTTTTTTTTCACTCATGTTATGGGTTGGCGCGTTCTGGCCGATCCTCTGGCCCACTGCGCACCCCACGCTACCAGCCCGGGACTCACTAAACGGCTTGCAGCGGACAACGTCGCGACGGAAGTGGCCAGCCTGATAATGACTCGATGCTGCCCTTAGGGTGGCTGCTTTATCTCGCCAGCCCAACAAACAACTGGAAGACAGCCGACCGGGGAGTTGAGCCGGAGCCGGGGGCGGGGCGGGGCGGGGCCCGGGCCCGGAAAGCACTATGGAGGGAGGATGGAAAACTTTCCAATTGAAAGGGAGGGATGGGGAGGACACGAGCCCTGCAGGCTGATTCCGAGCGGTTGGCATTCTCTCTCTCTCTCTCTCTCTCTCTCTCTCTCTCTCTCTCTCTCTCTCTCTCTCTCTCTCTCTCTCTCTCTCTCTCTCTCTCTCTCTCTCTCTCGCACCCCTACGGGGCGCTGCTGTCAAAGCCGCGGCCCACCAACCCCTGGCGCTGCAGGTGAAGCCGCGGTGCCGCGGAAAGCACCAGATCGAACCGAGGCGCGCAATCACACACCCCACGCCGTGTAATGAATCATGAAGATCAACCTCCACACACACACACACACACACACACACACACACACACACACACACACACACACACACACACACACACATACACACACACACACACACACACAGCATCGGCTCCGTGTGCGCGCGGCTCAGTAGGTCCGCCGCGGTGTCGTCTGCGTGCTAATGCGCGACCGGAGTTCCTTCCCCCCCCCCCCCCGACCTGTACAGTCTGATTCCACGCTCCGTCTCCCCCCCCCTCGACCTGTATAGTCTGATTCCACGCCCCGTCTCCCCCCCCCTCGACCTGTATAGTCTGATTCCACGCCCCGTCTCCCTCGGCGGTGCCGGCCGGGCGCGCGAGAGAGACAGAGCGAAGAGGCGCGCCTTGAGGCTCGAAACGGAAACGCGGCTGCCGTCACGACCGACAGATTGCGCGGCAGTGCGAGGGAGTGCGCGGCCCGGGCGTGATGAGATGGCGAATATTAATGGCAGTTTTAAAGTGGTAGTAAGAGTTGGGAGGGCGCGCGCGGCCCGCCAGCCACGCCAGCCCGGCCCACCAGCCCAGCCCACCAGCACGGCCCACCAGCACGGCCTCATGGTGGCTGGCTCTTTGAGACTCCAGGGCGAAGCTGGGAGGGCGTGGGAGTGAGTAGTGAGTTTGGGGGGGGGGGGCAGCAGGGGGGGGAGGGGAGCGAATAAGCACTGCCAAATGGGAAGGAACCTGCACACACACGAGAGAGAGAGAGAGAGAGAGAGAGAGAGAGAGAGAGAGAGAGAGAGAGAGAGAGAGAGAGAGAGGAGGGCCAGCCTTGCGGTTCCAACTTTGCCTGCCGGTGGCACCACCTGCCCCAGCGTGCTTGCCAATGCTGGCAATACTGGCAATGCCGAAGCAGCTCCGGCCAGGTCCTCCAACCTAGAGCTGGAACCACTGGAACGGCACACACAGACACTGACAGACACACACACACACACACACACACACACACACACACACACACACACACACTTGCACATGCAGCAGTAGCCCGCTAGCGGCGTGGCCAGAATTAATCTGTCACAATGCCACGCCGCCCTGCCCTCTGACGTCCCTGGAAGAAGTTTTCTCTCCCTCAGCGCGGGCCTGGGCGGTCGCTGCCGGGCAGCACTAGCAGCAGCAACAACAACAACAACGCAGGGCCGCACCACATCGCGCTCCTCGCGCATATGGCCCATAGGCGCTTGCTATTCGATCCACTGCGACAATTTTTACTTGGCCTTTTAGCGGGAAACTGTGGCACGGTGTTTAAGGCGGCTCCCCCTGCTGCGGGTGGCTGCGGGCCGCCCCCTATCGCAACAATACTGCGTAACAATTGGAGGTGGGCTATAAAGGGCCATCTAATCTCCGATCTCATTTTACCCTAAAAGCAGATGGCCCACTGTGCGGGCCACCCCGCCAGCCCGCCGCCCCGCCCCGCCGCCCCGCCACCCCACGAGCCTCCCACCCAGTACAGAGCAGCCCCAACACAACACCGGGGGATGCAGCTTTTATTTTCCGAAAGTGTTTCCGATGCTCGGCCGGCCTGGCACCGCCGCTGCTGCTGCTAGTGGTTCGAAGCCCCCGACTCTGACCCCGCGCGCTCTCACACAGAGGCGCGCGAGTTGGGGTTTCGTTACGGTTCGTGTTCGTGTGTGTTCTCCTCCTCCTCCCCCCTCCCCCCACCCACCTAGATCTAGGCACGAGTAACGGCAGCGCCTGCTTTCGAACCTTTTATGTCGGTGCAGCAGCTCGCGCTGGGGCGGGGCGGGGCGGGGCGGGGCGGGGTGGGGCGGCCCGAACGGCACACCCGGGGCTCCCGGAGCCCCAACAAGGCCCTCTCCTTACAAAGGGCTGACCAGAGGGCCTCAAAGTGCGGCGACCTCCGCCGACCACTAATCAGGCGGGCCTAGCAACATGCTGCCCCTCCCTGCAGGGCCTGCGGGCTGGCTCCGAACAGCGGCCGCGTCGCCCCGTCTCTGCCGCGCTCACCGTCGCTGAGCGAGAGAGACAGAGCGACCGAACGGCCTCTCGGAATCGCTCGCTGAATGCCCCGCTTCCTACCCCACCCGTGTACCCCCTACCCCTTTTAAGATTTCCAGACATCGCTCTCTTGCGCCCCAATTAACAAGGCGTCTACCATGCAAAGTGACCTCCCCCCCCCTACCCCATTGTGGGGATCATGCTGCTGCTCTTGGCCGGCGGCGCGGCTCGACACTCCAAGAAATATATTGATGTTACCTAGTCAAACAGCGGCGGGGCGGGCGGGGCGGGCGAGCCAAAGACCCGGCGTGCATTTACATGGAGGGGAGGGGGGGGGGGCGCAAGAACCCCGCTCATTGGTTTAAAGACCTTGAGTTAGTTGGAGTGGAATGCGGGCCGATGGGGATCGAGGCGATCGAGCGCCGCGAGTCGGAAATCGGCGAGACGCAAGTTTGTGTCTCCGTGCGGCCGGGCGGGCCGGGCCGCGGCCTGCTGCACGTGGCTCTGCCTCTCTCGCACCCACGCGGAGCGCCGCGAGGGAGACGGAGCGACGAGAGCGCTGCTGGGAGGCAGCCTGCAGGTGAGCGAGTTCCCTCGGGGGCTCTCCCCCAGGGACTCTCCCCCAGGGACTCTCCGACGAGACTCTCTCTCCCCCCCTCGCGGCCGCGGCGCCGCCGCCGCGGTCAGGCTGGGCCTGGAGGCACTCCTCCAATCAGAGGCCGCGTTCGTCTGTTTACCGAGGGGCTGAAAATCATTACCTGGAGATCAGAGATCAGAGGGGGGGGGGGAAGAGTGTCGTCAGGCACGTTAAGCCAAATCGACCACTTTGCAAGTTTTAGCTAATTTGACTGTTCACGGAGTAAGCCCGCCTCCGGGCAGTCCATGTTAGGAGACAATTTTGAATCCGGTTTAATTTTGCTTTCTTCGGATTTTTGGTAAGTCTGGTGACCCCAAGGCGATCCCAGACACCAAGCCGTGACCCGCTAGCCTAACCTAACCCTCTCTTTGAGCACTTGGCGGGATGGGCGGCCTCTCGGGCCGCTCACTGGTCACTGCCCGCCCTCGGCCAGCAGGGCGGAAACCCTTTCTAGTACTTCCTCTTCATTGCATTCTGTCCCGGCGGATCCGAGGCTCTAAAGAGCAGACCGGCCCTTTATTTTAAATCATCGCGGAGGACCAGCTCCCCCGGCAAAGGCCAAACACCGCACTGTGAAAAGCTTGGACCTCGCGCGATGCTGGGGACTAACTGCAAGTTTATTCAAGACAATTTACCCTGAGGCGTTGGTTCGAGTCCGCGGGCAGCCTCGGAGACTCGCAGCCCTCGGATGCAGACAACGCGCAGACGGAGTGGCGCAGTGCACAGGGAAGCGCCAAAGTTGACACTCTGTCCCGAAAGCCGATTGGCTGGCACGCTGTCATCACAGAGGACTATATTCGCTTTCCCTCGGTTTGGTTCCGCGTTTCCCTACCCCCACCACCACGAGGGGGGGCCTTTGCCTCGTGACATGAGAGAAACGGTTTTTAATTATGTAATGGCAACCAGTCCGGGGTTTTCATCATTTTTTCTCCCCCCCCCCGCGTTTTTCGCTGAAAAGCGAAGGGGGGGGGGGGCTCAAGTGGGGTGGAACGGGATGCTGGGCAGCCCGCTGGGCAGGCCCCTTCCACTTGATCGGGTTCTATTGCCACCCAGCGGACGCGCACCCCACTCCGTTAAAAAGCCCGCGTTCCGAACGCGGGTCAAGCCGCGCCAATGGCTACGCCAATGGCCACGCCGCCGAGGGCTGGCCGAGGGATGAGAAGGCCGGCCTAGTTTCCGAGGCCGTTCGTCTTGCCAGCGCCACGACGCCCGCTCGGATACCGTCGCCCTTCTTTCCCCACTTAAACTAAAAAGACATATGAAAATGAGTTGGCCGGCGGCCAGAGCCGTGTCCGACCGGTGCCCACCAAGCCGGCCGCAGCGGGCCGCAGACCTGAAGGGAGGGCGGGGGGCGCGGAGGGCCGCCAGGGATGCCCTGTAGGGGCCCTAGGGCTCTCAGGATTTGGAGTGACGCCTGCGCTAGCCCCTAGTTTATCCCCCAAGAAGTCTGGAGACCCATGAGCATCTACAGCCAAAAAAAAAGGAAAAAAAAAAAGCTTTTCCTGCTGTTATTGAACAAACGCGCACAGTGGGCCGCCCACTACGCCGCCTCGTCCATCAATTTGACGGTATCAGGTAGCCGGAAGCCAAGGAAGGTTATCCCGAGTAGTTCCAGCGGACTAACAGAGTTTCACCTTTCCAAGTCGACCTTGCAGCCGTCCTCCAAATTCATCCCGCCGGAAGCGGATCATTACTTTTTCGTTCATTATTCATCGCTAATTTATTCATGTACTCTGCCTGGAGGCACTTGACGATTCCCATCGCATTCATTCATATTTCATTCATTCTCGCTGCTGTGGTCCCCGAGCAGCACACCGATCGCCTCGCCGTCAGTCAACTACTATGTCTGTTGCACTCGTCACACGTCGCAGTACAGGGTCCCGCCAGGAGAACACTTGGTCTAAGAAAAAAACGCGCCCCACGCTCAACTCAGGATGACCAAAGCAAGATGGCTCCTTTGGTGACTTTCTGTGTCACGAGGGCTTGTTGTGGTCCTCGGAGGAATCGCGTGAGTTCCAGCTTGAGAGACAGGAGGAGGGGTGCCGCAAGTGTGTAAGTCAGGTGACGTCATGCTTCCCTCAACTTCCTGTGCCTGGATGTAAAGAAGGCCAGAAGCACGCCTCACGAGCGTCACTCCGGTTCGGCATTCGCAACTGCGCCCATAACAAGCCCCACGAGTGGTCTTTACAGACTTGTCCATGTTTTTCCCGGCAGAAATACCTGGACGCAGCTGAAGCGACCCTCCGCTCCCCGAGCGAGCTGCGAGCATGGCGGGGGGTCTAAGTTGAAGCCTGAAGCGGCCTGAAGCGCGCAGATGTGGCTGGCGCCCTGTTTTGCCCGTGTTGAGGTTTGTGCCACAGCTGGGACGCGCGCTGCAGATGGAATTTAAATTCGCGCGGTCGGGCAGACCGAGCTGGCAGGCCGGGAAAGAGCGCCAGTATTTCTTGGGGATAATTATCCGGGCCCTCAGCCCTCGTGGACGCGGCGCGCGGCGGCGGCGGCGGGCCCCGCAGGCAGTCTGTCTGTCCCGCACCCCTACGGGGCCCGACGCCCCTCGCAATGAGCCAGCCCCAAGGGCAGCCCTCAGGGTGCTCAAACGTCCACAGCGTAAATCACCGCCTTCGTGCCCTTTTTTGGCGGCGTGCGTGCGTGCGCGCGCAAAGCGGCACGCGCGTGCCAGCCAAAGGAAGCACCCTTTGTTTACTTTTATTTCTTTCCGCGTGCTGTTGTTGTTGTTGTTGTTGTTGTTGTTTTTCTGGTGCTGCAAGTTTAATGCACTGGGCGGCCGCAGCAGCCATTCCGCGTACGCGGCGTTGCGAGCAAAAATTTAGGGGGTCCACTCTGCGGCTCAAAATGAAAGCGCAGCGATGTTGTTGTTGTTGTTGTGTTGTGTTTGTGAGCGCGGTTAGCGCTGCGACCCTAATCCCCGGGAGGGCCGCTGCTATTCGGCGCCTGATCGAGTCCCCCGCGGCGTCCTCCGGAATCATTTCTTTTCACTTTTGCCTGCTTTGCGCGACTGCACTGCGCTGGCAGCGCTGCAGCGGGGCGGCTGGCGGGCGTGGCCTCACTGCCGCGGTATGCCCGCCGCGCGGTGCCGTGCCACGGCATATTTATTTTGGGGCTCCGCCCGTCTGCTGGCCACCCGGGCGTCCGCCTGGCAGGCGCTGCTGGCGCTGCTGGCGCTCCAACACGCAGTGATTACAGACCTACCCCAACCCCGCGACCTTTGGCTGCCGGCCAGTGTATCGCCCGCCGCCCTCGCCGACGACGTGTTTACCTCCGTTTTGCCCGAAATACGGGGCGCTCGCGACGCGCGCCTTGTTCTTGTTGCGCATTGACGAGGTCGGTCCCTCCGCCGGCGGTGGCCCCTTTTGGCTTAGCCGACAGGAAATCCTCCCGCGGCTCGCCGTCAAAACCTCAAAGGGTACTCGGAAACAATAAATGGTAGTGGAGGTCTTTGAGACGGGTTGCAGGTGGTGTGCTCTCGGCGAATTGGACACGAGGCTGCGACGTTTCGCCCTCGAGACTCCTTTTGCCAGATAATCTGGGCGGCCGGGGAGTGCAGACCGTCAAAGCCAACATGCAGTCCTCCCCGAACTTCCTTACTGCCGAGCCAAAAGCCCGGCCGGCCCGCGCACCGCCGCAGTGACCCTACCTTCAGCCTCGGCCGCACTCGCATTCGTTGTACACGACGATCTCTCACTGGTTTATTTTCTGAGCTCAGCGAGCGGTATGAAGGAATGCCACCCATTTGACTCCTACTCCACCAACACACGAGGTCCACGATGATCTGCCCATGGCGGCAAAAAACTTTTGCCGAGTGGTGCTTTTGCCGTGGCCAGCTCAGCCGGCAGCAGGCGTGTGTGGCCCACCCGCTCGGTTGCCCCATTTGACGGTCATCGTCATCGTCGCTGCTCTTGAGACCTTGAGCGGTTCGTGGCAGCCCGGGCAGGACTTCATTGAGGTGCGCTGCTGCGCCAGGTGGACGGGCTTATCTCGGTGCCGCACCGCGCGCACCGCGTGCCGCTGCACACCGCGTCTGGCCGCGCGCCGCGCAGTGACACTCTACTCCCTCCTCTTGTTTTTATTCCCCCCTTCCACCGGCCGGCCGGGCAGGCCGAGCAGGCAGGCCGTCGGGCAGGCTGCGCGCTGTGCCGTGCCGCCGTCGCGTCTTGCCGTCGCTGAGGTGGTGGTGTGTGTTTCTGCTGGCGCTGCGTTCTGACAGACAGGCGAGCCGAGTCGCTGCGCCCGCCGCTGTGCCGCGTCCGGCTAGCCGGCTGCCCGGCCAGTCAGTCTCGCCGCCTCGTCCCGCCGGCCGCGTCCCAATGTTGTGCTGCGCGCCCCGTTTGACTGGTGCCGTACCGTTTTGAGGTTAGGATTCCCTGCGCTGGCTGCGCTGGCTGGGCTGGCCCGCGGCCAGGTGCGTCGCTCCACTTGTTGCTCGCGTGCTTCGTGTCTGCGCGTGCCGATCGCGTGACCGGCCGTCACGCGCGCCATGCTGTGGGCGGAGTGCACTGCTCGCAGCAGCACGTCGAGGCCGTCATGCCTAGCGCCGGCCGGACAAGGCGTCAAGTGATGGAGGGAGTGATAGTGGAGCAGTGAAGTGATAAAGTGAATAAATATCGCGAGTGCATCAGTGTGAGTGTGCGAGGGAGATAGCAGTCCTGCAACTCCTAACAAGGCTGTGCAGTACAGACAGCCGTTGGTTCTCGTCCTGGCAGTGAGTGCAGGCGCCCGCTCAGCAAAAGCCGAGCGCGGCACTCGGCTAGCCAAGCAGGCGGGCCGCTCGGCCACAACAATCCGCCGCAGCTGCCGCAGCCGCAGAGCCATTACACCGGCAAATAGCGACCCACGTCATCCACCGACAGACTCGCGGCGCCCTGCCTGCGCTCGGCCGCGGCCCGCGACGAGGCGGGGGCGGGGAGCAAGATGCACCGCCCCCCCGCCCCCGTGCCGCCGCCGTGCCTCGCCCTGCTCCTGGTCCTCCTCGCGGCGCCCGCCGTCATGCAAGGTGAGTCGACCGCGTCGCCTTAACGCGAGGAGGGTCGGGCATTTGACCACGACGTCGATGCTCGGAAGCATCTGGGTCAAATTGGGCGGCACTACGTCATTACTGCCTACGGCGAGGCGGCATTTGACCAGCCACCGGCCCGGCCTCGTAAACGCCGACGCACCGCGGCGCAGGCGTGACTGACGCTACGCAGAGGTGTCGCTGACACTGTCCGAGCTGCTTGGCCCTCCGTGTAAATCTCAGCGTTTTAATCTCTCGCCCGGATTATTTAAATTGACGACGGGGCGGGGCGCCACCGGTGGCGGGCGGGCGGTGTCGCTGCTGCTTCGCTCATTAATCCAGACAAGTTTAATTGCAGGCGACCAAAGCAAGTCGTCTCCTCGGCTCGTAAATTGTCGGGGCGTCTGGAACGTGGAAATGGTTAGTCTTCTTTGGCGCGTGCGGCGTGCCTGCCCTTGGCCGGACACAGTGGCCACGCCACGCCACGCCACGCCACGCCACGCCACGCCACGCCAGTACGCTGATCCGGACCACACGGCTGATACTGGTCGATAAGATACCACATGACAGGACACGGGTTTGCGGCGTGAGGTACTGCACCGAGCCAAAGGTCCCGGCGAGGAATGCGACCGTTGGTCGCCGGGCCGGTCCGCGAGTGCGGCAGAGACGGAGCGACCCATCGACCCACCGGAATCGCCCGGCTGCCGAATTGGAGTGTTTGCGTTGGCGTGCTCTGGGCGGCAGCGGCGTGGTTTAAGAATGCTGCCGTCAAATGCATGACCTTACCTGACTCGGGCCGCTCGGCTCGGCTCGGCTCAACTCGGCTCGGCTTCGCGCCCCGCTCGGCTCGGCTCGGCTCGGCTCGCCTGAGTTTGCGCGGCCACTTGGCGCTATTTGGCGAGCTACACGCCGGCCGAAGTATTCCGGAGGAATGTCTACCTCCGCGCCCGCCGTGCGTCTGTGCGATTGTGTGCGTGTGTCAGTGTGTGCCTGGAGGAAGGGGAAGTAATCCGAGAAGATGATCCCGAACCACGGTTGCGGGCTTTATGGCCGCTATCTGCTGCAGTCGAAGTCCCCCCCTCCAGCTCCACGGCTGCGCGGAGACTAATTATTTTTTAGGAACCACTCACCGCCACCAAAACACTTGTCATGAAAATTGCTTGAGCGGCATCGCCCCCCTAATAAGTAAAAAACAACAACAACAAAAACAAAATATTAAAAAAAGCAAGAACAAAAAAACAGTAAGTTAATCAAGTCGTGGTTGCCAGGATTCGACGTTTCCACATGCAGTTTGTAAAGCAGAGTATCCAGCCTAGGAAATTGTCTGCGAGTGTATCAACATCAACACGTCAAATTGAGTCTTCACACCTTTCCAGTGTGCGCCGAGGAACCCCCAAGCCAGTGTTGTTCATCAATTTAGTTCCAGAGTCTGAGTAAAGTCAGCTGCTCCAAAGTCGATCTGAGCCGAAGTCAACACCATACACGCTAATGCAACAACAACAACAAGAAGAAGCTGGCGCAGCGAACGGAGCTCGCCGGACGCCCTGTCGGTGATTTTCATGTTGCCGCCGTGTCTGATGGCTCTCTTGACAGTGTAACTCGTTTAAAGCTACCTTTGCGTTTCGCGCCGCCGCGCCGCCGGGCAGGAGGTGTCGGGTTACCGTGCCGTGATGCTAGACCAGGCCGGCCTGGCATGGCCTGGCATGGCCTGGCATGGCCTGGCATGGCCGCCGGCGACCACCAAGACGACAGGCGGGACAGACGGGCAGGCAGGCAGCCGCGCGGACAGGCAGGCAGCCGGAATGGATTTGTTTCATTAGGCGACTTAATTCACGGGCCAATCGTACGGTGAGTGTGTGTGTGTGCGCGCGCGCATGCGTTGTGTGTGTCGGGATGGAAGCCATTATGGAGGAAGCCTTATACGGGCCGACGCGAGTTGGTAATTAAAAAAGGGAAGCAGACTGATTAGATTCAACGGCGCTTGTTTGGGCAGACTGAATGAGCGAGCCCGGTACAGCACGGCGGCTGCAGCCTGCCTGCCTGCGATGCAGCGGCACAGTGCATGCCCCTACAAGACGCACTAAAATAAAAATATGCAAATGAAACGTTTGTTTCTAAAAAAATTCAGCAAGTCAACAGATATTTTCCCTGCAAACTCATCATTGACGCACGCAGGCTCATGTGTAGAGGCGTGCCTTCAAATGAAAATGAAGCCGTGAAATGTGAGATCCCTGCAGCAAGCGAAGGCCAGGTTCATCATCAATCTGCACGAACATCAGCGTTCTCAACTGTGTTTCGACTTTTCTCGCAGTGTTCCGTTTTCCTCTGTTTGTTTTTTTGCGACGTGCATAGCCAACCATAACACGAGGCAATCAGGGTTCGCCGTTCGGCCTGCTGACGACTGAATCCGGAGAGCGTCGCACTGCCTCTGTCGCACTCACGGAGCGCGCCGCCGCCGTGGCGCGAGAAAAACAGAGCGACGAAGCGGCTCATCGGAGAGGCGCGGTCCGGGCCGAAAACGCCGAAAACGACGCGCGGCCCAAAGTTAGTCACGGCGCGGCCGGGCATTCCAAGTCGGGGCACCCACGCCGACTCGCCGTCTCTCTCGCACTCACGGGGCGTCAGAGACGGGAAGCGTCGGCGCGCGCCGTGCTAGTGAATCACGGACACAGTCCCGGACGGCACGGTAACGCCCCCTCCTAAATATAGGCGATAATGATGACAAGTTTTGGCCTGTAGTGTTTGCGGACCGCAGCTCGCGTTATCTCGCAGGCTTGCATGCCTTCCTTGTTGCGATGCGGCCATGGCGCGCGCTACCAGGCACTTCTCTACGGTACAGACTGGGCGTGGCTGCCACAACAAAAATCTTACAAACTAGCAATTTTTTCACCGACAAATTCTCCGCGGCAATTGCCCATTTTTTCGGAGCAGATCATTTGACCTACCTAAAGTAGACCGACAAAAACTAGACCTACCTATTTTTGACCGACCTGAATAAAAATATTGAATAACAAAATTGAATAAAAAAATTGAATAAAAATATTCGCATTTCTTACTGACCTAACCTTTGCCTTTTCCTAACCTAAGCTTTGGTTGAAAAAAAAAGGAAAGAAACAGCGGGTGTTGAACCCTAAAACTCCGGGTTCAGAATGCAATGTCTGTACGCTCTCGGCCTCCGGGATCATAGGTGACCCCAAGGACCAAGCCACGACCAGTGTACCAGCCAGTGTCCTGGCAGCGTCTGCCTTCCAATGGGTCGGCTATAATTATTGTCAACGGATTCACACCATCGGGATAACACTCCTACGCGCGGCTCGGCGGTGATGGCGGTGTTGACGGCTGGTCTGCGGAGTCCTCTTTATTATGAAAAATTAGTGAGGTGTAGGCGGGGAAGGGGTGAAGGGAGTGGGTGATTTATTGGCGAAGGACGTGTATGGACTAATTGAAAGTGATCCCTAGTGGTGGTGTGTGTATGTG
This sequence comes from Stenchaetothrips biformis, assembly GCA_030522485.1. Taxonomy (NCBI): domain Eukaryota; kingdom Metazoa; phylum Arthropoda; class Insecta; order Thysanoptera; family Thripidae; genus Stenchaetothrips; species Stenchaetothrips biformis. The sequence goes on along the minus strand of CM060095.1, from coordinate 10,672,867 downwards.
TCTGTCTGTCTGTGTGTGTGCGTGAGTGCGACCGACACATGGTCAGAGAAGGAAGACGTTGTCAGCCGCGCTGTACACAGCGAATCTCCAATTTCCGCGTCGGATCCCATCGACCCCGTTTCACCACGCCGACACCACTGCCCCGCCCCGCCCCGCCCCACCCCGCCCCGCCCCGCCGGCAATTTGTGTGTCCGTTTACTGGCGCTGCTGCCTCCGACCACTCTGGCGCCAAAATGAAATTATAGCCAAAGTTGTAGTCCAGGTGAACGATGATCCCGCTCCTCCTCCTCCTCCTCCTCCTCCTCCTGCTTCTCCTTCCTTCAGCGTGTTTGTGTTTTCTCCGGCCGTAAGTTTGTGGGTGGGGCCTGCACCAGGTGAGGCGATGTAATGTGCAGCTCAAAGCTCCTGCAGTGGAGGGGCGGGGATAAGCAGAGCGAAGCAGCAGCGGGGCCCAGGGATTGGGGGATTTCGCTCCAACGTCGGAGATTGAAGCGTTCCGGATACTGAAGGCCGCGGGCACCCCGCCTCGCCCCGCCCCGCCCCGCCCCGTCGGAGAAATTGGACGCGGAACGGTCGTCGCGATGTTACCTTGTCCGTCACACAGACAAGACGGGTCAGAATAAAATTGTCGTTTTTATAAATTTTTTGAGCTTGGTACTCGTTTTTTTAGTGCTAAGTTTAAATGACAATACAATTTAAAAACAATTTTTTTTTTTAAATCGAATTTTTGTTGAGAGAAAAACTACCGCCAGCTCCACAGCAGCAGAAGAAATGACCTGGCGTCCTAATTGCTGCGGCACTCATCGGGGTTCCCCGGGGATCTGGGCCGCGCGGGCGGCGGCGGGCGGCCGCACCATGGCGCGTGACCCCTGTCAATTCCTTGACCGTGACTGTCGTGACGGGGCGGGCGGGCTGCGTGTCGTCGCACAGTGGGTCAGAGGACTGTTGAGGCGGACAAAATCCCGGACACGTTTCGAGTTCCAGAGTCGCTAAATGGGACTCGAATCCAAACTTGTGATACCACCAATGGATTCCTCGTTCGGAGAGCAATCCATTGGTGGGGTCACACGTTCGATTCGGGTCCCATTTAGCGACTCTGGAGCTCAAAACGCGTCTAGAATTTTGGCCGCCTCAACGGTCTTCTGACCCACTGTGCGTGGCTCCGTCTCCCTCGCGCGCTGCAGCACGCCCCGCCAGTGCGAGCGAGACAGCGGCGCAGCTGTCATGCCTCTCTTCCGCCTGCCGCCCGCCTGCCGCCCGCCTGCCGGCCTGGTATGGCGGTATGTCCCGTCACGCGCTAAAGAGGGTCAAGAGTACTTGATCCCGGCCGGCGGCGCGGCGCGGCATCGAATGCTGATCGAACGAACTCCCATCGGAATGTCGCGAGGCGAACTCGAGATGTAGGCCGTCCGCCAGCCCGCCGGCCCGCCAGCTTGCCCGCTGCCGCGGCCCCTCCAGGGGGCTGGGCGGGGCTGAGGCTTGCTCCAGCTCCAGCCACTCGATGACCACGTCCCGGTGGAATGCGCGAGGGTCGGCCTCGTCATGTGGATCGAGTAGCACGTGGACAGGCTGGACGGGCCCACTGGGCCGGAGCTCAGGATGGAGGGCGGGAAGACGGGCACAGTGGGACATCGATGCGGAGGCAAGGCGGCAGGCCTGGCCCAACAAGTTGGTCCGCCCTAATAGAAGAGCTACTTATGATCGGAGTTGTGTCGAGTTCCAATTACTGGTGCCCGCCCTGCCCGGCCTTGCCCGGCCGCCACCCACAAAAGCGTTTAATTGGCGACTGAAGTGGCTGGCGGCCCCAAGAAATTATTTCCTCGCCTTGGCCCTGGCATGGCCCTGGCATGGCCCTGGCATGGCCCTGGCGACCGCGGCATCTTGCTGCTCGTTTTGGTGCAACCCAGCGCACCCCACGGGACTGGCGATGGGCTAGCGCCGCCGCTAGCGCCGCGGCCAGCGCGCGCATTAGGCCGCCCAGTGGGCCGGACGCATCCATAAGTCGCTCTATCTGGATGCGCGAAGGCCGAGTAATGCGCATTACCAAGTTGCGCGCCAACTTTCTTAGTTTGTTGTTGGCCGGCGTGTTGGGCGTGTTCTCAGCGGCGCGCGCCATTCCCTGGCCGCGGGTTTGTCGGACGGTCTCGAGAGTCCCGAAGCGGAGGTTCGAGGTTCGATACCCCGCGCCTGCCGCGCTGCTGCCCGGCCACGGCTGGCGCCCGGCCGGTCAATGATGCGTGAAAGAGGCTGTTTGCTCGAGACTCCCCCTCCCCCCCTCTTCCTTTACACGCCAGCAACTCTAGCGGTCACGGCTGAGACTCCAGGAGTACTCCGAACCCGGCTCTGCCTATGCAGTCTCTCTCTCTCTCTCTCTCTCTCTCTCTCTCTCTCTCTCTCTCTCTCTCTCTCTCTCTCTCTCTCTCTCTCTCTCTCTCTCTCTCTCTCTCTCTCTCTCTCTCTCTCTCAGGCCGGAGGAGAGGGACGTCCCAGGATGCATCAAACTTCTCCTCTAGCCGCTTTGGCGGCAGTGCTTCTCCAAGGGATGAGGGATTCCCTTTCTTTTTCCGCACCCGTGCGACGAAGCCAAGCAGAAGCTTTTTACCCCCCCCTCCTCCTCCCCCTCCTTCCTTTCCCCTCTCACCGGGGCCGCATGGGTGGGCCACACTGGAAGAGCAAACCCGTGGCAGTATTTGCATGAGAATTGTTTGATGAGGACGTTCGAGGACACTCGAGGACGCCGCGGTGCGCGGCCAGCGCCGCGGCTGGCATCGTCTGCGTCAGCAGTGTGTGTGTGTGTGAGAGAGAGAGAGAGAGAGAGAGAGAGAGAGAGAGAGAGAGAGAGAGAGAGAGAGAGAGAGAGAGCAGTGTGTGGGCTTGCGCTCCTCAGAAACTTTTGTCCGAGAGCAAGAAGACAGATGGACCGTTGGACAGACGACGGGGCGATACTACGTCCATTGCTCACCCAACACCTTAATTCGGTCCCGAAAAGTACACTGCAAACAACAACAGCAGGAAACTAAGAGGAGCCTGCGCGCACCGAGGAGGTACCCCCTGTTTAAAACCGCTGCCCCGGCGGCGGGGGTGTTTCTCCATTCGGACTGGAATTAGGTAGGCAGAGCGGAGTGCAGCGAACTGTGTTTTGCAATTCTAGAGCCCCAGATCCGGGATACGCGGCCGGGCTGCACCGACCAACACGGCGTGGGCGGGGCGGGGTGCCCTCTTCCGCTCAGGTACGCCATGCGGCGGGGCGTACCGGTTGTCTCCCCATTAGTTTACGCTCGGCTCAGCGACACAAGCCCTCCCCTCCTGAACTAAACTAAACCGACAACAGACAGGAAGTAAGCAAGTGAATATCAGTTGCCGAGCATCGGTTCGCGACCAAGAGAGAGGGGAAGGAAAAACAAAACTCCCAGGAAATAAATAACAAGCGGCGATACAAATCGGCAACGGTATTTTCTCCATAAACTCCACGGGGCGGGTCGAAAACGAAAGAAAAATGGTCGGTGCTCTTCCGTTCGCTGTCTCTTACAAACATATGTTAACGCTGCTGCCCGGATGCTGAGCACTGATTGCCACTCCTTTAGGCGTTCCCCGCGTTGCCTGCCTGCCTGCCCCTGCAGTCATCCACAAGTCTGTCGTGTTTTCTCTTCCTGCGACTCTGGCAGCGAGTCCTGACGTTCGCTCCTCATCTGCCCTCGCGGAACAGCGAAGCAACGTCACCATCACCGCCAGCAGCAGCAGCAGCAACAACAACAACAACACCCAGCAAAACGAAAACAAAAACAGACGGCGGATGCAGCAGCAACTTTGTGGGATTCTTTGTTCTTTTCAACTCAGCGCGGGGCCGCGCTCGGCCGGTCCGTGCCTGCAGGCCTGTGCAGCCGGACAGCGCATTTACCTAAAGAGCCCGCCCTAAGCCAGCCTAAGCCCTTCCCCGCCCCCCTTATCCCGCTCCGCCCTTGCCCTTTGCCGAAAGGGTGCGTTCATTGTGGTCGGTTGCCTTCCCGCGGGACCTCGTGAGGGCTGCCTGAAGGGGAGGGGCTCATCTGCATAAAGTCGGCTGGTGGTCAAGGGGCCGCGGGAGGAAAGAATGAGCGACCGAGGGGGGGGAGGACTCGCCTGGGGGACTCCGGACGAACGGGATGTGTTTTTAAAGCGCGGCGGCGAGAATTTCTCTCTTTTTGTTGTTTTTTTTTTTGGCGGGTGGTGATGCTGTTCTCTGTGTAATGCGTATTTATTCGACCCGGGAAAATAAATAAACACGCCTTGTGTTTTGGCCGGCCGTCCCCCCCCTGTCGTCGATGGCGACAAATTCGGGCCGGGGGGGGGGGGTAACGAGGCGTGTTACGTTGTTTGTGCACCGCCCGGCAAGGCAGGGGAACGTTTGGTGGGGTTTGAGAGAGACAGAGACAGAGAGAGAGAGAGAGAGAGAGAGAGAGAGAGAGAGAGAGAGAGAGAGAGAGAGAGAGAGAGAGAGAGAGAGAGAGGTGGCCGCGGTGGTGCGCGCTGCGACAGGGACAGACAGCGGGGCTGCCGGGCTGCGGTCCGCGCGATGACAAGCTCAGCCGCGAGCTCCAGAAGGGCGCGCTCCGTCCCTGTCGCGCGCCGTGGTGGCGCCCCGCGAGAGCGACAGAGGCAGCGCCGCTGAATGGGTCGCCAGATGGCGGCCGCGGCCCGCGCGACGTGTCTATGTGGCGGCGAATTGATTCTCTCTGCGAAACATGCGGCCGACATCAAGCTGCCCCCCCCCCCCTTCTCCCCTCCCCCTCCCCTCTCCCCCCCCCCTCTCCCCCTCCCCTCTCCCCCTCCCCCTCTCCCCCTGACCAAAGGCGTGGCGGCGAGTGCGCCGCTGAAAGGATTGTTCCATGCAAAAGGTCCACTCCACACTTTTGGCGAGGCGCCACACGCCGCACCGCCCAGCCACGCCCTGCGATGCATCCTCCCGACAGGACAGTTCTTCGCCAATTTGTTTTAATTTAATTGCCGTCCTGGCCGGCAGATGGCGCCGGCGGTGGCGCTGTTGTTGTTGCTGTTGTTGTTGTCATCAGTGTTTCGCCCCTTTTGGCACCGCCGCCGAGCCGCCCTGCCCAGCTGATGCGCGTTCTTGTTCTCCGCTGAAATGTGATCCCTCCGCGCCGCCTCTTCTCTTTTGGCGTTCCCCGCGCACTGTAGGCAGCCTGTGATTCGGCCGAGTCGGTGCCGGAGCCCGCCGCCCACCACTCCTAACGTTGTTTGCCGGCCAGGCCGCAACAGTGGCCTGCCCTGTGGAGGGGGAAAGTGGAATGGAAAATGGGGGGGGGGGGAGTGGTGTGAATTGAAGAATAATCGGTGTGATTGGAAAACTGGCCTAAGACTCCTCACCTTGTTTCCCGGAGAGACCCCAACGGAGGTCTTCCCTGTCGAGGAAGGCGCGCGCCGTGCGCCTCCGAACCAGTCTTTTCTAATTACTGTCGAAGGACTTTCTGGAACTCGGAGGGAGATGATTGGGAGGGGAGAAATGAATTTGATGGACGCGATGTTGTTCGGGACGCTCGTCCGAACATTGCTTTTCGCCGATTCTCGCTCAGCTCTTCTCTCCCTGATGGCCAAGTTTTGATCTCTGTGGTCTGGACCGACGGCTGGGTCAATCGAATTTCTTCCGTTTTTCTCGTCGCTGTGGTTTGACTGACTTTGGCCCCGCCCGAGCAGGCAGGCAGCACAGTATTATTGCGACGCAACCAGTTCATTATACGATTCCGTATTTTTCTCGGTCTGTATTTATTGGCTCGCATTTGCTCTGTTTGCAGGAGTCGACAGACTAAAATGTATACACGATTCCAATTAATAACTCTTGCCAATCCCGTCGGCCGCGCCTCCATTTTCCCTGCCGTCCGATGCACCTTCAAAGCCGGCGGGAGCCAGTCCATTGTTACGCCTCTTTGTTTTCCGTTCGAAAAGGAAATTTCTTGATGAGTTTTATTTGCGGAGCGATAGCAGTGGCTGTCCGGAATCAGGGCGACTGGCTCGGAAAATAATCGGCGTGAAACGACCCTGATAAAAATTGTTGCCGGAAAAAAGCGTAGCTTTTGCGGTCCCGAACCCGGGATCTCTTACTTCCCAGCTGAAGCTCTTAACCACTGAGCCACCGAAACACCATGCCTCTCACCGTGCCAGCGATCATGTCGAAACTTTTTCGGGGAAAAGAGATACAGGGGTTCAGCACTGGACAATAAATTTCCGAGAGAGGAGCTATTTGCGCTAGGACACAACGCAAACGAAGCGCAAGTGCGAGGCACACGCGGGCACCAAGCGGGGCACCAAGCGGGGCACCAGCGAAGCGCTTCCTCACCCGTGAGTTTCAATCTTCCGCGGGTTTCCCGGGAGACGGTAGCTGCTAGGACGGGCGCGAAAAATGGCGGTTTTTCCCCCCATTTTTTCCGCGGTCGAGGGCGGGCTGGAGCTGGGCCCAGCGCCTCCCTGCCCGTCGTCGTCGTCGTCGTCTCGACGTCCCGAGATGACCCTCCGTTTGAAACACCGTTTCTCAAACGTGCCTGGGCGCCAAAGGCCCCGGGCGGACAGGAAGACGCACCACTTGACGGAGCAGGGCGGAAGGGTGAATAACTGGCGGCCCGCCGAGTGGGCCGGTCACGGCGCAGGGCGTCACAGTGTGCTCGACACGCCGTGGGGGTGAACGTCATGCGGGGACAGTGAGGCCCGAATAATCGTCGAGGAAAAACAAAATTAAACGGACGACTGAAACAGAGTACTGCAGATAAAATTTAAGAAAAAATTAAAATAAAATGAGGACAAAAAAGAGGGCGTGCGGATGGTGGAAAATAAGCAATAGGATGGTCGCGGGGGCCACTCGAGATGCATATCTGTGATGACGTCATTTCGGCTTCCTCTTCTTTTGGTTTCCCCTTGGCTCTTTTTGCGTCGCGAACGTGTCCTGCACGCTTTAGCGCCACTTTATCTGCGCCGCGTCTGCCCCGGGCGCTGCCGGCGCTGCCGGCCTGCCCCGCCGCCGGTCCACTGGAGGGGTGCCCGCCTGCCTATCGGTATCTCCAGGCTGGGGGCGTTCATTGGCCGGCCTGAGCAACCCGCGGCGGCCGCACAGTGGGCCGTGCCGCGGCCCCCTTCTCCTTCTCGATTCGGCCGCCAACTGCCCGGCGTTCGGCCTGTCTGAAGGGGAGGGTGGCGCTCTTCTCGCGGATGGCGTTTTGTGTTATTATCCGCCTGAGGGACCGGGGATGCTGGAGGGCCCCGTTGCAATTCAACCACAACTATCTCTGTGGAATTGTCTCGCCTTGCGCCGCCGCCCCCGCCGCCGCCCCCGCCGCCACCCCCGCCGCCTCCTTGACTTGCCCCTTCCCCCCGGCGTCCCCGTGTCGCCGCCAGCCCAAGATAAACACCGCGGACGATAAACCATTGTCCTGTTGAGGAGCGCCGACGCCCCGCCCCGCCATGACTTGGCCGGATTTTGCGGTGGGCATCGCGATTTGGCGCGCCGCATTCTTCCCCCTCCTATGTACTCCCTGGCCGCCTTCCCCGTCCGATGTAGACTCCGTGTGGGACCGCCTGGGACCGCCCCTGACGCTCTGGGGCCGCGTCACTCCCTCCACTCCTTGCATTCGGTGCACTGGTCCCGCCCCTCCCACTCCAGGGCCCCAGCGAGGCTCCAGCGAGGCTCCAGCGAGGCTCCAGCGAGGCTCCAGGGCGCCTGTCTCGCATTTCACTTTATTAATGACGCGGGCGCAGCGTGACACTCACCTCATCTCGTTTACCTCGCCGGCCGAAATATCGCCGCGACGAAACAGCGGCAGCAGCAGCGCGTCAAAGAATACTCCTCTTTGGTTGGCGGTCGCTGGGCGGCCGGGCCGCGGCGGGGTAATTGGAATAGTGTGTGCGCAGAGTGGCCGTGCCATTGTGCGCGGAACTACTTTACTTCAAACAGACCGACCCGATTTCCCCGTATGTGCGCTCTTTCTCTCTCTCTCTCTCTCTCTCTCTCTCTCTCTCTCTCTCTCTCTCTCTCTCTCTCTCCCTCCCCCTCTCCCCCTCTCGCACCCAGAAGGGCTGCGGCTGCACGCACGTGCCTCACTCGCACTGACTGGCCCATCAAACCGATTCGCAGATTGGATTCCTGCCTGGCGCACTGGCGGGCGGGCGGGCGCACTGGCCGGGCTGGCCGAGCTGGCAGCACGCGTCGGCGCGGAACTCATTGACATCCGAGATTTAGGAGGCTGTGCGTGCTGCACAGTGGGCGCGGTGGGCGCGCGGACGCAACATGTCCCGCCAGGCCACCGATCACTGCATGGCAGCGACCTGCAACCGTTTCGCCGGAGAGGAGTGTGGAATGCTCTGGCCGAAAGCAGCGTCGGGCAGCCGCAGGCAGGCGGCCACAAGGCAGGCGGCCCGGACGGGGCTGGCAGCCAGCCGGGACAGACAGGGCAGGCAGCCAATGGCTACACATTCCGGTCCCTGGTCGTTACGGTGAGGCTCATCTTGTATTCCGCAGCCGTGTCAGCCTCACCCTCTGCGCTCCCACACACCCCACGCCAGCACGCACGGGACACGCGCCGCACCAGAGTGCCTCGCCACTGTTGTTGTTGTTGTTGTTGTTGTTGTTGTTGTTGTTGTTGTTGTTTTGAACACTTACTTAGACCCCCCCCCCACACACACACCGCGGCATCAACAGAGAGAAGTGGTCGGGATGAAGCGAGGCGTCGGTCCAGACGGAAAGGGTTAAGGCGCGGAAGGGTTGCTGAAGGTTCCCGGCGGCCCCGCAGGGTTCCGAATGCCCACTGGGCGGAGGGCCGCCTCGCACAAAGGGCCGAATCAATGCCCGCGCGCTGAGCAGGGCCGAGGGCTCGCCCCTAATGCCTGGCACACCCACGGCGCTAGTTGACTTTTCGGAAACGTATTTTTTGGAAGGAGTTGATCTGCTTCGGGACGCGTCCCCCGGGCGCCGTGGCGGCCGCACAGTGGGCCGGCGCGCTCCCCGCGGCCGTGTTGGCCTTGTTGCCCGCGCCGTGTACGGGCCGAGTAGTACAACTACCAAGGCGGGCCCTCCATTCCGCTGCTGTCCATTTTCAACTTTCCAGCTGCGTTCCTCCTGGCGTGGCTCCGTTCGGCCGGTGATTCGCGGGGCGTCCAGCTCAACGGGCCGCGGTCATGCTCCGTGTCGTTATCGGCACCCTGTTTCTTTCACCCCCGCTTTTATTTTTCGGTAAATATTTTACGCCAACCTTGGCCATTGGCGCGGTGGTGTTCCCCGTTCGGGCGGGCTCCGCCGCCATCAGCTTCACCTGGGCCGCCATTACCACTCCGGCCTCGGCCATCATCACGCCCGTCTTTATGCCCATCACGCGTATTGAACATGCCGGGTGCGCCGGAGTGGCTGCCGTCCCTGTCGCACCCATGGAGCGCCGAATGCCAGGGTGACTCACGGGTAGCCTTGCCGCCCTCAGAGGCAGAAAATGTTTGAACGTTTATCCGGAGCAGATCATTTGACCTACCGAAAGTAGACCGACAAAAACTAGACCTACCTATTTTTGACCGAACTGAATAAAAATATGGAATAAAAAAATTGAATAAAAATATTCGCATTTCTGACCGACTTAAACTTGACCTACCTAATAAAAAAATTGAATACAAAAATTGAACCCAAAATATTTTTCCGCGACCCAAAGTGGGGTCGCGACCCAAGGGGTGAAATGCAAGCTGCGAGGCGGTGCGGGACCACTCGCTCACACGCCCCCGCCGCCCCCCGTCCCGCATCAGACACGCATTTTCGGGTTCAAGTACTTTCACCCCCATCCGTGCCGGAATCCAGGCGGAGGCGTAGGCATCTGGAATGACGTGTGCGCGCTGCCTGCTCCGCCTGCCCCGCTACACGGCAGCTGGCGGGGCCGGCGGGGCTGGCGGGGCTGGCAGGCAGCTCGATGCTGACGCTGAAGTACGTGCACGGGGGCTGGCTGAAGAGTTATTGTTGAAGCCCACCTCGATGCGCAGAGCTGGGCTGAATTTAAAGAAACAGTCAGGATGATGGCTGCCAGCCCCGCCAGCCCCGCCTCGCACCGCAGCGTGCTCCGCGTACATCAACCGGAGTCGCGCCTGGATCGAGCGTGCGTTCCAGCAGTGTGTGTGCGCGCGCGTGTGTGTGTGGGTGCGTGTGTGTGTGTGTGTGTGTGTGTGTGTGTGTGTGTGTGTGTGTGTGTGTGCGCGCGTGCGTGTGTGTGTAATGACTCTGAAGCGGGAAAACTCTGCGCGCGGCCGTCCCGGCCCGGCGGTCCGAATGTTTCGGCCATGACGACCTCGAGCGGCTGTTTTATGCCATTTTTACACGGGGCGGGGTGCGTGCGCGACGCAGTGTGACGTCAGCGGAGGCCGCGCAGCACCCCGCCGAATCTCCCGCAGTGTGCGCGCCAATTTTGCTCCTGTTTTGAGGCGACCCTTTTGGAAGGTCCTGGGAGGTCCTGGGATGTCCTGATGGCCCGTCCGCAGCCCTACCGGAAGCCCTCCGTGTCGCGGCGTCCCTTCAGCCTTCACATGCCGGTGATGGATGAAACTGAAGCAGCCCTTGTGGAGGAGCCCTTCTGGGACGCCACAAACGCCTCCGCATTCGCTGACTTGATCCTTCCTCGCGGCGCGTCTTTTAAATTGTTCCAAGAGGCAAGAGCGCAGAAGGGAATGGGGAAAATCTCCTGTGTAGGTCGGGCGAATCAAAGCTGGAGCTTTCACTCGCAAGATAAAGCGGGTATCTTTCTTTTTTCTTTTTTTTTTCCAAAGATTCTTTAGCGTAACGTCTGCCTCGCCGCGCACGACGCCATTATCCCGCAGGGCGGCGGATTTTTTCCAAGAAATGCTTTTTAATTGCGCGCTTGGTATTCCAGTGGCGCGGCTGCGATCGTCACGGCCATTCCATCGGGCTTGCTGCGGCAGTGGGGTGCATAGTGGCGGCGCCATTGTTGGCGGGAGCCAAACAAGTGTCTAAATCAACTCATCAAAAAAATGGGGGGCGTGCCTACGGGGAATCGAACCGGGGACCTAGCGATTCGCACGCGCCAGCTCTGACCACCGCGCCACGGTGGAGACCATTACGCCGGCCCACTTTATGGCGAGTCCTTTTATTTTCGCCCCGGAGTGGCAGCGGCCGGCGCGGCAACTTTACCGAAGTTGGCGAAAACTTCTTGCTGTGTTGTGATTTACTAAGAGGATGAACACTTGCTGCTGGGTGCCTTCACGTGCATCGCAGCTCTGCCCAAGGAAAAAGAAGAAGTAAAACTTGTTGCTTTTTTTTTGTTTGCTCTTGCTTCTAACTGCTCGCGCGTTAAGGCTAGGTTGTGAGTAAAGCGCAGAGTTTCGAAGCGCCCCTGCAGCGGCAGCCCTCGCTCAAAGACACGCGGCGGCCGGCGTGGAGGGAGTCCACTGCGCTGGAGACGGCCTGCCCGGTCTGCATCAACAAATCCCATGTCTCGGCCCAGCTAGAAAAAGAGTCGCCCCACCCCACGCCGTCTTTCCCGCCAAAAACCCAGAGCCTTGTGATAGGGCGCACGGACCTTGTTTCATCCTCCACTCTCCTTCATTGCCCGGCCCACTGTGCGGCCCGCTCATTTTTTCCCTCTTCAAAGCCTTCTGATAAGGGTGAAGATTACCGGGAATTCGTGCGGGAAAGTTTACGCTGTTCGGGGTCCGCTTCCGAAGGGCAATAGCACGGCCTTCTAGAAAGTTATCGCAACTTTCTGCCGGCATTTCTTCTTTTTTATCTGCTTATTCCCCTTTGTAAAGCCCTCATAACCTCTTTTCTCCCACTTTCTGTACGCCTCCCATGTACCGAGGGCAAATTTCTCGTCGCACTGCACTGCCCTTCCATGGGGGCCGCCGGCTCCTCTTCATCTTTTTCTCTCTCTCTCTTCCTCTTCGTCTTTGTCCTCTTTCTTTGCTTTCCCCCTCCCCGTATTCGTATTCCGCGCCAGGCCAGGGAGCGGCCGGGGTTAAGGATCGTCCAGTGTGTGATGGCTCGCCTAGCGCGGCCTCGCGCCCCGTGGCGACATGGATCGATGTCCGGGAATCGGTATACCGCCGTAGCAAGGGGCTTTGACCAATGTGATTGCACCGCGCGCACACACACACACACACACACACACACACACACACACACACACACACACACACACACACATTGCGCGTGGTGCCGCAATCTGTCAGATCGCGGCGGCCCTGTGTGCTGCGCGGTGCTGCGCGGTGCCTGGAGATGAGACGGGGGGTGAACGGCATGTGTCTTAGACGCGGTGGGGATGTAGCACAGCCGCGCGGGGCCACCGGCGTCGTGGGTTCACCACCGTTTGTGTGGAGCTTCCCTCTGCACTCGCCGCCCTGCACGCGCTGTAGTTGAGTGGCGTGACGAAGGAGGATCGAGCCGGTCTCGTTGTCGTAATGAGAGCGCCCCAGGGCCAGGGCCGTCCGCGCCGACCCTCCCCGTTGCGACTATCTCTGGAGGCCGGTTATGTTTTTCTCTGCGATCATCGCCGGGAGATTGCGCGGGGCCTTTTAATCATGGCAAGTGGCGAGGCAAAGGGTTGCCAGCACCACTCATTCTTTTTTCTACTCCCGCGCCGACAGAGATGGATTTCCATTACTGCTGACGCGACAGCGGTCGACAGGATCCCCCCGTCTGGGGGTACAAGTCTTCACCGCCCCACCATGCCCCACCACGCCCCGCCACGCCCCACCACGCCCCGCCACGCCCCGCCACGCCCTTCCCCTTAGCCGTGACCCCTCGTTGTACACCCCCACTTCTGCTCCCGGAGAACCCCTCCTTTTTTTTTCAAATCTTTTTTCCCGTTTTTTTTTTTTTGTTACTCTCCCCCCTTTTTTCCCTTTCTCCTCTTCCCTTTTTTTTGTATCCATCGCGCCCTTTTAATGGAACACGGCTTTCTGAAAAGTGTCACCGATGGAACGAAATTTAATCTAACAGGCGGCAGGCGGCGTCTGCTCTGGTCCAGGTGAGGGAGGCGACCGTCTGGCGCTGCTGGCGTGGGATAGGCTGCAGCAGTCTGGCCCACTGTGCGCCGCGAGCGCCGAGCGCCTGGCAGGTAGGCCGCGTTAGCTCACGGGTGTCCGACGTGGCCCCTGGGTTGCCTGCCGTCACGGCGCTCCCCGGGACCCGTCCCCGCTAGCGCCGCCTGCGCCGCCTGCGCGTGGGCTGCCTTGCGTTAGTGCTGGACTTTTATCATGATGAATGAGCATATTGTGTGTGTGTGTGTGTGTGTGTGTGTGTGTGTGTGTGCGCGTGTGTGTGTGAGTTGGTAAGTCAGCGAATGAGTGAGAGTGAGCGACTGACTAGTTTCCCCTTCGTTATCGCCCCGTGAACGTGCTGCCGCCATCTGATTGCTCCCCTTTGTTTGTCTGCGCGGCCGGGCGCTGCGCTGCGCGGCGCGGCAGGCCTCGGATTGGTCTGGTCGTGCTTGATGCGGCGCGCGCCGCTATCTCCGGCTTGTTTATGGCGAGCAATGCAACGGCCGAGCGTGGCGGCGCGGCGTGCTGCATTCCGCGCCAAGTAACTGTCACGCGGCGCGGCGAATGTACCGCCCTGCTCCGCGGAAACGAGCAGCCAGCGTCCAGCGTGCTCGGCCGGGAAGAGTTTCCGACACGTTGTGGCCGTCGCGAACAAAGGACACACCGACAAAACAAATGCATCATAGCCGCTGGCGTTATCGAACCGTCACGCAAATTCGTATTCCCATTCGTGGAGGTTGATCTTGGCCACTGCTTCCACTTCACCTGACTCCTCCCTCCCACGCGCTGCGCCACGCCAGCCAGCCTGACGCCCCACCCTCCCGCTATATAGAAGAGCGCTGGAGCTGCCATGTGTGAGGAAACCGAACTTTGGTGAACGCGGCGCCGCGCTGCGCGCTTCGCCCCGCCCCACCCCGCCCCGCCAAGCCCTTTGTGAAGCGGCGATATGAGGTGGGGCGGGGCGGGGCGGGGCCGTCTTTTCGGAACGCCAGCAGCCTGACCGGGCGGTGGAGGGGGCGGTGTTTCTGATGGGGCGCAGCGGCGGCGGCACGGCAGTTGCTGCTGATGAGGCATGGGAACGCCGCAAGTGTCACGGGACCGCGACCACGACCTGCCCCCTCCCCCGCCCCCCTCCACAATGCGGTCGCGCCTCCCCCTCCCCCCACCCCACCGTAGGCGCTTTCGAGTAAATGGTATGGATGCGGGCGGGGCGGCGGCGGCGGTGTGCGCGCCACGATCAAAGGATCATCACCATGCCCTCATTTGCATCATTCTGATCATCAAGTGGGTCATGATGAGCATGAATGCGACCACGGCCTCGCCCGGAACGATCTGGTGATTTTACTCCGGGTGGGCACAGCGGGGAACACAGGGACAGGTCGAGGTGGTCCAGCCGGCCCGCTGCATCCTGCCTGCATAGAGCGACGATGCGGGGGGTCAGCATCCCGTCGCCTTCCGTCTGCACTTGTCCCGCTGATCCCTCAAGCAGCGTAAGCCACCCCTTCCCCTTTTATCTCGCAATCTCCGGCTCCGCTTCAGCACAACTCGCGGAATGGATTTCAGCCAGCAGAGCGCAGCAGAGCGATCCCAGCGTCGCTTTCGTCGCGCCGTCTCTCTTGCACGCATGGGCCGTTCCTGTTGGCGGGAGAGAGAAGGGGGGACACAGAACGCTGTGCGGAATCAGCCTGCAGACTGATATTCGCGGCAGCTGTGTCCCGAGAGAGAGAGAGAGAGAGAGAGAGAGAGAGAGAGAGAGAGAGAGAGAGAGAGAGAGAGAGAGAGAGAGAGAGAGAGAGGGAGGCCCTTCGCGCACAGACATTAGACTGAGCAGCGGACTGCTTTGGCGAGATGAGAGAAGAACCACTCATCAGTCCGACGACAACACGACTGCGTTTCCAAATTAAAACGCTCAAAAAGGTTTAAATAGCTATCGACGTTTTACGAATACCGCTCGCCTCTTCCCCGAGCGACGCTGGGCCGGCCCTGGCGGTGCGGGGCCTGCATTCCAGGGTGCGACGCTGCCGCGCCGGAAAGCCAGGAATCGCTCAAGTGGTCCTGGAGTGCGCGCCGATGGCGTCGATGGGGTGCTCCAGCGGGGGCAAAATGTGTCGGCAGCGGTGCGCTGCTGTGTCCCTCCCGCTACTTGAGTCCCTTTATATTTTTTTGTCAATGTCCCGCGCTGCCTTAATATCTACTGTGCGCTGGGCAGGTCCCCGGAAACAAACGCCCCCCCGCCGGCGGCGTCGTCATTCATTTCGGACCTGGCACGCCATGTGACTCTTTTGCATGCGGAAGGCACTCGCCGAAAATAATGAGACTCTTGACTCCTGAACCGTTTCCATACAAAGGGGGCCGCATAGGTTGACTGCTTGCCAAGCGGCGCCCCGTGCCGCACAGTGGGCCGAATGGCCTCCACGCCAGAATGCCTGGCGGGGTGCCGGTGGCGTGAAGAAGATTGACAGCTTTCTACCGGCAGGCTGCGTAGCTCTTGGCTCTGGAAGAAGCTGCTTCGCCGAGGCACCCAAACAACCGGCCGTCCAATCCCATTTTTATTTTTGTTGTTGGGGTTACTTTCTTGTGCAGCAACGAACGCGAATCCGAGCACGACGGGGTGTCATCAGACGCCGAGTGTATCAAGCACAAAGTCCAGAATAATCCGCGAATAATTGCGCGCTATCTATCCGCAATCCCCTGGCAGTTTGACGGAAATAACTCGACCGTTCTCATTTCATTAGCCTCGCTGAATGGAGCGACATCCCCGAATCGACGTCACATATCACATGGCAACGCCCAGCAACGCCAACAACGCCGCTGGTTTTTGATATTTTCTCTGGCGCGCTCACAAATGGCCCCGCGCGCCGCCAGCAGCGCGGAGGCTGTTGCAGCAGCAGCTGGCCGGGGAGGCTATCCACTGTCGCAACCACCGCCGCCGTAAATGTTGTTGTTGTTGTTGAGCTTGATGCGGCTTGAATAGGCCTTATTTATCGCCAGTTGGTCGTTGGCCGGGATGGAGGCCGTCAAGGAGTGCGCCCGGCGCTCCGCCGCGCCCCGCCAAGACGCTCCAAGGGCGTCCCGCCGCGATTCGGGCCCGGGGAGATTGGAGTCGCCTTTACGGCGGCAAATACACACGGTCCACCTGTTTGGCAGCCCGCTCGGCGGCCGGGAACAAGCCGGGCGCAAGCCGGGCGCGGCGTGGCAGGGGAAATTGGACGATGGCGCGGCTGAGACGGCGGTGGCGGTGTGGTGTCACGCGCGCGGAAGTCGTCGGGGGAGGAACGCCCCGCTGCGACGCCCCAGGCGCACCCCAGATGAAGCACTCCTCGAAGGAACAGCCTTGAGGGACACCCCGATGGGACGCCCCGTTGGAACACCCTGGTGGAACTGCCCACGTCACGGCGGCGCAAACGCGCTAGAAGAAACACCCCGGATGAACGCCCGGAGGCAGCCAGCACTCGGAGGAGCACCCTCGAGGAACGCCCTGGAGGAACACCCTCGAGGAACGACCCAGCATTCCTGAAGGAGCGCCAATCGCCTCGCCAGGTTGTGCAACAGTGTCGTCGCGACGCGCTTGCCTTTACGACAAGTCTTCGCGTGTCTGAGTGAGACGCGAGCGCCCCGTGCTCCCTCGCACACCTGCGTGCGTCGGCGCGGCCCTGCTGGCCCTGCTGGCGCGGCTGGTATGCCGCGGCGTGACGTCACGTCTGGAAGGGCGCCGCCTTTTATTAAAGACACCACTGCCGCCACCCGGAATTGGAAAGGGGAGGGGGAGGCATGGACGGTGTCCCCGTGGAACGGAACGGAATGGATCGCTGTTAGCGCACACACGCAGACAGTCAGACACACGCACACGCGCGACAGAACATATGTGAGCTTTAATTTTGTCACAACGCCGCCGGAATGACCGCCTGCAACGCACTGTTAAGCGTCACGATTCTTTCCCCGCCCTGAGGCCTGTCACATACCGAGTAACGCCTCCCGCCTCTGTCGCACTCATGCGCAGTGTGCGACCAGGACAGCTTTGCAATAGCGGGACGTGATACGTGCCGTTCTTCCTGGTTGCACTGCTGCAATGTTTCTGAGGAAGCGGGCGGAACTGTCCCCCCCCCCCCGTCCCCCTTGTTATTTCCCGGCCAAAACGGCGCGCGCGTCGCGCGGTATGCGAGAAGCGCGAACCAGAATGCGGCCGCGCGCACAGGGTGATGGTCGCAGCGCTGTTGCAGTTGCAGAACCACCAGCTTCGTTGAAAATGTCCAGAAGCTTCGGGTTTCACAAAGATTTTTTTTGTACTGTCTCTACACTGAAAACTCATTCAAAATAGACACATCAAACGCGCTAATCCAGGCCGGCGGGGCCGCGCGCCACTTCACCGTCATTTTATTAAGGTCCTCCGTTGTGCCGAATCCGTGTATATAAGGAACACTGCTGGATATCTTGCCGCAGGGTTGAAACGTTATTCCGTTCGCCTGAATGAATTCATCTGGTCTTGACACACCATTGTGTGGCTTGCTTTGTTTGCTGTGCATCTGGCTCCGTGCGATTTCTTTCCCGTTCTGTCGACACTAACGTTCTGCGTCGTAAATTGCCCCCCACCCCCACGGTCCGACGGTTTTGTCCTTAAGATAAACGCTCCGTCTGTGAAGGCTATTTGCTGTCGGACTGTCCGAACTCCACTTCAGTCGTACTGGGAGCAGTCCCTAATTCGTCTTTCCCACCCGTCAACCCTCCTTTTTTTTCTGTTTCCACATAAGCTGATTTCCAAGATTTATTTGCAAGGTGCAGTCCAGCACAGGGGTTCTCGTATTTCCGTATCCGCCTAATCACCTTCACCGCCACTCAGCAGTCTTTTTCCCTCCTTTTTGGCCCCTTCTCCGCGACTCAGCATTGCACTTGCTCCGTTTTGCACCGCCAGCCCCGCACTGCACCGTGCCATTGTTTGTTCCGGCCGAGTTAATCCAGTTTACGTTGCCAGTCGCCACACGTGGGGGCGCGGCGCGGCGCCCCTTCCGACACGTCTGCCGCCCTGGAGGGCCTCTTAGGCGAAACAAAGGCCGCGCCCTCAATGAGCCGAAGCAAGAGCCTTGACCCGGTGGGTGTACGTGCGAGCCGCCCAGCCGGGCCACCCTCACCCAACTTGAGGCCGCCAGCCAACTTAATTAATTTAAGATTTGATTAGACGGGGGACAAGAAAATAATTGCTTTGCCGGGTGGCGGCAGTGAGACAGCAGCAGCGCCACCGCCGTCGCTGGAGGACTCCCGTCTCTCCGGCACCACCTTGAGGACGACGTATGAGGTTAGGTTAGGTAAACGAGGCGGGATGAGGGAAAGCGCACTTTGCGCGAGCTGAGCCGCCGGTTATTGAAGGCGCGTATGAATTGAAAGAAATGCGCGGCCGTCCTCCATCTCGCTCAGCCACCCTGCAGGACTGTGAATAAAACATGGCGCGCCTTTTCGTGGCCGTGCCGTGCTGCCGCCCGCCGCGCTGCCGGGCCGTGGCACCACTGTATACATGCAGCCCGGCCCAGGCCCCGGACGTGCGGGGAATTAGGATGGAGGCGCAAGGGCAGCTTCTCATCGCGGTGCGTCAGTACAGCACGTCAGTGCATGGCGCGCAATTCAAACAAGTGCCAAAGTTGCGAGCGCGCGCGGCCGTCTTTTACTAAAAAAAGTGTTGCCCACCCTTTTTTTTTGCCACCGATTTGGCTGCCTCGCGTTCCCTTGCCTTGCCTGGATCGTTGCCCGCTGCATTGCATGGCGCCCTGGTCCTGGAGAAGGTCGCCGAATGCCTGGCGTCCACTATCTGATGCAATTGAGAGCATTGCTGCGCGGGACCGCGGTGCTAGCGCTGCGTCCCGCGCGTCCCGCTGTGCAGATACCATCGGAACACCCCTTAGGAGCGCACCGTTTAGCGCCCGGGGCGATCTTTTTATTTTTCCTTCCGCTGTGCCTCTCTGCGAGGACTCCACTGCAAGGTCACGGGGGCGCTCTCCGTCGTGGGTCACTGGGAAGGCCCTGCTAGGTCGTGGAGCTGGAGGAGTCGTCTGTCAAGTCACGCAGTGTTGGTCGGCTGCTGGTGCCGCTGAGGTCTTGGAGGTGACGAGGCAACTCTTTGAGACCATGTCAAGGCCATGATGAGAATCCGGGGCCATCTTTCAAGTCAGGCTTAGCCTACTGGCTGGGTCGCCCTGACCGCTGGTCATTCTGAGGAGCACAGTTTTACTCGGACAACTTTACCTTGATGCGAGCCATCCTGGCGAGAACACTTTGAAGTCAGCCCACGGCATGCTGGCCGGAACGACCGTTTTGAAGTTCCCCTTGTGACGCGGCTCCTCCCTCCTGAGGCCATTGAGGCCGTGAAGTCGCCCTGCCGAGGCAGTCCAGCCTAAGTGCGCCTGCCGCGCTGCCTGCCGCGCTGCCTGCCGCGCTGCCTGCCGCTTCTGTCGGGGACACGGCGTCGTTACGGCATTGCAAACGGAAATAGAGCGGGCCGTTTGGTGACATTGTCCTCCGACACCATTACTTTGGGGGAGCGCAGCGGTGGCGGTGGCAGAGGCAGCGGTGTGGTGCCCCTGAGGCGGCATTAGCTAGCCCAGCAGAAACACACACAATTAGGATGCCACTTTAGCGGCCCAGGTGGCAACGGAATGGGGCCAGTGTCTGTCTTCCTCTTATCTCTCTTTCTCTCTCTTTCTCTGTGCATTCCTCCCCCGTGGCAGTAACGGGTCTGAGATAACAAGGCCTGGCCGTGTTGCTCTATCTCGCTCCAACTTGATGAGTTTCCCTTCATCACTGCCGCACTGTGCGGCGCTGGGCCGCGCCGCGCCGAGCCGTGGCTCCTTAGTGGCTGGTATCTAGCATCGCAATGGCTGCATTCACAAGCGATCTCCGAGGAACTACTGCCGCTCTGCGCCACGCGTCCCCCTGACCCTCCTCCTCCTCCATGATGAGGGTCTTTTGGTCCAGTTGCCGGCAACTTTGCCGCCCTCTTCTAAGGATGGGTACTGCCCTGCGAGACTCGCTTGAATCGAGGGCCAGCAAACGGTTTCAGTCTTCTTGAACCGTGTTCTCCCGAATCGGCAAGAAAAAGGACCCCAGAATGTGGTCGCGTTGATAGTGTGAAAAAGTAAAGCGAGAGATTGAAAAGCGGCGTGCATTCTTAGGACGCTCTGCCTGCGCCGTTCGCAGCAAACCTCGCGGAAAAATGCGTCCCTGTTTAGCCGCTGTACCTGCGCGGCGTAGTCCAACGCGACAATATTCTCTTCTGACAACAGGTGTCCCTTGTTGCCCTGGCAGCACGCCAAGTGGCCCCACTGCGGCCCCTAACCGTGCACCTTGCTCATCAGGAAGGAGAAGAAAAAGGAGAGAACGAAAAAGGACGAAGCGAACAGCAAAGCGAGTGGCGATGGGCCTGTGTGTGTCGGCGCGTCGTGCGTTCGCATTATGGACCCATTTTTTTTTTTTGGCATATTGGCGTTATCGGTCGGACAATATGCCGGGCGCGGTATCGGACGCGGAATGGGCTTTTGTGGGACGGGAAAGGATGGGGGAAAGGGTGGGGGAAGGATGGGATGAACTTATATTAAGCGCGGCGAACGCCCTAACTCGGTATAGTCTCCATCTCACTCTGTCGCCCAGAATGTCCGACCCCGTCTCCGGGGACCTAAGTAAGAGAGCATCCATCCCGGGCCTGTCTTATACCCCAGGCTGGATTCTCGCATGCGGCCCCTACCCCGTCTCCGTGATGATCACCCCCTCCCCTTCCCCCAATTTTCCAGGAGCACGACCCTGCCTGCCGCGCCCCCTCTGTACAACCCGACCCGGCCATCCTGTTTTACATATTTCCCGAACTACATTAAACCGGCGGGGCGGGTCGGCCGCAGCGAAGACAGTGTTCAGGGACGTCATTTTACGTTATTGAATAAATTTTGGACCGTGCTTGGGGGGACCGGGAGTGGATTGGCGGTACAATGTAAACACGCACTGGATTTGCGGTGGGGGCTCGAGCGGTTACACGACTTTTAAGAATATCGTCCTCTTTCTCATTGAAATTGAACTGGAATTTTTTGGACAACTTTTCCTGCAACCGTTTGACTTAGTCAAACAAACTATAGCCTGCATCTTGCTCTCAGGTGGGACTGATTGTTAGCCGGCCCTCTCTGCTGTCCGCTCCGTGGATGTGGTGGCAACTCGCTGAAAAGAAGCATTAGTCTGCCTAATCCCGGCAGAGTGAAACGGGGCTTCCCGTCACGTCCCGATGATTTGTCGTCGCTGTTTATTAAACACCTGCAGTGCTGCTGGTGAACACTGACACAAAAAACGCAGCAGCAACGCAAAACAAAAATTAAATCAGCCCTGTTTACGATCATGTCCTTTTTTCTTCAGTCGTGAATGTTTTCTTTCTCTGCGTATATTCGTTTACAGTTGAACTGATTAAACGGTCACAAAACAACTTACCTTTCGTCTGCCAGTAAAACTGAATAACTTTGCTTCACCATCGCACAACTGTTTCTTTGTTGCGGCCTGACTTTATCTGTCAAGCCCGAAAGTATTTTGATGCCTCCGCCCAGTTGTATGGGGCTCCTAAGTTGGACGCGGCGGGACGGCGCAAGAAGGGCCCGCTATATAATGGACCGAGCTACAACAATGCCAGCAGGTTCCAATAATTAAGTTAATTCATTAACCCGCAAAGTTTCCCGGCCGGACGGCCGCCCCAACCTCACCTGCCGCGCCCCATGTCGCCCCGCGGGGGGTGGAGCGGCGGCGGCGGGCCGGCGAAGCAACACTGCACTCTATTAAATGGAGAAAATTTCAGTGCGAGCTTAAAAATGCTTTATTTGACTTGAGACTTTGTTGGCGGAGTGCCTCACCGTCACGCTCGGCGCTCATCTCGAGTCGCCGCACCGCCTTCTAACTGGGTCGAGGGACCCACTTTGGCATCACGGCCGACTCCACTTCGACGGCCGAAGGATGAATTGTTGATGTCGGCCACCCCGGCCAAGTGAGCACCCTGCCCTGGTCGGCGTGGGGGCATTGGGGGGCGCCCTACGCCAATCTCAATCAACGCAAATCTCAACGCCCAAGGAATGCGTCCGTGCGTGTTTCCTTGCAACACGATGCGATTCTCGGAGCATGTTCGCAGGACCCGCAGCAATTTAGGCACATTCGCCAGCCTGCACGTGGCAGAGCAAGGCCGTATGGCCGCAGATTGCTGTCGGAAAGGTCATTGTAATCCTTGTCCAGGAGAACTGTGCGCACCGCGCCAGGCAGACAGCGCGGCGGCGCCCAAGCAGCTGTGGCGCCCGGCCTCGGGCCCGGCCCACGGCCCAGGGCGCGGCCAGGCACGGTCCCACCCACATAACTACGCATTAGCACACCACACAACCCGCTGCCAGCAGCACCGCCAGCAGAGGGGATTTCTCACCCACGCAGCCCCGGGTTTTTTTCTGCGTTCAAGAAGAGGGCAGGGGTTTGCGTGGCCAGAGCTTATTGGGCAAGTGCAGGAGGACAAATGAAGGCACTCTACAAAGGAAACTGTTTTAAGCGCGTACGCTCCTTGCTTGAATTGCAGCAGAGTTTAAAACTACTAATTTAATATTGACCCATGGCACCCAGTATTTTATTTTTTGAAGTCCTGCAAAGGTTGCCTATGACTTCCAGGTCTCTACCTTTCTCCACTTACACTACCACCGCTAGCCTGCGGCCAGTGCCATCTTCCTGCAATCACTACCATGCCACCACCACAGCAACCACGCGGCCCTGCCACAGCAGTCGGTGGCAAAGTCCGGGCCGGCGCCACAACGTTAACCCCTTTCTCAACAACTTACACCGCAACACCCGGGCCGCCACAACAATACGAGCCAGCGCGACTGCGCGACTAGCGGCCCTGGCGGGGCGGCGGGGCCTCATGCCGCCCTCACTGCCAGCCCTGCCAGCCCTGCCCTGCCTGCCAGCTCCACCAGGGCGGCGGGGCCGGGACGTTGGCTTCCAGACGTACGCCTTAATTCCCCCGGGGCCGCAGCAGCTCCGCCTGGAAATAGGCTGGAAGCTGCGACGAATTCTCGCGCGCTTAGAGCGACTCTTCCGAGTGCGTGTTGCGGCTTTGCAGCCTAAAGCCCACCTACGCTAGCAGGGCAGTGCAGTGTGTACAGCCCGCTGAGCAAATAGCCTTTTCTCACCTGATGCCTGTGACGCCCTAGGGCGTGTTCCTCCACCCCTCACCCACACAGTCACACACACGTGCGCGGTACGGTTTGCGAGGGTGCTGACTCTTGGACATAATCAACCCTTCCCACACGCTGCAGGGTGTTGTGTGTACACGAATGCACACACACATGCGCTCGCAGGCACACACCCACGCGTCAGGACCTTATATACCAGCCCCCGAGGTCGTTCAGTGGTAACGTTTTCTTTTCATCACCCGGTGCGCTGCACGAGGCTTTTAAATTCCGCCATCCTTGCGTGTTTCCCCCTGCCAACTCTTCCGGAATAAGCCTGCATCGCCGGTGTTGGCAAAATAACCCCATTTCGAAAATCCCCAATTAAGATCGCGACAAGCTGGCTTATGTTGTGTTGGCCATTGATGGGATTGCCTTAATGCAACGACCTCACAAGTCTGGAACCGAGCGACAGTGCCTTGTTCTGCTGAAGCCGCGTTATCTTCTGTTTTGTTTTGTTGCACCGGATATTTCAATATGACGTGCATCAGGAAACTCGGATTTTGCTCCCTGGGAAAGCCGGCTTTTATAGCGAATAAGATAGCACGTGAGTCCTTGGGGTTCTTTCTGTCTCTCTTTTCTCTTCCCTCCTCTACTTGTTTCATGCAATAAACGTGACACGAAGCAATACGAGCGGCAGAACTTGACAACCAAGAAGAGATTACCTCAGTTCGGAGTGGAAACGGAAGACACCTTCCACGTGTTTTCTCAGTGCTAAAGACATTTCTTGTTTGGTTATATTTATACCAAACAAACAGAAGACATTTAAGACAAAAACGGGTGAAAATAATTTCCGCGTGACCCAGTTACATGCAACAGCGCGCCAGTTAATAACGTCCAGTATGCGCCACGTGGGCGCCACTCGGCCCGCCGGCGGTAAAAAGGGAGAGGAGGTGGGGGTGATGCAACACAGCTCCCTTGTCGCTCTTTCCCCTGTAATATTGGTATGGACCGTGTGCTGGTGCGAGCAGAGAGGGACGCCAAGGAGAATAGGGAAGGAGAAGAATGAGGGCAAGGGGCGAGAAGAGCAGAGGTACTCCGGAACGCCCACCGCATCGCCATTCGCTGTGTTGTATGAGAAATTGCGGGCGATGTAAAGACGGCTCATAGATACGACCGTTTTCTTTTTTCGCTGTGCACTTCGCTTGTGTGGTGTGAACGTAATGTCTCTGCGTGAGTTGGTTCCTCGCTACTCAGCCAGCGTGTGGAGAAAAGCAAGTTTTGCGCCTCGCAAGACGCGCCGCTGCCTCTGTGAGCCTTTACCCAACATTACGGAACGTATGAGAAATTTGCGCGCCGAAACTACTGTAATAGGAGGGAGTGGCGCTGCGCGCGTCTTGGCTTCGTCAGGGCTTGACAATGCGCAGCGCCCCGAAAAGACCCTAGAGCAGGCAGGCGGCAAAGGCAGCACGGTGCGAGGAAAGTTCTTCTTGTGACTTGCTGACCGCTTTCGGCCGTGTTCTGTGTCACGGCTCGGGCCCGGCCCTCGGGACAAATTAAAGAAAAATAGTTG
This sequence comes from Stenchaetothrips biformis, assembly GCA_030522485.1. Taxonomy (NCBI): domain Eukaryota; kingdom Metazoa; phylum Arthropoda; class Insecta; order Thysanoptera; family Thripidae; genus Stenchaetothrips; species Stenchaetothrips biformis. The sequence goes on along the minus strand of CM060095.1, from coordinate 10,648,144 downwards.
CGTTTAATTTAAGGAGAGTTGGGGTTGCGCGGGACAATAAAAGAGACGTTCCCTGAAAGAGACATTAGTCCTTGTTTTGCTCTCGTCACTGTGACAATCCCCTCTTTAACTGGGCCAGCAGCCAGGCCTCCTGCCGTGGAAACGATGAATTCAAGTTCCTGAAATTGCAAACTGGAAACTTTGCGCTTGCGCCAATCCGAGCGGCGTGCTGTGCTCGGCGTTCCGTTTTTATCTTCGCCACCACAATGAAGCGGGAGGCGTCGAGAGCGCTGCCGCCCGCAGTGCTACAAGATTGTTCTTTCCCAGCGCCGTCACTCCTGTACGCGTCACGCCCGTCACGAATGTGTCCCGCGGAGAGACACGTCTCCCAGCGTTGGGGTAGGGCCGCCATGGGCCGCAACCCGACACGCCCCCACTCTCTGCCCGAAACCGATACTTGTTTCGGCCCCGTTTTCGCGGTCGGGCTCCGGGAACCCTCTCTCGTTTTCACTCTTGGCGGCACCTCGCGCGGAGCGAGGCGCGGCGGGGCGCGGCGGGGCGCGGCGGGGCGCGGCGGGGCGCGGCGGGGCGCGGCGGATCCGGTGATAGAGTCAGAAGGGTCGGAGACGCGGCGCGGTGTTGGCGCAGGGCGTTAAGCTAGTGTGTGCCTATCCTCCTGGCTGTTTGTGCTCGCTGTTTGCGCCGACTGACTGCGCAATTCCTCTTTGCTGGCTGGAGAAACAGCGACAGGGGTGGAAGACTCTTCTTCTCCGGCGCTCATATGAAATGCTGATGGAGTCCAGTTTTTCGATTTATATGCGTTTACACGTGAAATCGTGAGAGGAAGACCCCTTACCACGGGTTCGGGTGCTGGTTGGAGCAACGAACTCCGCTGAGCCACCACCGTCGGCCATTAGGGTGGCAGACACTCCGTTCGAACTAACGAGCTCTGACAAAGGCTCTCCTTTCGAGGAAGATTACGACCCCCACCCCTCCCGCCGGCGTGCCGCCTCCTCACGCACACAAACAGCCACCCACACCACACAGCCGCGTGCAGCCGCGTCTGCAGCACGTGGCGGAGATACGCAACGGGCCAAATACTTGCTCCGCCCGCTATGCCGGCTGCGGTGCTGGGCGGCGCGGGGCGGCAGCCATCGCGCCGGATAAAATGAACGTGGTCATTCCCTTTTCCGCATGGATCCTGAGTGGCTGTCATCCCTAATCAGCTCGTCTTAGAGGCCGCCCCGCCGTGCTTTCACCGCTGATGTCCTTACCGCCTATCCTGGCGGGGAGGCGCGGCCGGACCGGCCCGCCTGCAGAAGGCCAGGCGGAGCGGAGCGCGAAACGCGAAGCCAGGCGCGGAGAAAGAAATTGAATTTGCACCCCATTCAACGTCGGAGTCCATTAGCTGGAAAACACGAGGCTGGGACAGGCGCGTCGCGCCGACGGATTTTCCTTTCCGCTCCCCCCTCCCTCCCTTCCTCCCCTCCGCTCTTAATCAGGCGACGCATCCAGACACACTGTATGCTGCTGACACGAAGACGACCGCACGCCGTCCTGCGTGTCGGGCCCCGGCATGTCACTGCTCGCCCCCTCCCCTCATCCTTTTCGATATCCACCCCCTCCCCTCCCTTCCTCATTACCATCCACGTCGTGTCACGCGGGGACTGACTGTAGATTCGCGGTGGGTTTGTGGGGCGGCTTGATTGTTGGCGATAAATCTCGAACGCGACGAGCATTCCCCCCCTCCCCTCCCTTGCCGACCCGTCTGGCCCCTCCTCCCTCAGTCACCCCCCACTGCCCCGCCCGCCGACCAGTATTTAAACATCGTCAGACAGCTCGTGTGCCATTTTGCTGATGCAAATGACGCCCAGAAGTCAGAAGCCTGTTGCCGCATGGACTGTCATAAAGCAGACCGCCACCGTCTTGAAATTTCCAGATGCTGCCCCTTTGTCTGGATTTGCAGTTCCGGTTTCTTATCGCTGCTTTTCTCCTCCCTTCTGTTTGGGCATTAAATTTCCAGGCTGGCTTCCCGGCCGCGGCGGCGGCCGGTCGATGTAAGCGGGTCATTTTGGCGTCGCTGGGCCTCGCCGTATATCAGCCAGAGCGCGCCGTGGCCGCCCGAATGTGACAACACTTTAGAGCGCGCTGCCTAGACAAGTTTTTTTTTTTTTTTTTTTTTTTCCTGCCCGACCGCCGTCCGATATCGAGGCGGTGCTCCTCGACTGGCACTCCAGCCACCTGCAGCCGCCCCGCCTCCACCATTACTCGGTGCGGCGCGCCGCTGCGGGGATTTCCTCCCTCTCTTTATGGGGCCGTACGTTTTGTTTAGCAAGGCCCCACTCTAAGTCATCTTAAATCTCGCCGGTGTTTTTACACCGCCTGCGTGCCGACGGCGGACGACGGCGATGGCGCCTCGCCGCCGCGCTGTCAGTCAGCCAGCCAGCGCTGCGGTCCAGCCCACTGCGCGCTGAGCGCCGGGCGGGCCGGCAGCGCGGGGAGCAGCGCCTCATCTCGCAGATAGCAGGGCTGTGTCGCCGCCGTCCCTCCCCACACGCATGGCCCTTGCAAGTTAGCCGCCCAACTCGGCGGCCAACTTCGGACGGGTTACTTTAATTTGGTTACTGTAGTTGCCGCCGCCCCGCCCCGCCCCGCAGCGCCGTGGTACCCAGTTTTATGTGTCCGAACGTGTTTTGGTCTGTAAATCAGTCCCCCTCCCCCCGCCTTTGAGATTCCGCGCCTTTACGACCGCTCCGAATTTACGGACGCCCCTCCAGGGAGAATCGCTCGGCTGGAGATAATGCGGTCACGTCTCGGCGGTTCGGCTTCATGTTGTTGTTTTCCGTTCGGCTGCCTCCGTATCAGTGCACACGTCATTTGGCGGCGCGGCCTGCGATGCATGCCGTCCGAGGGCCGTCCGAGTCCGCCGCCCTGAGGGAGGCTAGCGAGGCACAGTGGAGCCCAGCGCCGGTCTTCGTGCCCACTGTGCGAGAAGGGTTTTTCGATTCTGTTCGCGCTTTTGACCTTAACGCCTTCCGACCGGCACGAAGACACTCTCTGCGGAGATGCAGTGCTCTGAGGAGCCCCGTGGGGGTGCGAGGGAGACAGAGCGAACCAGCCCGCGGGCTTGCGTTATGTCCGGACGGGTGAACCACTTGGAGCCACTTTGCAGTGAGGGGGCCCGGCCGTGGCCAGGAAGAGTACAGGCCGAGTCATCCCCTCTCCGCCCACCCCAGCCACCCCACCCTCCTGTCCTCCAAACTTGCTTTCTGACGCGTGGCGTGTCGACGCGCGCGCTTTTTGTCCTCCTTCCCTCTTTTTCTTTTTTCTTCTCATCTCGAAGGACGACGAATTAATCTCATTAACTTTTCTTGTTGTCGTCTGGCGCCGCCCGCGTCTCTTTCGGCATCTGTTGTGTCATCAAGTTCCCCCCTCCACCCCCCCCCCACCCCCTTTCCAACCGCACCACCCGCTGGGCCGCAGACAGTGACGTGAGTTCAACTCCCCCCGGAGACGGCACTTTTTCGCCTAGCGTTTTTTTTTTTTTTTTTTTTTGGGGGGGGGGGGTGTTTTGAAGTTGATGACACCTTTTAGAACTTGACTACACGGTAGGACCGAGTACATTTATTATTTTTCAGTGCGTCCCCCAGTGTGCTTCAAAACCACAGCAATGCGCGATGATCATCATGTGCCGTGGTGGCTGGAGGTGTAGACGCGTCGGTTTCCCGGTATGAGAATCGGCGGTTCAAATCTTGTGACTTCACAACGTTTTTCTCTGACTGCTGCTCATTGTCGCGTCAAGAACCCGCTTCAATCGGCGAGAAAACATGAGCCGTGGTGGCTGAGAGCGGAAAGGCGTCGACCCCCGACCGTGAGGTCCGGGGTTCGAATCCCACTGCTACCTATCATTTTTCGAGTGGCTTTCTCCCACTGCGACTCAAGCCCGTCGTCGAACACTCGGCAGACGTGCAAGTCAGGGTGGTGTAGTGGTCTAGGCTCAATCCAGGCCATTACACCCGGGTGTCTAAAAAGCAGTCCGCTTCGGCGGATTGGCCTCGGCACTGGTTCGATCCCCGATCGAGCCAGCCACTCGAAATTGGTCGCGAGTGGGTCCATTCCGATTCGTCGGATGGAGTTGATAAGTCCTTTGAAGCTGGCCCACTGACTGCATGTTCGGGTCTGGGAGCGCCGGACAGCGGGTGTACCATTTGGGTACCGACCAGCCTGCGCAAACAAAAGCTCCCAAAACTACTCTCTCTCTTTCTTTCTTTCTCTGTCTCTCTATCGTCTCTGCCTTACTCTACTCTGCCCATGTTGGGCCGTGTCGGCGGCTCGGGTCCTACTGGGTCCCCCGGCGTACGATATCGAAGTCGCTGGATCGGATTAACCCCAGTTACCTGATAGCACCGGTTCCCATCCCGAACACCGAAGTAAAGCAGGAGGCCTCCCCATTAAGACTGGGGAGGGGGTGTAGAGTTCCATTTTTTAAATTTATTTTTGGTTGGACCCAGTTACAGGACCTGACCCAAACTGAGACGTATGAGACCTGGGGAACCCAGGACTCGGTCCTACCGTGTACGAAATGCATATCCACTACTTGTCACACGCATCTATGTCGCAAGACTCTGGACGCATAGGGGGAGGTTGCTGACCGAGGCAACATTGTTTATCTTCGGCATCGTCCCTCCAGGCGGCCCTGCGCCTCGCCCTAGCCTCGCCCTGCGCCCTCCTCCACCGCCAAGTACTTGTCCGTGTTCTTCCCGGATGGTGTCGTGTCCCAGTGAAGCCATGCATTATGCAGTGCTGTCCGCCTGAGCGTCCAGACGATCTGGCAGCGGTGGCGGCAGCGCCCCACCGTACACTGAGACGAGGAGAAGAAGAAGAAGAAGAAGAAGAAGAAGAAGAAGAAGAAGAAGAAGAAGAAGAAGAAGAAGAAGAAGAAGAAGAAGAAGAAGGCGGACTGCGACGCGGGAAACCTTGCGAGACATTCATGATTCCGGCGGTGAGGATGACGCGCGGCGAGCGAATTGGCTTTGTTGTTTTATTTCCGCAGAATAAATGTGGCGGCAAAGACGACGACGCGGCGCCCTGCCTGCCGCGTGCGTGGCTGTGCGGCCTGCCGCGCCAGTGTTTACCGTGGCTCCGTGTCTCCGCCGCAGCGAATTCCGCCTGGAATTTTATCTCTGTTTTCATTCCATCTCTGGCGGCCGATTCCACGCGCCGCTGCGTGCCGCTCTAATGACTGCTGGCTGGAACTCCTCCCCGCGGCCAGCCGACCGGACTGACTATGGACCCGCTCGCCGGAAAGCGACTTATTTAAGCGCGTTTCCGCGAGTGTCGGGCGTGTTTTTATTAATTCCGTTAACGAGTGGCAGGAGCCGGACGCGAGAGTGACGCGGTCAGTGGCGTGAGCGCGCGGACGGCTCGCTGAGCCTGATGACGATAATAAAGTGTCCGAACGAACAGTGAACAGTCGGCCCCTTTGCGTGTGTGTGTGTGCGTGTTTCGACCGCAAACTATCCTTCTCCCCGAGGGCCGCCCGATCTCGTCCGACTCTCTCTCTCCATCCCGCCCACCGCAGCCCGCTGCCACCCGTTCCCGCAGGAGTCATTTTCATATCGGAAGCACGTTATCGTCATGTCCCCACCCCCTCCCCTCCTCTCCCTTGCGGATGCGGTTCGGGCGATCGGCGTGGTTCTGGGCCGGCCATGGCTGGAGCGGCGACGCAACGGTACGCCGACGAGAACTCGTGTGATTATGGTCCAGAGGCTGGTTCAGCTGGCTCCCCACCGTGGGGCCGCGGAAAATATTTTGGGGTACTTGATGACAGGTTGTGCGGCGTCGCGGCGCCGCACTGTTCCCAAGCGTCGGCCGCGCGCCGCGTCCAGGCGGAGTGACTCGTCTCCTGAATAATGGAATGCACGGGATGGCGGCGTCTGATTCCGCGCGGGCCCGCGTGTCTCTCTTTGCCGGGCGACACGCAGGGGAGCGAGAGAGACAGACGGACTGGCGCTCGGATGCAGCCCGCTGGCCGGCCGCCGGCCCGAACTGTTTCCAAACGCCCACCTCAACGGGCAAGAATAAACAGACGACGCCTTGCGCCGCCTCCAGCGGCCTCCAGTATGCCGGCCGGCTCGGAAAAAACGACGCGGAATCCGGACGAGGGATTCGCGCTGCAGATCCCGTTTCTATTATTTATCTGCCGTTGATGTTTTATGGACCACAAAGTGTGGCGGTTGTAAATGCCGCTGTGGTGTGAACCGTCAAGGGGATGGCGCCATGGATCCGGCAACCTTGCTGCCGTGCCCCTTTCCCGCTTTTGTGTTGTGTCGCTAAGTTATTGGGATGGCCGTCATTCAACCGCCGGAATATTTTGTGCCTCGCGCGTCCTAGTTTTCCATCACGCTTTTTCCAAATTCTGTCGCGTGGTTTGCTGCTAGCGGTGTCCTTTTGATCCTCCATGCCCAGCCCACACGGGGGGCAGAGGAAACGGATCAGTCGGCAAACAAATACTCAACTGGCGCACTCACACAGGCACACGAGGGCGCGCTCACACACAAGCAGAGTATTTGGCGCGGCGTGACAGAGAGAGAGAGAGAGAGAGAGAGAGAGAGAGAGAGAGAGAGAGAGAGAGAGAGAGAGAGAGAGAGAGAGAGAGAGAGAGAGAGAGAGAGAGGAGAGAAAGAGAGACCCAAAAAAGGGTGCTGCTGCAGTATGCGGGCCACGCCCGAGTCGGGTGACGGAGGGACAGGAGTCAGGCGGCCCCAAATTGGAGGATGTGGAGTCGCCCAGTAATTGTTTAACTTTCTTCCGCGCGGCTCTCTCTCTCTCTCTCTCTCTCTCTCTCTCTCTCTCTCTCTCTCTCTCTCTCTCTCTCTCTCTCTCTCTCTCCGAGCCACAATGGTCTGATTCCGGACAGGGCGTTCCCGGCCGGCCCGCGAGACAGACAGGCCGTCCGCCTCGCCGCCTCCATGAAGGGCGTGGCGGACGAGGCGCGGAGCGGCTGCCAAAAAAGAGGGCTGGCGGTGGCGGTCGACGGAGAGGGTGTCTGGGAGTCGCCGGCTACGTCACTAACGTCGCCGAGGGGAGTAAACAGCTCGACGCTTTAATCCACGACCACCGCGCCAACGCGAAACGGGCCAGCGGTCTGTCTGCCAGTCTGCCCGCGTGGCACCACCACCCAGTGGTCCAGGACGGTACGACACAGTGCCCGCGAGCACAGGTGGATGTACAGCGGCGGGGCAGTGGGCCAGCAGCGTCATAGCGAGCCGCTGCCATCCACGCGTACACCCCACGCACGCACGGACTGGCTGGCTGCTGTCACTGAGTGTACTCCCCCACGAGTGTAGCGCTAGGCGTACACAGGTGGTTGTACATACACACGTGTGTGTTCTCGCTAATGACTAAAGCCGATTTGGCTCGCTGCTCACCCCTGCAAGGTGGCTCTGTGTGTGTGTGTGTGTGTGTGTGTGTGTGTGTGTGTGTGTGTGTGTGTGCACGTGACTCGCTGCCACCTGCGGTGAACGTGAGCGAAGGAGGGGGAAGGAGAAGACGTCGTGCAGAAGGGGTGGAGTTGGAGGGGGTGGAGGGGTGACATGGGAAAACGACAAAACAGCTCCGGGAAATCCGCAGAGCGAGGCTGCTCGCTTCTTTGGCCGAACCGAATCCATCTCAGTTTTTCGCGCACTTGCTCTCCCCTTCTCCGTCTCGCCGTCTCTCTTTCTCTCTCTGTCTCCCCTTGGCGGCACAATTAACGACACCAGCCCCGCGTTCCTTCGCTCCGTCTCTCTCCCACCCATCCGATGCGCCCCGTGAGTGCGAGAGAGGCAGAACGCCGGCAGCAGAATCAGTGGTCGGGCCGCCATGCGAGGGCTTCGAGGTGCGTGTGACTGCACGCATGCGCCTGGAGTGTGAGTGTGTGGCCGCCTGCGATTTTGTGCACGCCGTGCGTGTGAGTGAGTGAGTGAGTGAGTGAGTGCGCCTGGGTGTGAGCGGGTGTGAGGGAGACGGCCAGAGAATGGGGTGCTTTTACTGTCACCATAAAAATGACACATTCCGCGGCGGTCGTGAGATTGTCGGTATGGCGCTGTGCCTGGGCCGGCCGCGCTGCGAAACGTTTCAACCAGCCGATGCCATCCTCCCTCCCTCTCTCTCTCTCTCTCTCTCTCTCTCTCTCTCTCTCTCTCTCTCTCTCTCTCTCTCTCTCTCTCTCTCTCTCTCTCTCTCTCTCTCGGTCTCCCTCCCAGGGGTGATAAGAGAACGCGGAGTCGGGTGACCACACGGTGGCTAATAAACGGCCTCTGCTCGAAATTCGATATGCTGTGCCACGTCGACCCCATAGCATAACACAGTGCGAAACTGGGTTTTGGTGTTTGTGTGTGTGTGTGTGTGTGTGTGTGTGTGTGCGGGGTGGACCTCGGCATATTTACCCCGCCTGTTTAAAAAATCCGCACATTAAGGCTTCCTTTTTCTCCCCTCACAGTGTAGCCCTTGTGTGCCCCGCAGATGGCGTGGCCGTGGAGGTGGTCGGCGAGGAGGCGGCGGCGGGCGCGGCCCTGGCCAGCGGCCTTGACGGCGGCGGCCTCGACGGCGGCGGCCTCGGCCCGGACGGCCCCGGCTGCAAGCGCGGCGACCGCTTCTTCCGGCCCGGGTCGACCTGGCAGGAGGACGACGGCTGCCTGTCGTGTTCCTGCGGCCGCGGCGGCCACGTGCGCTGCCAGGCCTTCATGTGCCAGGTCAGCTGCGACAACCCGCGCCGCGTGCAGGGCGAGTGCTGCCCCGCCTGCGACGGTCAGTACCCCACCGAGTGCATCGAGTGGAGCCCCCCCCCCGGCGTCCTGACGGCCCCGTCTCTGCTGTCCCCAGGGCTGTCCGTGGTCACCCAGTCGCAGTCCTGCCCGTCGCTGGGGAACTGCACCCTCAAGTGCACCCACGGCTTCGTCCTGGACGACTTGGGCTGCTACGCGTGCCAGTGCCAGCAAGGAGGTAAGCGCCCGCATTGTGGTTGTTTGCAGCAGAAACTCTCTGTTCGACGAATCGCAAAGGGGAGGCACAGGTACCGTGGGGCTTTCGTCCCGCTGCTAGGGGGCTGCGGGGGGGCTGCTGTACCGGGCCCCGCGCTCGACTACATCCCTCGGAACGATGTGCCAGAATGGGGCATGTTGGCCTTGTTGGCCGTAGATACGACCGCAACACGAGTTGTAGTCCCTCTCTGGTTGACCTCGCCGTCCCGGCCGGTCGCTCAGGGCGACAACGAGTAGTCGCGCTGCTTTCCTTTGAACGGCTGGCGTCGTGCCTTCGAGCCCCGGGCTCTGCATTATACACAATGTCACGGCACTCCGACTTAAATAACACCAAAAGTCACTCTCTGAATTTTGATAGAATTTTTTTTTTTGTGTCCGGGGTGTGTTAAGTCTCGCCGTCGGATGATATTTATCCTAGTGTGAGGTCATCGTTTTTAATTTTAAGGCCAAATTGGAATGTTTTTCTCTCCCAGTTCTTTTTGTTTTTGTTTCTTTTCAATTAAATTTTCTTTGCATGGATCTTTTTTCCCGCCCGTTCCGTTCCATCAAAACTGAGCAGGACCAACTAATAAGGAACAAGCAAGCGGCCCGCCGACCCGGGCATCAGAAACAATTTCAACTTGAGTGGAGCAGGGCGCGGCGCGGCCTGCCTGGGCTGGCTGGCTTGCCTGAGCCAGAGTGGTTCGTCCGGGCCGACCAGCTGCTAACTTCTCACTTTCTTCTGTTTGGCTTGCACCTGATGACGCGCTCCTCTCCCATTTATTGAAATCGCCATTTTGTTTACGGTCCCGCCAAGCTCCGCCGCCAGGCCCCGGTTGCAGCGCCCCTGGCGGGGATCAGGGGAAGCAGCTGGTGACAGGGCGGCGGCCGGGGCGAGCATTAAAGCGATGTCGGTGGCAACCGAAAAGAGTTTCGGGAACAAAGCTCAATTTTTTTTATCGCTCACATTCAGTTCAAGTCTAAAATAACAGACAGCGAGATTTTTTTTTCTCCACGTCGAGCCGGTGTTTGAACCCCCGTCCCGTGTGTCGACAGCGGCGTGCACACTGGAGTGCGAGGCGGGCTACGCGCGCGACGCGGCGGGCAACGAGCTGTGCGAGTGCGCCTGCCCCGCCATGGAGAACTGCAGCAAGCGCTGCGCGCACGGCTACCGCAAGGACCACAGCGGCTGCAGTCAGTGCGCCTGCCTGCGTCAGTACTGCCAACCTGCAAAGTACAACCCGACTATGTTGCGTGTTCTCATTCATTTTCTTCTTCTTCTTCAGCTGGCGTGGAGACGTCTCAACCCGTGGTCGGTGAGGGGGCTCCTCCCAAAACCTGCGCAGGTACTTCCCTCAAAGTTAATTTTATTTTTTATGTGTGTGCCTATTTAATTAATTTTTTTCTACGGTTTTTGACGCGTTGCTCAGACGCGGTCCGCGAGCGAGACGACGGCGAGTACTGGTGGGACGGGTGCCGGGGCTGCTACTGCTGGGGCGGGGCGACGCTTTGTGAGCTAGCCTCGTGCAAGGACGTGCCGTCGGCGCTGCGCCGCATGGCGGACCACGCGCTGTGCGACTCGGCGGCGGGGCTGGCGGCGGGGCTGGCGGCGGGCTGCGCGTCGTGCCGCTGCCTGCACGGCCGCGCGCTCTGCGAGGAGACCGCCTGCCCGCCCGCCGCCTGCCCGCACCCGCTGCCGCCGGACCCCATGGGCTGCTGCCCCACCTGCCCGGACAGGTACGGCCCGGGTTCGACTCCCGGCGGGGATGTGTTTTTTTTCCAGAGCGGCTAACCGTGTCGTTGTCCGCAGCGCGCCGCGCGAGCCGCCGTCGGCGCTGCTGCGGGCGGCGGGGTGCGCGGGCAACCACGCGCACGGCACGTCGTGGCGTGAGTCAGACTGCCGGTCCTGCCGCTGCGTGCACGGCAGCACCGAGTGCTTCGAGCAGCGCTGCGCCGCGCTGCACTGCGACCTCCAGTTCACGCCCAGGGGCATGTGCTGCCCCGCCTGCCTCGGCAGCCTCGGTGAGCTAGGCCCGCTACGCCCGCTACGCCAGCCGCTCCCAAGTGGATGTCCACGTCGTTAGGATTAATCTTTAATTTGCCACCTCTCTCCCAAGGCGATGGATCGAAGCTGCCCCCGAAGCACGCCCCCCAGGGGACGCCGCCGCCACTGGACGGCGGTCACGGCGGCCGGGCGGCGCGGCCGGCGGGGACGTGCTGGTGGCGCGGCCAGGCCCTGGCCCCCGCCGACGAGTGGTTCCCCGACGAGTGCACGCACTGCCAGTGCGACCCGGCGGGCTCCGGATCCAGCACGTGCACGCAGGTGGTGTGCCCCGCCTGCAGCAGCGCAGCCAGCAGGGCCTCCAGCCGCGCGCCCTTCTGCTGCCCGCCCTGCCAAGGTCAGCCTTTGCATGTTTCGTCCTGCTGTTGCTGTTGGTGGGCGCGTTGAATTTTTCCATCGATATTTTTCCTCGGTTGCGTGCTGGACTGATAGACCAGGTGACAGGCACGGCCGCGTGCAATGGCGCAAATGAGCCGGCTCACGGCACGGCCGCGTTCCGTTATGTGTCTCGCGGACCCGGCTGCGATACGTGAACTCCATTTGTGCAGCGTTTCTCCTTCCTCTCAATTACTGGTTCAGGCTTGCCGCTGAAGCGGGACCGCGTAATTATTTCGGTGCCCACATCGTTAGAGCTTTTATCCGGCTGATGGCTCTCGCCGCTTTGGCCTGGCTGTGGGCAGCCCGGCTGTGGGCGGCCCGGCGCGAGGCTAGCGGGGTGGCAGTGAGGGTGTCGCCGTCCCCACGGGCCTGCATGGGCCATAATGGGGCCCTCGGGAGTGATTTTCGCCCCTCCCACGCCCTCCTATTTCTATTTCTCTTCCGTCCCGCCGACACACACGCCTTGCTTGTTTTTCTGTCGGGGGTTTACTCTCATCCCTGTGCCTCGCGGGGCCTCATGAAAGGATGCAATTATTTTCTCTTCTTCGGATCGAAGCCCCGAGGCCTGCATGCCCTAATGCCGCGCGTGCGTGTCGCCCTCCGACGAGTAATCAAAGTTTTTCCCTCAAGAACGAGGCCTTGGTGGACGAGGCGGGGGAAAGGGTTCCGCGCCGCAGGGCTCGGCGACGAGATACACTGTCAAACAAACATCTTGTCAAGTCACGAAGAATTTGTTGAGAGAAAAATTGTCTCCGCGGAAAATTCCCGACCCAGTCGCGTTTGACCCTAGCTACAAGTGGTAAAAAAATATATGAATTGATTGCAGACGGCGGCGTGACGCTGCTGGTGTCCCTGCTGGTCGTGGTCGCGCTGCTCGTGCTGGTCGTGCTGGCGCTCGGCTACTTCGTCTGGCAGCGCGGCCGCAGGCAGACGCTAGACATCGCCAGGGCCGACGCCATCCGGCCCACCTGCCAGGCCAGGCCCGTCGCCACCTACACCTACAACATGATCCCGCCGCTGTCGCGGTGAACTAACCCGCCGTTCCTCTATTCAGTTATCTTTCTCTCTCTCTCTTTGATCAAAGATGGGGCATGGGTCGTCTCCTCCCCCGGCCCGCTGCGCGCGCGCGTGTGTGCCAATGTTTACCAAGAACCCTCTCAGTTGTGTATCTTCCTGCAAAAGTTACTAAAACTTCGGTTAAGTTATTATTACCAGGAGTGTATTTTGTGTAGAGATTGTAGACACCTACGGTATCTATTTATTCGATAGATTTAGGGTAGTGTTTATTTCATATTGTGAACAAATATTATATTGCAGTTAGATTCGCACATAACGATAGGTTGCAGTATTTAATCACAAAACGTCCTTTTACATTATTCAAGTATTTTATTTTTGTTAGATGTGAGAGAATTTTTTTCTAGTGACCTGTGACACGTTAGGTTTTCGTGAAGGTATTTTAGGTATATTTAAGATTGACTGGCTTTTTGAACGAGTCACATGTGATTTTCTGTTATTGTGATAAAAGTAGATAAATAGTGACTTTTAGCAACTGTTAAGTCTTGTAAGAGAACTAAAGATAATCTAATTATTTTGAAAGGAAATCATTAAGTGTTTTTTTCTACGTGGTACATATTAACAGTGATAAAGGAATGTTACAAAAGTTAAACAACGTAACTGTAAAATCATATTTTAAATTAAAATTATCACATGCAACATTACAGCGAACAAATGAAAGATGTTTATCTCATCTGATCTGTTCCTTTCTCTCTTTTCTTTTGTACTGTCAACGCAAATGTGTCCTAAGTCCGGCACAACATTTGTATTCCATTTACTCTGAAAAACAAATCAATAAAAACCCTGATCAAATATTTAACTCGTATTTCTCGCACTCTGGCTCTTCCTGTCACCAACCGTGGACATTCATTCACGAGCAGACACCGATTTCACGATTTGAACCCCGGCAGCCTTAGTCACATGGTCCGTGCTGGCCTCCAGCAATCACTCTTTGCCCGACACAGCAATCTCTCTCTCTCTCTCTCTCTCTCTCTCTCTCTCTCTCTCTCTCTCTCTCTCTCTCTCTCTCTCTCTCTCTCTCTCACACACACACGCCCTCCAATCGGATTGGCGCCATCAAGGGGCGCCTTATTCGCAGTCTAAATAAAGCCGTGTGTTGATTAGATTTCGCTTTGATCGGCCACTATGAAACGCGCTCGTCTCGCTGCCGCGCCGCCGCGCCGCTGATGGAAAGCAAGGCCGAGGCAAGGTGGAAAGAAAAACACGCCGCGCCGCGCCGCGCCGCTCACGGGCACCGCGACGCCTCTGAATCCCAGTGGGCGAGAATGTACCTTTAGGATGGTTCACCCGAGTTCACTTGAAGAACAGACGCAACGGCCCGGCCACGCCGACTCCCCTACAAACACCGTGGACAAGTGGATCGAACCCCATGGCCCGGGGGCAGGGGGGGGGGCAGGGTCTAGGTTTCAATTTATTTTTAATCAAATTTGGCAGCGAGTGGGTGATGGTGCGAGGGAGACAGGCGCGCCGACGCTGCGGCGTGCTTCCACAGTCGCAGCATTCCGGGCCGGCGGTGCCGGGCTGCGGCTGGCACGGCCCCCTCCCCCTCCCCCGCCCCCGCCGCCGCCGCCGCGGCATTTCGCGAGTCAGTCGCCGGCGAGGGGCTTCCCCGCGATGCCGCGTCCCACCCGGTGAATCGGGGCCGCCCTGGTTAGGCGTGAAGTTCGTTTGTTTTTTGGTTGTTTTTTTTTGTTTTCGTTTTTTTTTTCGCGCTTCAGCCGCGCTTCTTCGCGGGGGACGGGTCGGAGTGATTCTTTGTGCGGCTGCGAGTGTGTCTGCCCGCAACGGCCCTGGATAATGCGCGGCCACACCGCTGCACTGCCTGCAGTTGGCGGCACTGCCGCATGATGGCGCCTCCGCCGTCGCTGTACCGGCTCAGCCTGCAGAGGATCGCCGTCCTGGTGGACGGCCAGGGCCCATCCGGACAGCTCCTCGCCGAGGCCGCGCTCCACGACCTTGGTGCGTCTGTGTGTGTGCGGCAGAGGAGAATGCACGGGGCGGCGACAAAAGCGTTATCGATTTACTCTGAACCGAGCGCGCGTTGCTGCTGCTGCTGCTAGTGGCTCTTGTTGATGCCTATCGACATCTCTGCGTGTCTCCCTGTCACTCCAGGCGCGGCGCGCCCCCCTGGCAGGCAGGCAGGCAGCGCCCCTGCCGGCAGGCAGGCAGGCAACAAGTTGCACAATGCAGTACGCACTCAATCGGCTGCAAGATGGATTGGCGTCCCTGCGACGCCAGCAGCCTCCCTGCTGTGCTGCAGCGTCGGGGACTGGGTGGGGTTGGAGAGGGGGGGGACGCGCGTGACGGCCCGGGAGTCGCGGGGATGATATTGTTTCGCTGCGTTGCCGGCCGGGCCCGGCGACCCGGAGGCTCAGTGACGCTGAGCCTCAGAGAGTGCTCCGGATGGAACGACGTCGGCATGTGTAGCAGCAGCTGCTGCAGTCCGGCCCGAAGGGAGGCGCGCAGTGGGCCAGTGGACCGACGCGTTTGGAGGACTCGAACCCCAATGGATGACCCCACCCATGGATTCCTCGTTCGGAGAGCAGCCGCATCAAACGAGGCACGAGGCGGAAGTAAAATCGCTGTCGCCGCCGTTCCCGGTCGTCGAATTAGTCGCTGGACTGCGTGGTTGGATCGCTGTGCCGCGGGTTCGATTCCCCGCAGCGGCCTCGCATTGCGCGCCTTTCTATCTTCCCACGAGTAGCGCTGCCACTCGGCGGGGTCGGGAGGGGAGGAAGGGGGGTGAAAGTTGGCCCCACAAATAGAAGGCTCCCGCAACGCGCCGCCTGGTGCCAATAATTCCTCGCTAGTTATTTCAAACTTTGAGGGAAAGAGGAGAGCCTTGCCCCGGCCACATCAACGGAACGAGTTTTTTTCCGCTCCCCCACGCAGCTCCCCGCCGCGCGGACGGCCGGTTAATTCTGGCGCGCGACGTCGTCGTGACGGAGGACCCGTCAGACTTGCACCCGCGGGGCACGGCACGCTACAGCGCTCGCCGGGGCACGCGACCCACGAGGCCCGCCGAAGGCGGCAGAAAGGCAAGTTCCGTCGCGACGCGTTCATAAACCATGCGCCCACCTGGGGGGGGGGGGGGTCCGTGGTCCCGACGTAATTAATTCAGGCATGGCAGCCCGGGTGGCTGGCTAGTCACGTCGTTGAACGAACGGCTGCGGCCGAACGCCGCGCCACTCTGTCGGCAGCGACCGGAACTCGCTCCGATCGTTCTTCTTCGTTTTCCTGCCACCCGCATGCGGGACGAGGATCGACGTGTTGAAAATACAACGTCCAGTTTTGGTGTCTGTTGCAACGTGTTCAGCCGGGTCGGTGGCGGAGGATCTGCTGCTGCTGCTGGTGCACCTGGACGGCGGCGCGTCGTGGCGGGACCGGTGGCAGCCCTGCCTCTTGCCGCGCCTGCAGAGCAGCCCCGCGGCCTGGGACGCCGCGCTGCTGCGGCACATGGCCAGCCGCTGCCCGGTGAGGAGGGACTTGCTTCTCACGGCCACCACGGCCGCCTGTGAACCTCGGCATAGGCAACACGCCCGGCAACCATCTGCAGCGCGTTGCCTACCTCGCCGCCCGCGGGCGCTCCGCCGAGCGGCAGGGCACTGCGCATAACAATTAACTACGCTTTGGCCTCTCTCGCTAACAGGGAAAGGAAAAGAGTTCCAGGTTGGGAATCGTGTTTGGGACGCGCCGCCGAACACGGCTACACATGCACAAGCGCGCTCTTTCTCTCTCACACACACTCACTTTGGAATAAAATCTGGTTCCGACCTAAATACGCCGGGAGCGCACCCTAGTGGGACAAAGGCGACTCCTCCCCCCCCTCCCCTTTCCTTGCCGCCCCTGGCCGTCCCTTCAAATCGGGCCGACCCTACAGTGCAGCTCTGTCCCACTTGCGAGTTTACCTTGCGCCGGGCCGGGTGAGCTAACTAGCTCGATAACAGAGCCCTTCCCAGCCTGCACCCGTGGGCGTCTCATCAGCCGGGCAACATGCATGTCGGCGAGGGCCGCCTCCCCGCGCCTCCGTCAACAGAGTCCGAAATGGCGCACACACACACACACACACGGCACATGACAAGACCGCCGCCGGGATGACGTCATCGCCGTCGCCGTCTCTTCATCGTCCAGCCACTCTATCATGATTTCACTCTCGGCAGAGTTTGCGCCGCCTATGGGTCCTGGGCTGCCACCACTTCAAGCCGGAAGTTCTGTCGGCGCTGCCGGCCGGGGTGCTGACGGCGGACTTTGACGGCCAGCTCTACTTCCGGGGCCGCGCGGGGCCGGCGCTCCGGTCCCTCGGCTCGGCCGCCACTTCGCAGCGTCGGCCAGGGCCTCGGCCAGGGCAGCAGCAGCAGCAGCCGTGGCTGGTCCAGGCCGAGGCGCTTCTCAGGTGCGCAGGCCTTTGTGGCGCACAGTGGGCTGCACCAGCAGCGGCGCGCAACCACCCTGCAAGAAAAAAAAACAGGAAAAGATGATTTTTTTTTTGATTTTTTTTTTGTAGTGTGGGTTGGTGGAATGGTGGCGAATGGGGCCGGCGTGCAGCGGCGACTCCGCGGGGCGCGTGGTGGGACGGGGAGCCGGACGGGGGGCACGCGGCCGTCACGCGGCGACGAGACGACGACGTGGACGACGACGTGAGGCCGCGCGGAGCGGGCGGCATGTAACGTATGAGTCCGCCGCGCACAGTGGGAAGGAGGTCGACGTGGAGAGGTCTCCGGGGCGGCGCGGGCGGATGAATGCAGCCCACTTGTGTTCCTGGAGCGAGCGCTGCCGCCCGCCGCCCGCGCCGCCACACAAATATAAGGCAACATACTTTTCCGAGGGACTGTACGCTGCCAGATTCCCCTCGCGGAGCACATGAAGCGCGTGTTTGGAGGAGGCGCTCCGCCAGACCGCACATTCCCACCCGCCTTCCATCTCCCCACACCTGCCGCACTTCCGGCCGCAGCAAAGCGCGCAACATGAAACAATTTTTAAGAAACAACCCAAGGCGTTTTCCCTGATTTTTCTAGTGCGCCTTTATTCGTTTTTTTTACCGCTTTTGCGGCGCTCGGAGGGCACCGGGGAATGTGCAGTGCAGTAGATTGTCACTCTGCTGGCTTACCTGGCAGCGGGGGCGGGGGTCCTATCGGGAGGAATCTTTGCGAGAAGTTTCTAGTGTCGGCTGAACCGGGGCCTGGCGTGGGGATTCCCAGACACGACAGGTATACAGTGAAGGAGGCGGGTCGCAGCGGGTGCCACCGAGAGTGTGGTAGTGGCGGCAGCGACCGGACGGGAAGACTATCTCAAGCCGCGCGCCCTTCCTCACGGCACTTCCTCTGTCTCTCTCGCACCCTGCGGGGCGGTGCGAGAGAGAGAGACACCAGGCCCGGCCCCAGTCGCGGCGAATCTGTCACGGCAGGGGATCCCGGTCGGGCTCCGCTCGGCCCCGACTCGCTTCGCGGGATTATTGTAGGATATTGCGCAAGAACGGTAGGACTGTTGCCAAGCAAGAAGCGGCCGTCCGGGGCGTCCTGGCGGAGGAGGAGGCCGAGGCGGAAATCTGCCGACCGTAACCTTACATTTTAGGATGGGGAATAAAACAACGTCGTTCCCCACGAGCGCAGTCGCCCAGTTTTCAGGCGTGTTTTCAATATGGCGAGTAAGTTTCATTGGTCGGGGACAGGGCCTTGAGCGTGGAGCACCAGAAGGTGCCCGACGTGAAGGTGCAGCCCACGCGCCTGCAGCTGGTGGAGCTGCACCTGGGCGAGGCGCAGGCCACCGCGGAGCACATCAAGGAGACCCTGCGCCAGCTGCCCGGCCTGCGGCTGCTGCGGCACTACCAGCTGGTCACCGCGCTCTACCAGCTGCACGCCGCCCAGTGGAAGAGCGGCGCCCGCCTGCCCACCTACAAGCTGCGCAACCTGGACGCTGACTTCTCGCACGTGGTGAGTGTCAAGCAGCAAACACCCAAAAAAAAAAAAAAAAAAAAAAGTTCCTCGGACTTGAACTTAAGATCTTCAACTCGGGAAGCATACGGGCTGACCCTGCGGCTACCAGTGGCGGTGGTGTGTGCTGCAGGTGCGCTGCCGCATGTCCCCCGAACCCGTGCTGGCGCCGGACGCCCTGCAGCTGGCCGTGCAGCTGTGCCCGTCCGCCACGCAGCTGCGCGTCCGCTTCGACCCGCAGACCCCCCACGACGTGCTGGCCGCCGTGGCCGGCCTCGCCAAGCTGCAGCTGCTGTCCGCCGTGTGCGTGTCGTCGGGCCAGCGCGCGCACCTCGACTTCTCGGACGTGGCCGCCGTACTGGAGCACCATGGCGACCACATGCGCACGCTCGAGCTGAAGGTAGGTCGTGGTGGCCGAGCTCACTGCGTACTCACCTGCGGAGCACGCTGTCGGTGGTACAAACACCCGCGTCGGAAATTTTTTTTTCGACGTTTTGGAATGCCCTGTTGCCGTGTTTTCGGTTTTAAGGCCGCAAACCTGCAAGAACGGACCCAGCTTCTTGTCCCGACGGTGGCGACGGCCGGGCTATAAGAATGTTATTTGCCGACAGGAAACGGGGGGGGTGGGGAGAGTAAGAGAGGCGATCTGGCGGATATGACAGCCGGTATGGCCGGCAGGGCAGGCACCAATAGATGGCCGATCCCTTCGTCTTGGGCTCCCAGCCTATCCGGCCTTTACCACCCTATGAGTGCCACAAAAAAATGGGATGGCGGGGGGGGGGGGGAATTGTCAGAGACGGCGCGCGCGAGAGGGGGATGCTCCCGGGGGAGGATTCATTCACAGGGCGATGGGGCCTTCAAGACCCTCTCCTCTCCTCGCAGATAAAAAAGCTGCTTCCCCCGCGCGGCCGATACACGCCGGGCAGCGGAGCAGTGGGGCGGCCGATAAATGAAGCTGCAGCCCTCGCTGCCGGCGCCGCAGTGGTTGTACGCCAAAGCGACTTCCGTGTCGGAAGGGTTGCCGGCCTCGGACCTTTTTTTTTGGGGGGGGGGGAATCATATCTAGGCGATGTGCTCCAGCATGTTCGCTCGCCGCCGCAGGTCCTGGAGGAGGTGGACGTGCACCAGGTGGTGGCGCTGTGCCCGCGCCTGGAGGAGCTGGTGCTGTCCGGGTGCGGCAACGTGGTGCCGCCGAGCTGCGCATCGTGGGGCTGCAACGCGCGCGCCTCCCGGACGCCGCTGACGCCGCTCAAGCCGCTGCCGCGCCTGCGCCTGCTGTTCTACGCCGACGGCGACGACTTCAGCTGGGACCACGACGTGCCGCAGTGCTTCTGGCGGTGGACGCTGCTCCCAGGTGTGCGTCGCATTGGTCGAGAGCGTTGATGCGCTGACTACAGAGGCCGAGAGCTGACGTTCGAATCCTACCACTGCTTTTGCTGATTTCGACACGTACTCTGTGTGGATCCAGCCCAGCAGCCGTATGATCTTGTCTCGATGGGGTTTTTATTTTTGACCTGTCACAGCGACCGGTCGCGCCTCCCACCTGGAGGGCATCTTCCTGGAGTCGCCGAGGTTCGACGCGGACACCAAGCGGTTGCTGATGGCGGCCGCGGCCGGGCACCGTGCCTCCCACAAGAGCAGCCTGTACCCGCACCTCGAGGTAACCTCGCCCAGTCTAGGCCGCTGCTAATGCTATAGCTGTTGTTGTTGGTGGGGTCGCTGTTGTTGTCACTGGTGTCTGAGGCACCCGCCCCTTGGCTGTGCAGGTGCTCAGCATCTGCCGTGCCCCCGAGCTGACCGTGGACGTGGTGGCGGCGCTGGCCGGCGGCCGCCCGGACGACGCGCACCTGCGTCTGGTCCACCTCAAACAGTGCGAGCAGCTCGGCCTCGACGCCATCAAGGCCGTCGTCAACAACGCCACCAGAGTCATCGTGGATTGACGCGCGCCGTCAGAGAGTCAATAAAACGATCTGACAGCGAGTTCGTTTTTGTCTTTTCGTTGCCTGGGGTACGACGGGTAGACGTCACGTCGATCGCCGCTTCCGCTCGCCGAGCGTCAATGAGGAAATGGGGTCAGTGGGGCTGTAATTGCTGGTTGCGGCTGACACCCAACGCCTTCCTCCGCGCTGACGGCGTCCTCCACGGGAGCGCGTCGCGGAGTGTCAGCCGGTGGGCGTGGCAATCACTGGCACACAAAGAAGCGCTTCACACTCTCTCTCTCTCTCTCTCTCTCTCTCTCTCTCTCTCTCTCTCTCTCTCTCACCGAGACCCACGGCAATTTATTCATGAACACCTGGGCCCTGTTTCAAACAACTTCTCGCTTCTTTCCTGTCGCGGCGCTGCGGCCGTCGCTCTGTGGGCGTGCGGCCTCTCTCTCTCTCTCTCTCTCTCTCCATGGCGCGTCCGCACGCGCGGCACGACTTGGATGAAGTTTGGAACGAGCGCCGCTGTTTGCTGCACCCGCGGACCTGTATTCACACGACTCGAATCACAGCCGGGGGCTCCCTGCCGCGCTCCGCTGCCACTGAGCGGAGCGGAACAGGAAGGGACGGACCGTGGATCACAAATGTTGCACGCGAAATATTGATGTTTTCAGTGAAAACGAAGTACAAAGTGGGGGGAAAAAGACGTACTAAATATCGGGGTGGTCTAGGAGTTCACCTATCCAGTTTTCCTCTTTAGAATAAATATTGACAGAAATATAACATAAATAAACATAAAAATGGCTGATTGAGCACTTTGTGATGATTCACATGAGCTGTGCTGGCCTGGCGAATCAGTCTGAGTCCGCAGCCAGCCTTCCGCTGACTCGGCAGGCTGCGGATGAGCGTGGTGCCCTTCGACCCGCCCCGCCCCGCCCCGCCCCGCCCCGCCCCGCCCCGCCCCGCCCCGCTCACAAGGCTCCACCGCCTGTCAGTCAGGGCCGCCCCGCCACCCCTGGCCCACTGTGCATGCCCCACTTGCCGCGACAGCCGATAACCCCAATCGCCGTTTGTTTAGAGGCGGTCGCCGGACAGCTGCACTTGCACTGCAGCTCTCTCTCTCTCTCTCTCTCTCTCTCTCTCTCTCTCTCTCTCTCTCTCTCTCTCTCTCTCTCTCTCTCTCTCTCTCTCTCTCTCTCTCTCTCTCTCTCTCGCGGTGCGCACTGGACGAGGCCCCGCACAAGATTGAAATTGCACTTGACTAAGCCTGCGGCCGGCCAGCTAGCCGGCCAGTCCTCAATTTGAGCGCCCCTGTCGTGGAGAAACGCTGATCTGGAGGAATACTCCGCGGGGCGGGGCTGTCAGTCCGCAGCGCCTTCGACCGTTCGGGAGGCCATCCATAACCCGTAGGAGGAGTACTGAGGCAGCTGGGGCGCCCACAAAACTGGCGGCTTCAGCCACCGTGGACCACGGCTCGCATCATCTGGTTTGGTCGAGGGGGAAGCAACTCAAAATTTTTGTGTACGTTTTACAAAATTTCTTGAAATTTTTCTAATTTTCAGAAATTTGTTAAATTTTTTTTAAATTGTAAATTTTTTAAAAATTGCCAAAATTAAAGATTTTTTAAAAAAATTCAGCCGCTACGCAGGCTGATCGGTTATTTAAAATTTGGTAAAAATAATAAATAAAAAATTGAACCCTACGACCCTCTCCCTCCCGCAATGGGGTTCGAGCCGCCTGCTTAACTTCGGTGTTCGGATGGGAACCGGTGTATCCAGGCTTTAACTGCTACCGCATAGTTCAGCTTCTGTAGGACCGCAATAGCCTTCCACACATGAAGGACCGCCGATGAAGGCAGCCGGCGATCGTAGGGTTGAAGAGAGAGGACAGAGAGACAGAGAGTTAAAGAGAGAGACAGAGAGTAGTTTTGGGAGCTTTTGTTTGTGCAGGCTGGTCGGTACCCAAATGGTACACCCGCTGTCCGGCGCTCCCAGACCCGAACATGCAGTCAGTGGGCCAGCTTCAAAGGACTTATCAACTCCATCCGACGAATCGGAATGGACCCACTCGCGACCAATCTCGAGTGGCTGACTCGATCGGGGATCGAACCAGTGCCGAGGCCAATCCGCCGAAGCGGACTGCTTTTTAGACACCCGGGTGTAATGGCCTGGATTGAGCCTAGACCACTACACCACCCTGACTTGCACGTCTGCCGAGTGTTGGACGACGGGTTTGAGTCGCAGTGGGAGGAAGCCAGTCGAAAAATGAAAGATATTTTCGGGATTCGACCCCCGGACCTTACGGTCGGGGATCGACGCCTCTCCACTCTCAGCCACCACGGCTCATATGTGACGCCGATCAAAGCGGGCCCTTGAAGTGACAATGAGCAGCGGTCAGAGAAAAAAGTTGTGAAGTAATAAGATTTGAACCGCCGATCCTCACACCGGGAACGACGCGTCGACACATCCAGCCACCACGGCACATGATGGAGACTGCGCATTGCTGTGGCTTTGAAGCACACTGGGGAGGGCAGTAAATTCGTAATTTTTTTCATAAAATCTTCAAAATTTTTGACAAATTTTATAAGAATTTTTTAAATTGTTCTATAATTTTTTTTAAATTTTTCAATAATTTTTTTTATATTTTTCAATGAAATTTTTCAAATTTTTTGACATTTAAATTTTTGGTGTACATGTATTTGGCCAGTTGTTTCCCCCTCGGGTTTGGTAGCCGAGAAACGCATGATGTAGAGGCTTCGAATCTATCTTATGGCTAACAAAGCTGATGTGAGCTGTGTCCCCCGGTGTTAACAACTGTGATGGCCGAGATCTTAGAGGCATTGGTTAACATTGGTAGAGACGGGCGATCGAAACCTCACATTCCTCATCTTTTTTCGACTGTCGTACCCTAGGGCTCAGTGCGAGGCCAACATCGCAGAAGCCTCTGCAGCAGACCCTCAAGTCCCAGGTTCAACTTCCAAAATTTATTATTTTTCACTGCCTCCCCCAGTGTGCTATAAACCCACAGCAATGTGCGGCGACCATCATGTGCCATGGTGGCTAGAGGTGTAGACGCGTCGGTTTCCCGGTATGAGGATCGGCGGTTCAAATCTTATTACAATACAACTCTTTTCTCTGACCGCTGCTCATTGTCACGCCAAGAGCCCGTTTCAATCGGCCACAGACATGAGCCGTGGTGGCTGAGAGTGGAGAGGCGTCGACCCCCGACCGTGAGGTCCGGGGATCGAATTCATATAACTCCTTTCATTTTTCGACTGGCTTCCTCCCACTGCGACTCAAACCCGTCGTCCAACACTCGGCAGACGTGCAAGTCAGGGTGGTGTAGTGGTCTAGGCTCAATCCAGGCCATTACACCCGGGTGTCTAAAAAGCAGTCCGCTTCGGCGGATTGGCCTCGGCACTGGTTCGATCCCCGATCGAGTCAGCCACTCGAGATTGGTCGCGAGTGGGTCCATTCCGATTCGTCGGATGGAGTTGATAAGTCCTTTGAAGCTGGCCCACTGACTGCATGTTCGGGTCTGGGAGCGCCGGACAGCGGGTGTACCATTTGGGTACCGACCAGCCTGCACAAACAAAAGCTCCCAAAACTACTCTCTGTCTCTCTCTTTAACTCTCTGTCTCTCTGTCCTCTCTCTTCAACCCTACGATCGCCGGCTGCCTTCATCGGCGGTCCTTCATGTGTGGAAGGCTATTGCGGTCCTACAGAAGCTGAACTATGCGGTAGCAGTTAAAGCCTGGATACACCGGTTCCCATCCGAACACCGAAGTTAAGCAGGCGGCTCGAACCCCATTGCGGGAGGGAGAGGGTCGTAGGGTTCAATTTTTTATTTATTATTTTTACCAAATTTTAAATAACCGATCAGCCTGCGTAGCGGCTGAAATTTTTTAAAAAATCTTTAATTTTGGCAATTTTTAAAAAATTTACAATTTAAAAAAAATTTAACAAATTTCTGAAAATTAGAAAAATTTCAAGAAATTTTGTAAAACGTACACAAAAATTTTGAGTCAGCCACTCGAGATTGGTCGCGAGTGGGTCCATTCCGATTCGTCGGATGGAGTTGATAAGTCCTTTGAAGCTGGCCCACTGACTGCATGTTCGGGTCTGGGAGCGCCGGACAGCGGGTGTACCATTTGGGTACCGACCAGCCTGCGCAAACAAAAGCTCCCAAAACTACTCTCTCTCTTTCTTTCTTTCTCTGTCTCTCTATCGTCTCTGCCTTACTCTACTCTGCCCATGTTGGGCCGTGTCGGCGGCTCGGGTCCTACTGGGTCCCCCGGCGTACGATATCGAAGTCGCTGGATCGGATTAACCCCAGTTACCTGATAGCACCGGTTCCCATCCCGAACACCGAAGTAAAGCAGGAGGCCTCCCCATTAAGACTGGGGAGGGGGTGTAGAGTTCCATTTTTTTAAATTTATTTTTAGTTAAACACGATCGCTAGACAGACTATATGATGATCCGGTCCTGAGCTCGCCTGATGCAACAACCGTGTCCCGATGTGGGCCTAACGCCAACGCCCCTCCCCCTCTACTCCGCCAACTCCAGACCGGAGCACGCCGAGGACGCCCACCTTGCCAGCCACCGCACACACTGCCATCAACTGCCATGATTGCTGACCGGATGCCAAAGGGCTGCAGCAGTCGTGAGCTAGTCCATATGGTGGTCTAACTTTCCCGGCGTCCAATGTCTAACAAGTGATCAAAAGTGAAGCGGGATCTTTTTTTTTTATTTCCGGCCACACACTAGCCAGTTTATTTTGGCGCCAAGCCGATCCGGCCGCGCCTTTCTCCCTCAATGATGTCGTTATTTCGGCCGCCTTTGACGGCACAGCCAAAGGCGGGCCGTGCTCCACTCTTCATTCCACTTGGTCAATTTTTGCGACAAGTCCCCCTCCCCTCCCTCCGCTCCGCCCTCATGACCGTCAACGCGGCCCGGATTCACTGGACATGACAAATAATAACAAAGAGATTAACTTCTCTTTCAATCTGCCGCTTTGGTCGGGCCGCTCTCTCGGTCCGCCATTTCGATATCTCGATCCTTTAGCCCGACGCGGCCGCGCTGCAGCAGAGGGTTTTGGCGGGAATCAAAAGGCCCTCCGAGGGGAGGCGGGGATCGGCGGGGATCCTTTGGCAGGCAGGGGAGGGAGGGGCCATGCCCATGGGGCTCTAGCCAAGCCCTGGCCAGCCCCAGGGTTTATTGTAAGCCTTTCGTGGTCGGGTCCCCTCCCCAATCGACACCCCTCCGCGCATCTCCTGTTGCCACCCTTCCGGACACAGCCCGCATAAGTGCGCGCGCGCGCGCGAGTGTGTGTGTGAGGGAGAGAGAGAGAGAGAGAGAGAGAGAGAGAGAGAGAGAGAGAGAGAGAGAGAGAGAGAGAGACAGAGAGAGAGAGAGAGACAGAGAGAGAGAGTGTGTGCACGGCCGTTGCCTAGCAACAAGTGGGACAGAGATGGGCGCGGACCAAACCGACCGGACCGGCGTACGCACGCACCCTGGCGCTGAATAGGCTAGTTTACCCGCAGCGCTGCTTCAAAGAGGAAAACGCTTCAAAGTCTTTTTGAACTCTCCCCGCGTCGCTGCGCTGCCGTGCCGGCCCAAGGTTTGCAGCCAAGACGCTGCCGCCCGGCAGATGGACGGCAGGGAGGGAACTCCTGCCGCAGGTCCGCCCCGTCCGCCCCGCGCCGACGCGTCCTGGCGAACAGGGGCGCGGCAGCGGCCGCCGCGGATGCCAAAGTTTGGATTAAATCGGGTCGGGCGAGCAGAAAGCGCAGAAAGTCAAAGCCTCGGTCGGCGGCGCCATGTGGCAGCGACCACGTGCCGGTTCGTTAGCATGGTCCCTCCGAGCTGGGCCACACTGCCAACGAAAACAAAAAAATAAAAATAAAACAAAGGGCATCCGAAGCGGGTGATCGACCCGGGGACCGACCGCTTTGGAGTGACCACTCGGTCGGCCGTGCGTACCGTCACATCGGCGCGTGACCCGCCCCGCCCCGCCCCGCCCCGCCCCGCCTCGGCGACCCTATCGCCGCCGGTGTAATTCGCCCCATAAATAATCGGCCAGCTTTGCCATCCCGAATCGGACCTCAGGGAGCCGTGATAAAGCCTTGCTGCTCAGGGAGGATGAAAAATGTAGCAGTGCGTCGTTACTCGGCCTCCACCAGCAGCAGCACCACCAACTCGGAACGAAAAACCCGCTGCCGCCTTGTTCGAGTACAGGCAGGCTCCGCCTATTTTATGTTCGGAGCGGGAGGGGAGGGTAAAAAAATACGGAGAGGACGTAAGGAGAATATTCTCGCCGGGGAAGGAATTTAGTTTCGGAGGTGCTGAAGTTGGCATCCCTGGTCCCGCTGCGCGCCAAAGTGCAACGGGCTGCCAAATTAGAATGAACGTTCCAGTCATAAAGCGAAGAGCGGCAGGGGGTGGGGCATCGAATAAGGAATGGACACAGCAGGAGGATTAAGGAGAGACGAGAGCGGGGATGGGGAATCCCGCACTGTTTCTTCTGGCAAGGAAACCGCTGCTGAGGCAAGAGAGAGAGAGAGGGAGAGAGAGAGAGAGAGAGAGAGAGAGAGAGAGAGAGAGAGAGAGAGAGAGAGAGAGAGAGAGAGAGAGAGAGAGAGAGAGAGAGAGAGAGAGAGAGAGAGAGAGAGCTAGACAGCGGAACGAGACCGAAAAGAGAGCAAGAAGACGAAAGTAGTAGGGGCAAAATGAAGCAAGATGCTATCGGGCTGCATCAGCATGGGGTCCGGGTCTGTAGGGACGTGCCTTGTGTAGCGCGCCACGGTGCTGGGCCTGCAGCAGGATGCCGGGGGAGTCGAGCGAGTAGGTGATTTTAGCGTGTTACTGCCGCCGGGGGAGAGAGACTGGTGCTGCAACTCAGTATGGGTGTCGCTCGGCGTTGGGGGCCGCCTTGCTGACTGAGTGAGGCCCGCCTGCGAGTCACTCTAACGTTCTTACTGGGGCAGGCTCGACTCCAAAGCTTGCATAATGAGAGCTGCATTCAGGCTGCAGCTCTGCAGCGTTCATGCTCCCTGCTTGTTAGTTGGATCAACGGCCGACAAGCTCCTCGTCGTCGACCTCTTGGTCCTTTTCAGTTTTAAGGACTCACGGACATGCATGCGTTAGTGTTTAGCTACGTTGCCACTCCTAAAAGCAAAGAGGGAAAAAATGAAATAGGTTCTCAGCGGATGATGTTTTTGGTTGGAGGCTGAAGGCAAGGAAAGACAGAGCACATGGTAAAATAAAACATTTATTCTCATATCACGACTGCTTCTTGGTCTACGCAACAGAGCAGGTCACACAAAAGGGGCAATATATATATTTCTTTTTCATTATTTTTTTCTCAACCAAGTTAGTAGTAATCAAAAAAGTCCATCACATTCATCAGGTAGGCTTGTCATGTCGCTCACACACACACATACACAAGCACACTCACACTCACACTCACACTCACAGACCTCATCATCTCATCAGTATCATCTCAAGAACGAGTACATCAATAGGTATCGACAAATTTGCGAATTATTCTTACTAGCGATTTTGTTCATAAATTTACTGACAACTTTTTGTTTAAAGCAGAGCGTAATCGAGAAGACTTATTGATGCGCTTTTTTATTTCTGGCTGAATAAAATGTCATAATACCCCACTCACACCTTTTGACCCTTTACTCAATATTACGCTCGTATATACACACACACACTCACACACCCGATGCAAGGAAAAAAGGTTTATAGAAAACGTCCAATCCACTCGAGATCGCTAAGAGGCGCAGGCAGCCCACGGGCCTCGGCAGCATCACTTGAGGTGAGGTTCGCGCTTTGCAAATCGCCTAAAGTCGATCGCCAATTATTTTCGGGTAACCGGAATAACTTCCCCCTTCCTCTGTTTGCATTATTCAAATGCCATTAGTGCGCCTCGGATTAATGTCCCGTCGGTCTGTCTTCCTGTCCGTCCGTCCGTCAGTCTGTCAGTCTGTCTGTCCGTCTTCGGCATATCCGTCCAGGTCGGCTTTTCACGCGACATGCTTCAACCGAGTTCCGAGGACAAAAGCGAAACTTTATACAGCAACTTAAGCGGCAAACGGGAGCAGTGGCGTTCCCTCTTTCTCACACACTTTCTCTCTCTCACTCTACGAATAAACTTGGAACCGACCAGACGAAAAAATATCAAATTTACTCCGTTTCCCTCGGGTATTTTTATTTACAAAGGACGTCACGGGAAAGAATGCCGTCAAACGTTGCTTATTATTAGTTTTTTTTTATTTATTCTTTTGAAACATATGTTTGCCTTTTTATTACAAGAAGACCGTATTTTCTTCCCCAAGCTCATATCCCCCCGAATATAGTTTTCTTTCGCACGTACAGCACACACACACACACATACTTACAAACAAGCTCATTCTCAGACACGCACTCACGCACTCATATGTATGCATTCAAACACAAAACGGCGCCAACACAGTTTGGCACTGTAAGTACAGTGATACTGCACTAAGTCCCCCGCAGCGGTCCCACCCGGACCACCAAGCCGCCAAAACAGTTCGGTATTTTACAACAGCGATCCAGCCACAGTTATTGTCACTTATTTTACATTTTCCGATGCGGCGGCTGCGGGCCGCCTAGGCACCGCCGGCCTTGAGGACGGCCTTGGCGGCGCGGCGACGGCGGCGCAGGAACGCCAAGGAGGGCGTGTCCTGGACGTCCTGGAGGTCGCGGGTGGCGGCGTCCTGCAGCAGCGCGCCCAGAGGGCCCAGCCGAGTGGCGGCGTCCCGGAGAGTGACCCTCGGCCGGCTGGCCGGCGCCCCCACAGCGTCCTTGCCGGCGTCCTTGCCGGCGTCCTTGCCGGCGTCCTTGACGGCGTCCTTGAGGGCTCCTCGACGCGCGCCCCAAGCACCGAGAAGGGCCGCGAGGCGGCGTTGCAGGGCCCTCCAGCCGCCGGGTCACATGTCTGCAACCAAAGCAAAAGGGCATTCTTTAACAGTGGCCACTGAGGCGCGCCGCATAATCCACGCACCGCGCGTGCCAACACCAGGGATTTTGGCTGTGTGTGTGTATGTATGTGTGTGTGTGTGTGTGGAATATTTTTCCTGAAACAAAAAAAAAGATAAATTGGGTGCGGCAGCCGCGTGCACTCCTCCTCGCTGGCTCGGCATGCCACACGGCCGACCCCGCCCCGCCCCGCTGCCGTGCCACGGAGTGAGTGAGCCTTTGCAAGCTTTCCGGATTGAATCAGCGCGCTAGTCGCAGTCCCCTAGTCCCTCTTCACAGATGCAAAACGGGAGGGGAGCGGGGCTAAGAACGCCTCCCCCCCCCCCGGCCGAGGCAGGGCTGGAGACAGCTAACCGGAGCCCACGTCTCCGCGTGTACAGTACGAGAGTGGACACCACTACTCGCTTCTCTCACACGTCCCTTTGACCATCAAAGCCGTCCCACGCTCTTTCAAGTGTCAGAGAGTTTTTTTTTTTAGACGCGAGCGGTTGTGCCACTGTGTGTGACGCCACGTGTCTTGGAATTCCATGGCAATACTTTTTACCGTGAAAAAAAAATAAATTACATTGCTGGGTAAATTTGTAATTATATTTTGCCGCCATTGTCGAAACCCGAATGTTAATGACCGTTTACGCGGCCATCCAGCGAGCCACTTACAGGCGGCCGGGGGCGCGTCTCACAGCGAGGAGGAAGACGGTTCCGGCTGTCTCGGGGCGGTATCGTTTTTCTGCCTTGGAAATGGTCTCTCTCTTATTTCTCGGGCGAAATGAGTTATCGCCCGGCCGCAGCGCCGCACCAACAAAATTGAGACAAGGACGACGAGACGGCGGGAGCGAGAGGGCACGCGGCTCATTTATCAGATTCAGTGCAAAGCAACGCGGCTGCCGCTCCGTCTCCCTCGCACCCCACAGGCCCACCCGCGGGTGCGAGGGAGACGCCAAGGCGGCCGCACCGTGGCCCCCGGGCTCAAGCCAAGCCGGCTGCGGTTTCCCAGATTTTCCCGCTTTTCCATCGTGGCGCTGCCCCGCCTCGGCCGGGCCGGCCCTCGATCCCCGTCAGGGTGCGCTGCGTTATTAGGTTATCACGTGCCATGCAGCATCGCACCTGACAGCGTATTTGCATGTTAATTCATTTCCCAGGGATCCGCGTGTCTCTCTGTCTGTGTGTGTGTGTGTGTGTGTGTGTGTGTGTGTGTGTGGTGCGTGTGTGTGTGTGTGTGTGTGTGTGGTGCGTGTTTGTGTGGGACAGAGATGAAGCCGAGGTGAGAGGCCCGGTCACAATATGGGGCACACCTAAAGGGGGCTGGGTGGGGGCCCTGAATGGGGCGCGGGGGACAAAAAGAACAAGAAGAGAGACGGAGGGAATCAAGTCGAGGGGCGGGGTGGCGGGGGGGTGGGGTGCGACGGTTGACTTGCCCGTCGACCGAACAAAGGCTCCTGATGAACGGGTCGGAAGGGAAGTGTTGGCCAAATCGGCAAAGAGGATTCACGAGAGAGGACTAAGTACCAGGGAAAAGGGGTTCCGACGCCTCCGAGCGGCAATCGCTTTGAGGTTAAGGGACCGGAGGTGACGTCATCGGAGTACCGAACTTGCACTCTATTTTTGTGCTTGGGGCGTGGCGCGGCGAGAGACGCGGCGCGTTCGAACGTCAGCAGCGCAAGGGAAGTAAGAAGAAGAAGAGCAGCGCTGACTCGGCGTGAATCTTGTGTTCGCTCATCAAGGCCGTCAGGCTGCAGCCGCGGCGGTTCATTGTGCCGAGGGGGGTCCATTGTGGTGGTCGCGGTGGGGCCCTGCTGGTGGGGCCCTCTGGTGGTGGGGGCCGTGGTAAACCGCTGCTTAGCGCGCCCCACGCGGGGGGCCAGCAAGCCGCCGGCCATGCACCGGCCAGCATCCCATGCACCCCCTCAGTCAAAACTTTGCAACGTCGGAAAAACCTGCGACAAAACTCATTTTCAACCCCCCCCCCTTTTTTTATTTTTTAAAGGAAGCCTCTGGTGACCTCACTGCTGCTGCTGCTGCCATGTTCTGGGGAGACGACGACGTTATGCGAAAATAATTTTGCCTCGAATCGATCCCATTCAGCAGCGGGAATTCTTTACGAAAAGCGAATTCCTTGCCGCGCGGCTCAGGTGAGTGAAAAGGGAAATATCGGCGGAGTGAAAGCGTGCGTGCTTGTGTGTGTGTGTGTGGTGTGTCTGTCTGTGTGTGTGTAAGGGGGTGGGTGGAGGCAGAGAGGGGGATGCACACGGCAGGGCGGGGAGGGCGAGGTGAGGCGACGAATACGAAGTGGCGAGGGAGGAGGAGGGGGCAGAACAAATCGTGAGGACACATAGAAGGAGACAGTGAGGGATAGCGAGGCGGGGCGCGTCCCCAGCGCCGCGCTACGTGGCTCCGTTTGTCCAGAAATCAGCGGGGCCCCGGGGGGGGGGCGGCAGGGGGGGCCCTCGACCCTGCAGGTACACACTCACTGCACCGCTGCGCCCGGCTGCGCCCGGCTGCGCCCCTGACGAGAGCAGAGACCGGCGTGCACGCGCGCAGGCTTACCGAGAGCAGGGGCCCTAATCTGAAAGCCGCTGCAGCTGCGCCAGCCAACGCCAGCCAACGCCAGCACTGGCTGTCATGCCTCTCTCTCGCACCTGCGCGGGACGCCCGTTGAGTGCGAGAGAGGCAGACACTGCGGACTGGTGGAGCGTAATGCCGCGATTGGCAGCGTTGCCACATGTGGGTGGCAGTGTGGCGCAGGGCGTTCTTGGTGGGGGGGGGGCGACAGCAGGCTGCTTCCAAAAGTCCGACAGGAATCAGCGAGTGCTCGGCTCAACTTCCGCTTTGGATCCCCCTCCCTGCCGGCGGCGGCACAAGGAGCCCTCCGGCCTCAACAACTGACCGGTCCCCACAAAACACGACCAAGTTTCCCGCGTGACGACGCGGACGGTCCAATTAAAATTAATTAGGGGCACTTGCACTCGTCCAACAGCATACAGCAGCCACGCAGACAGCAGCTCGGCCCTAATTGGCGCCATCCAGAGAATCTTTTGTTCGGACCGCCGGCGGCGGGGAGGAGGATCGCTTTGACCGGCCCACTCCACTGTGCTTCGATTGCCGCACTGTCCCGTGTCAACATGGAGTTCCGCCGGGGCGATGAGGCACGCCGAGGCTGCTTCCTGCCGGGACATGTATCATCGGCCTGGCTCAGTCGAAACCACTCAACTTTTTCGTGTTTGCTGCTCGGGTTGTATTTTTATTTTTCATGTTTTTTTTTTGTTTTTTTTTTTTTGTTTTCCACGAAACAGGACGGAAGTTCCGCTTTCCGCAAGACGGGCTCCGCGCACCACAGCAAGCGCAGCTACACGGACAGTTTGGGCATACAAGCATATTACAGGTGCAGCCCAGCAACAGGTCCGTGGGGACGCAGCCCCGGCGGCCGGGCTGCACACGGTGTCTTGGCGGGGCGGGGCGGGCCCGCCACGCCCTCAATTTGTGTTTTCATTCTTTGAAGCAACGACTGGCGGCGCGCGCGCGCACACACTTTCATACGCCCTGCCCGCTGGGTGGGTGTGTGAATGTTTCATTTTCTGCACTTTCCGGAATAATGTCGAGAATGGCACCCAGGAAATGGGGTCCCTTGTTGTCTGCTGGCCCCGTAACGGAAGTGGAGCAATCTGGGAGGAGGAGATGGCTCGACGAAAACGCGTCCGAAGTCGGTGGGACGCGCGAGAGACTGTTGCGATGCCTTCCTCGCTGGGCCCATCAACTAGGACCAAGCAAGGCCCACTAACACTATGGGCCTCCAACAACCAATGTCAGCTCATTCAAATTACATATTTGCTCCGTCTTTCTCTCATATTGGGTAGAGGGGGCGTCTAGATGGCGGCCTGCGCGGAAGGGGGTTTCTTACTACTGACAGACAGGAGACGTCGTTCAGTAGAAGGCAATAATTGAGGGGTTCCGTTGAATAATCATGGCCACGTTACTCTTCGCCCGTTCCCCCTCAAGGAGCAATGCTGATGTGTGCGGCCCAGTGTGGGGCGGGACGCTGGGGCGTATCACGCGCCGCGACATGTAGTGCCTGGATTAGGGCGGCACCGCCGGCACCGCCGCCTCGCTCATGCATACGGAATCACCTCGGCGGCCATCAAGGCCTGGCGCGAGGCTAACGGGCCTGCCAGGGCACACTGCGTGCGGAGCGGGTCGGACAACAGCGTTGAAGAAAAAGTCGCACCCAGGGACCGCTCCACCCAGACAACTTCAAGCGTAAACTTGTAAACGGCGAGCGTGACAAACATTATGCATAAGGTGGCTTCATATTTAAATTCGATTTCCGAGCTTTTCTGATCCATGCATAAACGCTTGTAACTTGAACCGTTCACACGGTAACCGCATGTTATTTTTGTTTCGTTTTGTTTTCTCTGGTTTTCCCTCCAGAGCTGGCCGCGTGACGCGGCGATGGCTCGCTTGATCCGACCGCCCATCATCGCGCTTGTTGCCGGCCACAACAAAAACACAACCATGTCGAAATAACGAGACAAAGGCCCTATGCCGGCCCACCCTGTTGTTAGAAACCCCTCGCCAAGACAAAAGGCCAAAAGGCGGGCCGGCGCGTGCTCGAGGGGGCTCATGAACTTCTGACAGCGGCCGCCCGGGGCAGGACTGTCCATGGCACATGTCCAGGCGCGTGGGCGCAGCGTATGCTTGACTGGACGCGGGATGGACGTGGCCGAGGCCGTGAGGAGCCGGCCAGACGAGTCCGGCCAGTTGAGCACGGCCAGCAGCGCGGCAGCGAGACCTGTTGACGCAGCGCTCAAATATTCAGGGGCTAATTTTTAACGGGAGACGCGCGAGGAAGTGGCGCGCTCAGGGACTCCAGGCAAAGCAGCCAGCGTCCGGGACGCCCGGAGATGAAGGCAAGAGGGAAAAAAAATAATTAAAAAGGTTAAGTTGGCACTGCTTGCAGCCGATGCGGCAGCCACTCTTCGCCCGGAGCGGCTCACACGAGTCGCGGAGCTTAGCCCGGAATCCACGCGAGCAGGCGGATGAGGCGAGCAGCACTACGCGCGCAATAATTCATTCCTCATGAATTTGGCAGGGACACTCATTTGCGCCGCATTCAGGCGGCCCCTCCCCGCCACTGTTCAAGGTTAGACCGAGGTTTGGCTCGAGCGCGACTCAAATTAGGCGGAGGAATGTGTCCTTAATCAAACGGCAGCGCGGCGGTTCGTGGAAAATTCAGCACGCCTGGCGTCGCTACACATAGCAACGGCGGCGCGCAGTGGGCCAGAGGTTTGGTGGAGGCGGTCATAATCCCCCGCCTGCACCGGTCCTCTGGCCCACTGTGGGGCGTCGCCGCCGCGCAGCCAATGTCACAGCACTGGCGGGACGTCCGGGTGCACGCGTCCCCACCAATCATTTCATGAATGCGGGGCCTTCCCGCCCAGAGGTCCCTTCTCCCTAGTCTGCCACCATGGTGGCCACCAGGCCCGCCGGGCCCACTGTGAGCCGGCCGGCCGGCCGGGGCGGCAACTCCTCGGCAACATCCCTTTCCCTTCTCCCCTCCTCTTGACCCTCCGCGACGCCACGACGGCCCTTTCCGAATCATTGTGCACTGGATGGGATGAATGCATCCGACGGCGGCGAGCGCGGACAAAGGGCGGGCAGACAGACAGACAGACGGACGAAGGCCAGCCGACAAAGTGTCTTAGTTGGTTCCAGTCGAGAAAATTAGTTGCGGAAGCTCCTAGTTTGTCAAGAAGCCTGGACAGCGGCAGTGCCGTGATGCAGGGGCCTGCTCCTCCGGCCTAATAAAGTTGTTGGTGAACCACAAACAAACGGTCCACACAAGGCGATGTGGTGATATTATTTTTTTAATTTATTTTGTTCTTTTTTTCGCTGTGGAGGAAGGTATAGAAAGTTCGCGAATTCCCGCCCTGGCGCTGACCTGCCGACGCCCCGCTAACGTGTTCCACCGCATTGGGCCTCCGCTGCTTGCGCCGACTGCTGATATTTATAGCGGCGAGCATCGCAGGGAGGCGCGCACAGTGTGACAAACAGTGGGAGGAGGCGCGCGCGGATCGGGTCCAAGGAAGAAAAAAAAAGGTGTGCGACCCGTGGATACTGCATCGGGAAGAATGCGCGCAGGGCGTGCGAACTGAGTGTCTCTGTAATATCATGTTGATACCGCGTGAACGGCTTCAGCTGAAACAGTGCAACGCAGGAAGAGGAGGACGAGGGCGCCACATAAAATAACTTTTTTCCTTTGGTGGGTTTTGTCCGCCGAGGACAACAGCCCGCATGTAAAGGTGCGCCCCTACCCCCTTTAACACACACACAGCAGAGAGAGAGAGAGAGAGAGAGAGAGAGAGAGAGAGAGAGAGAGAGAGCAGGTAAGGGCGGACCGTCCATTGTGAGTCACTGAGTCCCTGCGGCCGATAAGGTGAAGCAAGGCGAGGCCAGCCCCGGTACCCCACGGCCTGACCTACCGACCCTCGTGCGCTGCTGATGTTGCTGCCGCTGTGCGAGAGGGAGAGAGAGAGGGAGAGAGAGGGAGAGGAGGACGACCGCTTCGGAGCCGCAAGAGAAGAGTTATCTCCGCTTTGCAATACGGACGAAAGTGCAGGAGGGCGATGCGCAAGGCTGTGCGGAGGTAAAACAAGAGCAACAACAAGGAGACAACGCGGAGAGCAGGCAGGACAGAAGAACCAATGAGAAAGAAAAGAAGGAAGGAAGAAAGAGAGAAAGGGAGAGAGAAAGAAAGAAAGAAAGCGCAAACCGCGACGTCACAACCGAGATGTGGTTGATAGACGACGACGCAGCGTGCGACAGAGAGGGGGAAGGGGGGAGGGAGGGCGGAATGGACGGTTTGCGGCAAATGAATCCCGAGACGGGACCGTGACACGGCTTCGCCCCATGATTCTGATTTTCCATTTGAGACTCAATTCTTCTTGGCGTTGACAAAGCGGTAGACATTCGGGGTGCCCCGCCCCGCCCTCCGCGACATCACAACGGGGGCCTTATCTCCAGGGGCTGCGCCGCGCAGGGGCCGCCCTTAAACCGGGTCGGTCGGAAGGCATGAATCAAATGCGATGCTGTTCTCTTTTTCGCGTAACCCGACCGCCCGTGTCAACACTAAACCTCGCTTTTTGGAAAATTGTAATACCAGCTGCAGTCAAAAAAAATAAAAAAATAAAATAAGGGTAAACTTGGCAAGTATCGCAGTTGCTGGCGGCCAGTGTAGGCTAGTGTAGGCTACTTGGCGTGGCGCGGAAATGGTGCTCTGCGCGGCCGCGGCTGGGGAGGAACAAGTCAAGCGGAGCCACAGTCGATAAAGAGAGAGAGACAAAAAGGGAGAGAGAATGAAGCTTCCCCTTGGGTAATTTCGAAGCCATTACGGGGCTTGGATTGAAAAGAACACAACCGGATGAATTCCCACCGAGCGTCCGACGATTGTTTGCGGCAGGACTTGCCCGCTGCAGAGAGAGAGACAGAAAAAGAGAAATACAGAGAGAAAACTACGGGTTGAAAAGTAAGAACCGTGAAAAGGACTCGTTCTCGCACCTCCGCGGAAGCTGCTGGTCCCGCCGGGACAGTCGGGAACCAGGCCACACGGCGTGCCGGACAACGGGCTCGTCAATACCCCGCGACGCGCCAGAGATAAGGCAGCCATTAAAAAAGTTACTCGTGCGCGGGGTAAAGTCGTCGCACCGCACTGGAGACCCCTGCAGCGCGGCACTTCCAACAACGATTTTCTCTGAAGCTCAACCTGCTCCCCCAGCCCGCCCCTGTCTCCGCCGACGCCCCTTTTTTTTTTTCGTCGTCGCCTCAGAACCCTTTAATCTTGGCCCAACGTTCAAAGTCACCCCGCTGACAACTTTTGGTCGGCGCCTCTTCGGTGATCGGGGTTCAAGGTCGCGGGCCCTGCCGCCCTAGCCTCGCGCCTTGCCGCCGCGCTCTCGTTTTACTGCCGGTGCACGACACACGGTAAAGTCGACGAATCGCAGCCACCGACCGCCCGGGACTCGGGAGACACATTCTTCTGTTTATTTTTCGGTTTGGCGCCGAGAGCGCGGACCGGCGATGGCGAACTCGGCGGAGGGGGACTCGCGAAGCCGCACCGCAGCGAGCGCGAAGCAGCCTGCATGCCAAGCAGCGACACCAATCAGACTCGCAGTGTGCCTTCCGAAGAGCAACGCCTGCAACGCCTGCCCGGCCTCCTCGCACAGAGAAACACTCCGGACAAAATGACGATCGTCGCAGAAAACAGTCGATGGAATGTTGTCTGGGACCCAGAGCTCCTTTTTCCAGGTGTACAGGGAAAACCGGCGGCCTTGCCACAACTAGCCGTGTCGCGCGCCCGAACATACCGCGGCCCAAATAATAATAATGGTATTCATCATCGTGTTCCCCGCGAGGGAGCCGGCATTCGGGAGCTAAAGGGTCGTGGTGGGGGCAGAGCACAGTGGGAAGGGCGAAGGGTCGATGGACGCGCCCTTCAAGGCCGGAAGGGATGCAGCCCGTGAAAACCGGCGAAACACCCGCCGACCAGTTGACGGCCGATAACGCCGACCCGACCGGCCCGGCAGCGCGAGCTGCACCCCATTTACAATGTAAAGGAGAAATGAAGGGAAAATGAGGCAGCGGGAAAGCGCGGGAAATTACCCTTGCTTTGCGCACTGCTCAAGAAATAATAGCCTGCAATTTCACAGAGTAGGAAAAAATAGCAGCGCGGTTCGACTGTACGCGGGCGGCTGTACACCGCATGCTTAAAAAAACAAGTCGTGTCAATTGGATTCTTTTTTTACTGTGTCAGATATTTTTGTTGTTCTTTTTTCTTGCACGAAAACGAGCCAATGTTTCCCTTGCAACTATTGTGCCCCAATTACAGGTACACCAATACGGGCTGACGCTCATTAGCAGTGGCGGTGATTACAGACGAGGAGACACTGCCAGAGCAGAGAGAGAGAGAGAGAGAGAGAAAGAGAGAAAGAGAGAGAGAGAGAGAGAGAGAGAGAGAGAGAGAAAAGAGAGACGCCCGGAGCCGAACCGGAGCCGCCCTGAGCCGGGACCAGCCGGAACCCGGCCGCCCCGGCGGAGTGCCCCAGCGAGCGGCGGACTCGCATCAGCAAGGCTCGGTGCTATTGGCCGTTCGTCCGACTGGCCGCCGTCCTGCCCGTCAGCCATCAGACTGCGCGAAACGTCGGCGGCTCCGTTTTGCTTTCCAAGAGGCCCGGCGGATCGTCGGCGGATCGGTTTTGCAATCCAAGAGGCTCCGCGGATCGTCGGCGGATCGGCTCACCGAGCATTGCCGAAGCTCTGGCCGTGCTCGGTGAGAGCTGCGTGAGCCGTCCTTCTCTCTCACGCAGCCCTCACCGAGCATTGCCGAAGCTCTGGCAGTGCTCGGTGAGAGCTGCGTGAGCCGTCCTTCTCTCTCACGCAGCCCTCACCGAGCATTGCCGAAGCTCGGCGGAATGTTCGGCGGGTCGGTTTTGCTTTCCAAGAGGCTCGGCGGATCGGTTTTGCTTTCCAAGAGGCTCGGCGGAATGTTCGGCGGGTCGGTTTTGCTTTCCAAGAGGCTCCGCGGAATGTTCGGCGGGTCGGTTTTGCTTTCCAAGAGGCTCGGCGGAATGTTCGGCGGGTCGGTTGTGCTTTCCAAGAGGCTCGGCGGAATGTTCGGCGGGTCGGTTTTGCTTTCCAAGAGGCTCGGCGGATCGGTTTTGCTTTCCAAGAGGCTCGGCGGAATGTTCGGCGGGTCGGTTTTGCTTTCCAAGAGGCTCGGCGGAATGTTCGGCGGATCGGTTTTGCAATCCAAGAGGCTCCGCAGATCGTCGGCGGATCGGTTTTGCAATCCAAGAGGCTCCGCGGATCGTCGGCGGATCGGTTTTGCAATCCAAGAGGCTCCGCGGATCGTCGGCGGATCGGTTTTGCAATCCAAGAGGCCCCGCGGATCGTCGGCGGATCGGTTTTGCAATCCAAGAGGCTCGGCGGAATGTTCGGCGGGTCGGTTTTGCTTTCCAAGAGGCTCGGCGGATCGGTTTTGCTTTCCAAGAGGCTCGGCGGAATGTTCGGCGGGTCGGTTTTGCTTTCCAAGAGGCTCGGCGGAATGTTCGGCGGATCGGTTTTGCTTTCCAAGAGGCTCGGCGGAATGTTCGGCGGGTCGGTTTTGCTTTCCAAGAGGCTCGGCGGAATGTTCGGCGGGTCGGTTTTGCTTTCCAAGAGGCTCCGCGGAATGTTCGGCAGATCGGTTTTGCAATCCAAGAGGCTCCGCGGACCGTCGGCGGATCGGTTTTGCAATCCAAGAGGCTTCGCGGATCGTCGGCGGATCGGCTCACCGAGCATTGCCGAAGCTCTAGCAGTGCTCGGTGAGAGCTGCGTGAGCCGTCCTTCTCTCTCACGCAGCCCTCACCGAGCATTGCCGAAGCTCCGGCCGTGCTCGGTGAGAGCTGCGTGAGCCGTCCTTCTCTCTCACGCAGCCCTCACCGAGCATAGCCGAAGCTCTGGCCGTGCTCGGTGAGATCTGCGTGAGCCGTCCTTCCCTCTCACGCAGCCCTCACCGAGCATTGCCGAAGCTCTGGCAGTGCTCGGTGAGAGCTGCGTGAATCGTCCTTCTCTCTCACGCAGCCCTCACCGAGCATTGCCGAAGCTCTGGCAGTGCATGGTGAGAGCTGCGTGAGCCGTCCCTCCTCTCACGCAGCCCTCACCGAGCATTGCCGAAGCTCGGCGGAATGTTCGGCAGGTCGGTTTTGCTTTCCAAGAGGCTCGGCGGATCGGTTTTGCTTTCCAAGAGGCTCGGCGGAATGTTCGGCGGGTCGGTTTTGCTTTCCAAGAGGCTCGGCGGAATGTTCGGCGGGTCGGTTTTGCTTTCCAAGAGGCTCGGCAGATCGGTTTTGCTTTCCAAGAGGCTCGGCGGAATGTTCGGCGGGTCGGTTTTGCTTTCCAAGAGGCTCGGCGGATCGGTTTTGCTTTCCAAGAGGCTCGGCGGATCGGTTTTGCTTTTCAAGAGGCTCGGCGGAATGTTCGGCGGGTCGGTTTTGCTTTCCAAGAGGCTCGGCGGAATGTTCGGCGGGTCGGTTTTGCTTTCCAAGAGGCTCGGCGGAATGTTCGGCGGGTCGGTTTTGCTTTCCAAGAGGCTCGGCGGAATGTTCGGCGGGTCGGTTTTGCTTTCCAAGAGGCTCGGCGGAATGTTCGGCGGGTCGGTTTTGCTTTCCAAGAGGCTCGGCGGAATGTTCGGCGGGTCGGTTTTGCTTTCCAAGAGGCTCGGCAGATCGGTTTTGCTTTCCAAGAGGCTCGGCGGAATGTTCGGCGGGTCGGTTTTGCTTTCCAAGAGGCTCGGCGGATCGGTTTTGCTTTCCAAGAGGCTCGGCGGATCGGTTTTGCTTTTCAAGAGGCTCGGCGGAATGTTCGGCGGGTCGGTTTTGCTTTCCAAGAGGCTCGGCGGAATGTTCGGCAGGTCGGTTTTGCTTTCCAAGAGGCTCGGCGGAATG
The DNA here is from genome assembly GCA_030522485.1 of Stenchaetothrips biformis. Classification (NCBI taxonomy): domain Eukaryota; kingdom Metazoa; phylum Arthropoda; class Insecta; order Thysanoptera; family Thripidae; genus Stenchaetothrips; species Stenchaetothrips biformis. The sequence goes on along the minus strand of CM060095.1, from coordinate 10,607,318 downwards.
TTCGGCGGGTCGGTTTTGCTTTCCAAGAGGCTCGGCGGAATGTTCGGCGGGTCGGTTTTGCTTTCCAAGAGGCTCGGCGGAATGTTCGGCGGGTCGGTTTTGCTTTCCAAGAGGCTCGGCGGAATGTTCGGCGGGTCGGTTTTGCTTTCCAAGAGGCTCCGCGGAATGTTCGGCGGATCGGTTTTGCAATCCAAGAGGCTTCGCGGATCGTCGGCGGATCGGTTTTGCAATCCAAGAGGCTCCGCGGATCGTCGGCGGATCGGCTCACCGAGCATTGCCGAAGCTCTGGCCGTGCTCGGTGAGAGCTGCGTGAGCCGTCCTTCTCTCTCACGCAGCCCTCACCGAGCATTGCCGAAGCTCGGCGGAATGTTCGGCGGGTCGGTTTTGCTTTCCAAGAGGCTCGGCGGATCGGTTTTGCTTTCCAAGAGGCTCGGCGGATCGGTTTTGCTTTCCAAGAGGCTCGGCGGATCGGTTTTGCTTTCCAAGAGGCTCGGCGGAATGTTCGGCAGGTCGGTTTTGCTTTCCAAGAGGCTCGGCGGAATGTTCGGCGGGTCGGTTTTGCTTTCCAAGAGGCTCGGCGGAATGTTCGGCGGGTCGGTTTCGCTTTCCAAGAGGCTCGGCGGAATGTTCGGCGGGTCGGTTTTGCTTTCCAAGAGGCTCGGCGGAATGTTCGGCGGGTCGGTTTTGCTTTCCAAGAGGCTCGGCGGAATGTTCGGCGGGTCGGTTTTGCTTTCCAAGAGGCTCCGCGGAATGTTCGGCGGATCGGTTTTGCAATCCAAGAGGCTTCGCGGATCGTCGGCGGATCGGTTTTGCAATCCAAGAGGCTTCGCGGATCGTCGGCGGATCGGTTTTGCAATCCAAGAGGCTCCGCGGATCGTCGGCGGATCGGTTTTGCAATCCAAGGGGCTCCGCGGATCGTCGGCGGATCGGTTTTGCAATCCAAGAGGCTCCGCGGATCGTCGGCGGATCGGTTTTGCAATCCAAGAGGCTCCGCGGATCGTCGGCGGATCGGTTTTGCAATCCAAGAGGCTCCGCGGATCGTCGGCGGATCGGTTTTGCAATCCAAGAGGCTCCGCGGATCGTCGGCGGATCGGTTTTGCAATCCAAGAGGCTCCGCGGATCGTCGGCGGATCGGTTTTGCAATCCAAGAGGCTCCGCGGATCGTCGGCGGATCGGTTTTGCAATCCAAGAGGCTCCGCGGATCGTCGGCGGATCGGTTTTGCAATCCAAGAGGCTCCGCGGATCGTCGGCGGATCGGTTTTGCAATCCAAGAGGCTCCGCGGATCGTCGGCGGATCGGTTTTGCAATCCAAGAGGCTCCGCGGATCGTCGGCGGATCGGTTTTGCAATCCAAGAGGCTCCGCGGATCGTCGGCGGATCGGTTTTTTCGCGATTGCGGTCCTTTTCGCGTTGCACAGTGGGCCAACTTGCACCTCGTTGAGTGGCAGCACTGCAGTGCAGCGGCTATGGCACCGGCCGCCCTGGAGGCACGCAGCGCAGCAGCCTTCGAGCAGCAGTGCGCGCCGGGTTGCCTTACCCGCTGACTCACAGGCGGTTGTGCTTGTTGAGTTTTTTTTTTGCATTTCTTCTTCTGGTGTTGTGCTTCTTTTGAGTGTGCTTGCCAAATCGGGCGCTGGGCAGTCAAGCTGCGTGTGGCATTGGTATATATTGTGCGTGAGAGTGGGGGGGGGGGTCTCTCCCTTGCAAACAATGACAAAGACTCACCCTCGTAGGCTTGCCGCTCGGCGTCCAGCATGACGCCCAGGTTGAGGTCGCACTCCTCCTTGGTGTCGAAGGCGAAGGGCCTGGTGACGGCGAGGGCGTTGTCCAGGTCGTCGTCGACGCCGTCCTCGTCCGAGACGGCGCCGTCGCCCGGGCAGAGGGGCGCGCGGCCGCAGTCGCAGGCGGGGCCCACGATGTTGCACCCGGACACCAGGATGGCGTCAGAGTCTCTGCACGAGCCGCCGACCTCTGCAAGCAACAAGGGGGTGTGTGAAACGGCCGCAGCGGCGGGAGAGGACGCGGTGGGCCAGAGCCATCGGCAGCCCCAAGGCCCGGGACAGAGCACGACGATGACCACCACCACTCCGCACTCGATGTGCTCGGCCGTGCGCACGCCACAGCGCGGCCGCAGCCCAACCAGGACCTTCAATAAAAAAAGATAAAGAAAAACACGCGCGCGCGCACACAAACACACACTCACACAGCGCTCAATGCTGGCCGTGTTCGAGGATGACAGGTATCAGGATAAGGCCGGTCTATCTGGTGGCGGCCGTGCGGGGCGGGGCGGGGCGGGGCGTGAAGGGTGCGCCGTGTACTGCTGTTCTATTTCAGCCCCTCGTGCCGCCGTTCGGGACGGGGGCCGTTGACGCGAGGGTAGATGGGGTCAGGATTGCCTGGTCGGGCGGTAGGCGCTGCAAAGGCCGCGCCTGGCGAAGGCAGGCACTGTCGCTTTGCCCGCTTCCAGGAATAAACGCGGGGCGCTGCGCAGGGGCCTGGAGGGAGGGAGGGGGTGAGAGGCGCGACGCCACTTTTAGACGGGGGCGTGGAGGCGTGAGCGTGTCCACCGGCTTCGAGGATCGGCGACCAGCGTGTTTCCTGCATGAATATTACGAGCCATTACTTTATTTCCAGGCGACGGGTTTTTTTTTTTGTTTTCGTTTTTCCACGACGCGAATACGAGAATAACCCCCGCGGGTTCGATGACTGGCCGTTCCATTCACTCGCGGGTCGTTCGCGCGTGAACTGCTGAGATTTCACGACGCCGTCCGCTGGCCGTCCAGAGGTATTTCACTCTGACCTCATGACCTTTTCCCTCCTCCCTTTCTCTTTTCAAGTTTCGTTATCGAACTTTATTTTTAGAGCCTGCGAAGGCCTACTGCCATCCTGGCAGCCTGATGCAGCCTGCTCGCCGAGTCGTTAAAAGGAGCGAGGAAAAAAGGGTTGTTGAAAAAGGTGGCGGCGGCGGCTTCCACTTGGCACCGGCCTGCATGCGGCCTGCCTGGAGGACCTTCCAGAGAGAGAGAGAGAGAGAGAGAGAGAGAGAGAGAGAGAGAGAGAGAGAGAGAGAGAGAGAGAGAAGGGGCAAACGGATTTATGCATTTACCCTTGGCAAGAATAGAGGCATGGCACCTTATCGCCGCGACAGTGACGAATGTCCCTCTTCCTGGCAGCTGCAGGCGGGGCGGGGTGGGGCGAGGTGGGGCGGGGTGGGGCGGGGTGGCTGTCCCCCCTCCCCTTGCTCCTCCATTGTTGGTGCCGCCAGTGGGTGCGTCGCGCTGACTGCGCAGACAACAATGCGCCTCGCTGCTTCGCTTGCGTCGCTTCCGGCCGATTCGAGCGGCGCAGTTAACGGACTTTGTTGCGGGGCGCGTCTCGCAGCGCGTCGTTTTGAATAGTTGGCACTGCCTCCGTGGCGCTAGCTGACTTCTCACGTCAGCTGTGTTGGCCGAGAGGTTAGGGGCGATAGGTCCGATGGGTAAGGCCCGAGGATCGAATCCCAACATGCCATATCTTTTTTCCGACTTGTTCCACTTATTCTTTTTCTTTTTATATTCTCTTTCAATATCGCAATGCAATTATAGCACCCAGCTTGGGTTGCATATGGAGGCACGGCGAGGAGCAGCATTAGCAGGGGGGGGGGGGGCTAACAAGTTCAGGGGCCGCACACACACACACACACACACACACACACACACTTTTGAGCCATGAAAGGGAGAGCCGGGAGGAAGGCTTCGGGATGCGTGCACAGGGGTGGGCGCGGAAGTGGGAGTGGGAGGCGTGGAAGTGGGAAGCGTAAGAAGAGCGTGGAAATGGGAAAAGTGAGGGGTCGATGAATGGATAATGAATGGAAGGTGAGAAACAACAGTGGGCAATAGTGTAAGTGGGGGGGTCGAAGGCCGGGCGAGGGTGGCACGGCACGGTGGAGTGGGAGGCAAGGAGTGGATGGAATGTGAGTAGGGGGGGGGTGAGGAGTGAGGGGTCTGCGTGTTGCGGTGCCTCGTTTGTCATGATAACCATCAGGGCTTTAAAATGCATATTACAGAGGTATTTGGCGAGGGGCGGGCGGGCCAGACCTCCTGCTCCCCTCTGGCCGTGCCTGCCGTGCCAGGCGGGGGCGGCATTGCGGGAGGCGTTGCGGGCACCGAGGAAGGTCATTTCAGTTCGGCTAGACAACAAGCTTCAACCCACATTTTTTCCACGCGTCCAGTGTGGGTCAGCGGCGTGGCCCGAGTCGAAGCGTGGAGCCAGCCAGCCCTCTTTTAGGCCCGCCTTGTTCCCACAGTGTGCACAGCGAGTCGATTGACCCCGTCACACATTGAACAGGACGTCGAAACAAAAGGCGGTGTTCCACTCTGGCCAATGAAACAGTTGGCCCGATTAGGCCGTTTCCAGTGTGAGATCGGCGGGAAAATTCAGTGACCGAGCGCGGCCGGCGGGGCGGGGCTGCACTGTCAATGCCGTGCTGGCCGAGTGGTCTGGCCGCCGCCGACAGGCCTTTAAAAATCACACACAGTGGCTGCCAGCGCGCTGGCTGTGCCGCTCACGCGTTGCACAGCCCACTGGTTCGCCGCTCTCTCGCAGCCCCACGGTGCGCGGTGCGTGCGAGAGAGGCGGGCTGCCTACCAACTCCCGCGCGGAAATCCAGCTCCGCGTTGGAGGCACGCGAGCGAGACAACCCCCGGCGGGCCGCCGCCGCCGTTGCGCGCGGTGTCTAAATGTATTTCTGGTGGAGCCCCCTCGCTGCTTCTAGCGGTGGGGAGCGCGGCCGGAACGCCGAGATGGTATCAACAGTCTGATCTCAAGCAGCGCTACAGCATATTGAATCTGCGTCCCGCTCTGTCCTCGCAGCGCGCAGCCGTTATCACCGACGTCCTGGAAGTCCTGGAGGTCCTGGAAGTCCGCGAAGGACACTCTGGATTTGTGGGTTACATTCGGCGGCACCGCCGCGACATTGCCGTGCCGGGCAGACGCCGCAGAATGTGTATATATATATTCGCCCCCCATTGTAGAGCAGGGCTCGGCATGGGGGCGAGAGGGTGGGGCGGGCTGCTTGCTTGCTTTATGAAAGTCTCGAGGTTTTGCCCTCATGAACCTCCCTTTGCGTTCTGGCACGGCCCCCCGTCCCACGGCCCCTCCGCCCAGGGCCCCGGGGGTAAGAAGCTCGCAGCGGCCATGTTAGATCCCAGACGGCCTTGCGTAGATCTGCGCGGTCCTCGCCGAGGCCGTCACCGAGGCCCACGCAAAACACGCGGCGCGCCTCCACGATTGCAGCGCTCCGTCTCTCTCAGGGCGAGAGAGTCAGGGCGGCGCCACGCGTGCGGCGCGTGCAGCGGTTGGCTCGGCCGCTCGGCGCACCGCACTGCTGCTTGTGGCTGCCGCGGCGTTCGGCATTCCTTGCCAACCCAAACTGGAGCTGGAATTTCCCTCCTGGAATTTACAGGAGAAAGGCAGGGCGCGGGGGCGAGGCAGGGAGGCGCGCACTGAGCGACGGCAGTGGTCCTGTAGACCGATGCCGAGGGTCGCGTTCTCATCGCTCTGTCTCTCTCGCACTCATGGGGCGTTCCGTTTCGGCGCAAGAGAGAGACAGAGCGACGGGAACGCCTCCCGGAATCAGTCCACTGCACTGCCCCTGCCAGCCCAGTTAAAGCAGATGGATCGTTTGAGCCGCGCGCCTGCAGGCCGAACGGCAGCGTCCTTCTCGCACGCAAACAACAACAACAACAACAACAACAACAACAACAACAACAACAACAACAACAACCAGCACTCGGTGACAGCGGAATGTGTGAGGCCCTGCTAATACGAGTGATGAATGAGTGGTAGGGGTTTAAACGTGTGCTTTAGACGGACGGTCGCTCGCGGGCGCCTTGAGTGGCGGGGCGGGGCGGGGCGGGCGCTGCTCTTTCCCGAGGCTCCGTGCCGCCGCATGGCCACCGCCGGCCTCAGCAAATGGATGTAGGGCTCCTCCAAGCAGCCCCCCGCCTGCCTCCACGGATACAAAAACACGCCGGGAAAAAAAATGAAGAGAGAGAAAAAAAAAGAGAAGGGAGTAGTGAAGGGAAAGGGGGAATGTGAACTTTGCCTCTGTTATTGTGGGGGGGCTGCGGGTCGCTTCTTTGCTTTCGGAATAGAAATGATGCCCGCTGGAGTCCCGGCCGTCCGCGCGGCAGTCGGCAGAACCGAAGACGAATCGGGACCCGCCGACCTCCACCTCGCCCGGCCTCGCCCGGCCTCGCACAGCCTCGCCCAGTCGGCGGCCACGGCGCTGTTTTTTCGACCAGACGAATTCATCCATCCAGATCAGGTCGGGAATGAATTTGTTCACAAGCAGCAGCGGGGCAGAGACAGGGAGGGAGGTAGAGAGACAGAGAGAGAGAGACTGGCGTTCTCCTTCCACTCGATGGTGCAATGGCGACGCGGTGCTGCTTGAAAGGGATTCCATCGAATCCATCTCAGCGTTCTTCCGTTTTTCGCGCTCGTTTCCCTCCTTCGTCCTTTGCTCCCCACCCCCCCTCTGTCCAGCCGCAGAGGCCCCGCCTCTCTCGCAGGGCGGCGTCACCGTGTCACGCCGGTTCCGGAGGACACGCCGTCGAGGCCGCAGCCCTGCGCGTCCTCCGTCCTCGACGGGCTCTTCTTCGTCCTTCATCGCGCGTGATGCTCGCCGCCCTTCGCGCGGTATTCCACCCTCCACCCTTTGTGCCCTTCATGCCCTCCGCGTCCCTCCGGTCCAGGCCGTGCCGTGGTGGCCGCTTCCAGGTTCCAGGTGATTCCAGGCGATTCCAGGCGATTCCAGGCGATTCCAGGCGACGCCCAGCTGACGTGGAGCATTTTATTGGCTCTCGGACTCACCGCAGCTAGAGAGTGAGTGCGTGTGTGTGTGTGTGTGTGTGGGCTATCCATATCCGCGTGTCCTCGCCCTAGCTCCTCAGGGACGCGACCAAGCGGCAGAGCCTCACAAGGCTGGTCACTGGCGCGCACTCGCTCGCCCCGCCGAGCACAAACTAAGTTAATTAGTGAAACTATTTATTTTTTTGCTCCACCGCACGTCGTGGCGATGCCGGCTGGCTGCCCATGGGGGCGGAGGACCTAGCCGGGAAAATATCAGAGCGTGGTTCCGTGCACCGCGTTGCCGCCACGGCCGTGTGCCCCGGCGGGGGAGGGGGGGCGTCGTTCCTTATCCTGACAGTCGCATCTACATACGTCCCTTCCTTATGGGGCTGTGTGTGCGCGCACGCGCGTGTTTACATGTAAGTGCGTGAGTGTGGCGGCCAGTTTATGTCTATGGTCGTGTCCGTGTGTCACATGGCAGAACGTGTGAGTGTGTGTCCGCATCCAGTGTACCGCCCTTGTCCCACGACTATCCGACGCCAAAATAAATGACCGCCGGGGCCGTCGTGCAGCAGGCTTGTCGACACGCCGCCAACGATGTCCGCTCGTCCAGGCGATGGGTACTTCGGGTAGCGGGCGGGGCGTTCCGTGGCGATGCCAGAGAGAGGCCGTCGATCCTTGGCAGCGCCGTCCGCCGCGCTGTCCGCCGGTTCTGGATTGCGCTGTCACTGCGATGCCGCGGGCGCCGCTCCCCGCAGGATCGTAAGAAGTGACACCCCTGTCATCGCGGCGTCGTCGCGCCCAGGACCAGGTCTCGGACGCCCCGCCCCGCCCCGCCCCGCCCCGCCTCGCGCCGTCGCCCTGGAGAGACATTCGCTGGGTCGTGACAGGCTGCGTGTTCGGGCCACTGCACGCCGGCACACCACACCGCCGCCCTGACCCGGGCCCCCGCCCCCCGCCCGCCCCGAGGGGGACACTGGCGGAACCGGGTGGAACACGGCTGTGGTCAAACCGTCGTGTGCGCCACAGGCCGCCTAAAAGTAGGGCATGGCGATGTCGTCGTTGGTTCTGCCTTGCTCTTGCCGTTGGTGTTGCTGTTGTTGTTGTTGTTGCTGTTGTTGCTGTTGTTGTTGTTGTTCCGCTTTTAGCGCAAATGAGTTGGAGACGCGCGCGGCAGGAAAAGAATAAAAATAATAAATTCCCGTGGAATGCCGCCTCCTCTGTTGCGTCGGGGTACTCACGCACACACAACACACACACACACACACACACACAGCGGCCTTCACGCGTGATAAATACGCACGGGAGTTAATGGTTCGCGTCCGCCCTCCTACTCACGGCATAAACGCACTCTCTCACGCACGCACTCACGCACGCTAACACTATCCGTCTCTCTCTCTCTCGTGCCCACACTCACGCACGCACTTACACAAACGCACGCGAGCGCACTCGCGCACACGCGGGGGGGAGGCACTTTATGCGCGCGCTCTGTAAGGCGCACAAGAGTGTATGTATGATGGGAGATAACCTTGATGGTATTCACGACGAGGGTGGGGGGGGGGCGACGACGTGATTTTGCGTGTTGGAATAAGGAGACGCCACGCCTCACTCTGCTTTCCCAGTGTCGTGCACTTGAGCCTGAAAGCGCCCTGTTTAATGAGTTTGTTTTCAATTTTTGTCCTCGCGAGCCGATCCGGGCCGGGCCGGGCCAGCAGGGGCGCGTAGTTGGTATCTCTGAGTACCTCCGCGCACCTCTCAATAGCAGTCCCTACGAATGAGAAAAAAAAATTGGAACAAGATAATGTACTCGGCACGGCATCCCAGTATCATTATCTCGTCCCAAGTCATACTTTTCTCTTAACAAAATGGCTTTTCAGCGGGTGTAGAAGGTACCGTCCAGATGTTACCTCTTGGATGGTGCCTCATCATACATGGCACCTCGTAGGCGAGGCTAATTGGACGGACCTCCAACCCGCCGCTCTGCACAGAGTGCCGCTTGATTATTCAGCAAAAGGCTCCAATCGATTACCACTTTCTGCAACCACGGCGCCCAACCGCCAGCGTCCTGGGCGGGTTGCGCCTCGGGCGAGGGAGGGTGGGCGTCTGGGGTTGGGCGTGCGTGCGTCGGAAGCGCATTAATGAGACACAGCCTGGAGCAAGGTCTCAGCAGACCAACAACCATTCGCGGACCGAGAAAATCTTCCGTCCTGCCTGCCTGCCTGCCTGCCTGCCTGCCCGCGTTCCTGGGCCGATTAGCAAATCTCGTCGTTGCGACTGCCACGTAACTGCAACCGGAGATTTTATCGTGCAGCGGGGAAAAGGCGTGGGAAGAAAAAAAAGAAGGGAAATTTGAGGCTTTGCGCCGTTACTCCGTTCTTTTTGGCTGTCGGCTACGTGTCTTTTGGGTCTCGCCGGGCAGTGCCCAGCCCAGCCTGGCAGTGCTGGCCATCCCATATCTTGCCCCCCCCCCCTCCCCCCCTCCTTCTCCCCTTGGAGCCGAGGCGTCCCCGCCGCCCACTCGACCTCGCCGGAACAAAACTCGAGGTGGAATTTGGAGTCCCAGTCCAAGTCGGGCCGAACAGGCTGCCGAGCTCTACCCACCCCAACACCAAGGTACGAGTCCGTCTGGACTCGGAGACGTGCCCCGAATGGCGAGCCGAGCCGAGCCGAGCCGAGCCGAGCCGGCCATGTTATTGTGTGCCGCACTTCACTTGCATTTCCAGAGGAAAGCCGCTTGAAAATATGCGGCATACGGTGTCGCATGTACGTAAGTGCCTGAGAGCGTGTGTGTGTGTGTTGGTGAGAAAGAGAGAGCGGGGGTTCCGCACAAGTGTGTGTGTGTGTGTGTGTGTGTGTGTGTGTGTGTGTTTATTTTTTATCAAAAGGGCGGTGACGGTAAAGAAGAAGAAAAAAAAACGCAATCGGCGGCCAAGCGATTCAATTTATACTCCCCTTTCGTTTTGTAGTGGCACGCGCCCCAGGTTTCTTTTAATAGAAAACACCACAAATAAATCACTCGAGTTTTATTTGTTTTTGTTGTTGCTGTTGCTGCTGTTGATTTTCGGCAGCGAAACGAGGCGCCGCTAACTGGGTGACGCGCACTCCATTGCGCGCGGGGAAAGATGAGTCGAGGGAGGCGGCGGCGCGGCGGCGCGGCGGCACTGCAGAGCACCTCGAGCGCCAATCAGCTCCCGATATTAAACTGGCGGCGGGCAGCGCGCCTCGGCCGGCCTGGCCCGGCCTGGGCCCTTCGCCCTTGGGCCTGGGACCGGCTAAGTGCGCGCACAGTGGGCCGGGCCACGGCCGTGAATGGGCGGTAACCTCGGGTTTAAGGCGCTCGGCCTTCGGGAGGCGTTCCGGAGGCGTTCCGGCACGCCTTGGCGGGGCCGTCCTTCGTCCGACCGGCGTAACTAAGCTCAACGCAAAAGGGCCGCGGGCTTTCCGAACGGCCACGCCCGCCTACCACCCCTTCCAACCCGCATAAGGCCCAGCCCGGCGAGGACACGACGGCCAACGCCTCGTCCGAGACGGAAGCAATGTGGCTGATCAGGTTTCTGAAATATCGGTGAACGCATTTTTTTCCAACTTCAAACTGGCAACGTTCGGGATACATCTTTTTCGTCATTTCGGCGAGCTTAAATTCGGGAACAATCGATGTCAGAAATTTGTTCCCGACCCGGCCTTTTCCTGTTGCGCTACAGTGGAGGATTATTGGGAGACGGCGGCGACGAGTTGGTCGAGAAGTCCGCCTCCTGCTGCTTCCGGCCCGGCCGGTCCACCTGCAATCCGTAATCCGACGCGAAGCCCTCTCGAGACGCGGCCTCTCGCTGTCTGCCTCGCACTCAAAGCCTGCGCCGGTCCTCCGGCCCACTGTGCGCCTCGCACGTGTCCCCCGGCCCACCGGCCAGCCAGGCCCTCCGACGTTCGGGTAGCAATCCCGTCCGGAGCAAGGGGAGAGGGGAGGGGGGAGGAAGAAGTGACCCAGGTAAGACGCTCTCCTCCTCGGCCCCGAATGCCCGAGGGGACTACTCTCAATGACGCAGTCAGCTTGTGGTGAGTACTTGCAGTGACGAAAGGTGCGCGGCCGCCGCTCCGTCTGTGTGCGTGCGTGTGTGTGCGTCCGTCTGTGCGTGTCTGTGTGCGAGTGCTAAGCGCACAGGGAGCGAGAGAGAGAAAGAGGCAGCCCAGGATAAACCTGCCCTTTCGAGGGGATCTGAGGGATAAGGGTCGAGAGCCGTCTCCTTCTCTGCGCCCTACCCACCCGTCCTTCCAAAACCTCATAACTCACGCGTAGCAGGGAAGTTGTTATTACACTGTGCTGTGCCGGTCAAAGGTGGGAGCGCGCGAGGGCCCGTGGCGGAGGGAGAAGGGGTGAAGGAGGCGGCAGCAGTGGCAGTGGATTCGTAAATTTAAGATAACTCATCAGCAGCATCCTGTCTCCCACACCGGCCGGCCACGCCCCATGCTACATGCCACACCGCGGCGCAAGGCACAACGCCGTTATCGTTATTTCAATATTCAACACCATCAAAAACAACAACAACGCCACCTTGCTTTTGGACTTTCATTGTTCCCGCTGTTTTTTTTTTTTTTTTTTTTCAAATGAATATAGTTTGTTTGCGCGCTCATCTGCCGCGCTCCCACAAAGCGTGTTGCACGGTCGCTGCGGCTGCTGCTCGACGCTGTGATCTGGTCGGCGCCGCCCCCTCCACTCCGCTTTCATTGTCCTCGGGGGACCGGGGGGCTGCGAGGCCGGCCGATTACAGTGTGGGCGCGTCAAGCCACCGAGCGATAATTGGACTAAATGCCAGCCCGCGGTGTTGGTCGCGACACGCGGCCTAGGGCGCTGGAAATTGCACCGGCCCTTTTATTTATTTTTTTTTCCTTTTATTATTTTGCTTCGTTACTGCATCCCTGCTCCGCTGCCTCCAGGGGATCGGCACAGAGGTCACATTGGCTTCCAACCGTCTGTCCGTCTGTCTGTCTGTCTTACCGTGTGTGTGAGTACGTGTCGCTTAAGATTAAAAAAAAAAGATTCGCGTGACAACTAAGATAATTAATCTGGCCATAGCTTACCTCCGGACTAGAAGTTTGCTGGTTGGACAAATTTATTTACCCGTGACCCACATTTCAACTTTTTACGCTTCAGTTAAACCCACCAATTTTTTTTATTTTTTTAATTTTTTTTCCAGTGTCTTTACAAGGGTTTAGCGTTGTAACCTCGTTTTCAGGCGCAAAACGAATCGTTCGCTGGCACTCGAGAGCACGCTGCACGCGAGCGGCGGTGGCGCGGGTCAGGAGTGGGGGTCACGGCGGCGGGTCACGCGGGTGGGTCACGCGGTCACACGGTCACACCGCGGGTCACACCGCGGGTCACACCGCAGTGTCCCGCGGCTCGGCCTCGCTGTTCGTCCCCGAGGGAGAGGGGGAATACGCCGCGCTGCGGGACACCTCCAAACACAGTGTCTCTGCCGCACTCGTGGGCGCCCCGCTGGGTTGCGACAGACAGAGCGACCAAAGCGCACCGCTCGGAACCCGGCCGCTGCCGCCACTGCCACAGGTCAAGGTGAGTCCGAGGGCGGGGAAAGGGGCTCCCGGAGACATGCAACCCTCCCCCCTCCCTCACACCCGTCTGCGACATGCTCCGCCTCTCAATATATGAATATGCAAGACAGGAAGAGAAAGCCTACGAGTTGACATCCGGCGGCGCCATGCTGCCTGCCTGCCTGCCTGCCTGCCAGCCCTGCCAGCCCGTACCCAGTAATACACACACCTGTCGCGAATTGCTTGCCACGCCATGCCGCGCGGATGGAGCTGCGTGACTCGCAGGACCGGCACACCGACGCAGCGCTGCCGTCCTCACCGCGGCCGGCCGCGTCACTGCCTCACTGCTACACTGCGTGAATATTTAAGGCGCGCCCAAGTGAAGATAAAACATGAAACGGATCGTGAGGACGTAAAGCCTGGCGGGGCTCACGGCGTTGAGGGGTGGGGGAGGCACGCACCGGGACCACGACGATGTGCCGCCCACCGGTCCGCTACCCGGCTCATCAAATCCTAGTTAGTGGCGGATCCAGAGCCGGCCTCAGGAGGGGGGCAAAGTACATGGCACTTTTTTGCCAACTAACAGGGGCAAAATGTTGTGGGTTTTTTTTTTGTTTTTTTTTTTTTGGCATCTTTTAGGCGGCTGGGTCAGGGGTGTGTGTTATTTTCCTCTTGTCCCCTCCCTCCCCCTTCCGGACCCGTGCCTGTTCCAAGGCAGTTCCCTAGGCCGGGCCGCGGAGCGGGGCTCCTTCATTCGGACGCTTACTTTCGAGTCGCGGGCGTGGCGCGGCGCGGCACAGCTCACAGCGCGAGTTCCAAACTGAAACAATAGGCGGAAGGCGCGGACGGACGGCGCGCAGCAGCACCGCGCCGGCAAACTTGTGGCCGCCGCCCTGGCGCTGGTCGTGCTGACGGTGGTCGTGCTGGCGGTGGTTGTGCCGGGGGATGGTTTTGGAGGCTGGGCGGCTGAGCTTAAGGATGCTTCAGCTTCGACAGGGCTAGTCAGGTCAGAGCAAGGGCCAGTCGGCGCGGTGTGGCTCTGGCCCACTCTAGCGGCTGTCAGGGGGGGATGATATAATGGCAGATGCACTGCTGGCATGACGCGGGACGCGGCCACGGCCACGCCGCCACGCCTCACTCCAACGCGTGGCCGCTGCGAGGATGTCCGCGGGGGTGAGGCTCCGCACGTTCTACTCGCATGCGTAATGCTTTGCGCTAGAGTGGGCCGGTCGTCTCTCTCGCCGACGGCGCGCTCCGTCGGGGTGCGAGGGGCGCCGCCGTCGGGGAACGCTCTGACGCGAGGCGTCGGGGCGTGGCGTCGGGGCGCAGCCAGCGCAGCCATGCACGCCAACTTTTCACATAAGAGCAGCGCGCCGCGGCCGGCCGCGCTTGTGTGGGGAATAAATTTCATTTCGAGGCGAGAGGGAGAGAGAGAGAGGCGGGTAGAGAAAAGTGGCGCTGCTAACGCAACTCGCGTCACGCCGGGCGTGTTGTTAAGTATGACGGACTTCATCACGCCAACAGTGTTCCAGCGCTGTGTATGTGTGTGTGTGTGTGTGTGTTCAGCCCTCGCGTGGAGCAAAGAGAATACAAGGTCAAGGTAGGCCGGGCGATTATCGAGGCAAGTATGTTGTGCGAGTGTGCAAGCATGTGTGTGTGTGTGTGTGTGTGTGCTCGCGAATACGTGTTTGTGGGGAAGCGACCTTGGAACGCCTCGGCGCCCCGCCCCGCACCGCCTTACCCCCGCTATGCCAGGCCTTGTCGAAGTAAATAAGACCACGAAATAAAAAACAATATACATAACAACACTGGAGGGGAGGGGAAGACACGCGTCTCTCGTGCGTTCGCGTGACGGGCGCGCCGTGAGAGACGCCAACCAAAACTCCCGCGTTCGGATTTAGGACTGTCACGGCGAGGGAGAGACGAATTTGTTTCCGGCGGCGTTCCGCGGACAGGGCGGCGGCCCGCGGTGGCGGTGGCGACGCCCGTGGCGGCGTTGGCGACGCCCGCGGCGCACGGCGGACTCAACGGACTGCGATCGGCGGCAGACTACAGAAACTTAGGTCATAAAAGTGACACAAAGCAGAAAGCGACCCCTCTGCCGCGCCCCGCCCCGGGGCCCCACGTGGCCCCAGCACACCGCCGCCCTGCCTCGGCCCGCGGGCTGAGAGAGAGGGGCTCTCGCACGCACCCTGCCTGCCGACCGCCCTCAGCGCCGCCGCCCCCGCCCGCACCCCGGAACTCCGGCAGTGACTTCCGCCTCCGCGTGCGCACGCACGCACGCCAGGAACGCAACCCCCCCGCCCGGCCCACCCTGCTGACTGGATTGCGCAAAGGGCCGCGGCCCGAGGCGTCCACACCCTACCCACCAAGCCACATGTTTTGACTGCGCCGTAGCCGCCGACCCGGCGGCAGGCGTTTCTGTTTTGGATCTCACACAAGACTGCCCTCCGAGGCGAAAGCGAGACTACGACTCTCGCCTTCTGCCGCCGCCTGCGGACCGTGAGGTAGGCAACACGCCCGCGCGGCTGCGTGACGGCGCCGCGCTGCCTACCTGCCGGGCGCCATGCCTGCCTCTCCACCCAGTGGGCGCGTCCTTGGGCGGCCCTCCGAGGGGCGCGCCGGCACCGTGTTGACGAGGAGAGGCGCCCAGCGAGGACGGGACTGCCCTTTTTTGTTGTTGGTATTGTTGTTGTTTCTGCGAGATTTCACAATCATCGTCTGTCTTCTCGACCGGGGTCCCTGTAGTGCCACACCGCTGGAGGAGTGAGACACGTATGTGCGCTCTCTCTCTCTCTCGCAGCGAGCCGCGCAAAACGCCGAGCCACCCCAGCGACAGCGGCGGGATCTCTGGGATCTGGGGAGGAAACAGTGTAATGTCGACCCTGCCTTGCATTTTTATTTGTTCTTGCTCGGCGCTGTTGTTGTTTGTTTCTGTCAGATTTTTCATTTTCCTTTATGCGCCAGATCCAGTTGATACGCCCTACGTGCCAGACAGACACATACGTGCCGGAAAAATGAGCCAAGTTTCTCGCGCGCGCCTCCTATGGTTGTGTTCGTGTGCGTGCGGGTGTGAGTGCGCGTTTGCGTGAGAGAGTGTTTGTGTGTGTGTGTGTGTGTGTGTGTATGTGTGTGTGTGTGTGTGTGTGTAGGTGGGAGTGTGCGCGTGTGCCGGGGTGCAATGTTTCATACTCAGGTAAAGCAGCAGCGAGACACCCTGTTCCATCATCACAACAACAACATTCTTCTCCGCGCTGCCGCCGCTGCC
The DNA here is from genome assembly GCA_030522485.1 of Stenchaetothrips biformis. Lineage (NCBI taxonomy): Eukaryota > Metazoa > Arthropoda > Insecta > Thysanoptera > Thripidae > Stenchaetothrips > Stenchaetothrips biformis. The sequence goes on along the minus strand of CM060095.1, from coordinate 10,591,676 downwards.
GCTGCCGCCGCCGCCGCCGCGTGCTCCAGGCGGCCTGACACTTGAGACGTCCCGGCATTCCCGTAAACGGCGAGCAGTGTCCTCGGCCCGCTCATTGTGTCGCCGAGACGACGTCGGCGCGGTGAAGACATCGCCGAGAGCGCCGCCGCCCCGCCTGGCCCTGCCCCTCGAGCCGAGAGTCTCTCGCGCGCGGAGTACAGCGGACGGAGGCCACTTTCTTCCGCGGCGCTTTTGCTGCTGGCCGCGGCCGGGTATCGATCCCGGGCCCGCTCATCAGGTGGACGCGCCGCCGGCCGCTGCTTAACTCGCACGATTGACGCGGTGGGCGGCGTCGGCTCTCGGCCGGCCACGCCGTGAAGCGCGGGAAAGCCGGGCGCCGAAAGCCGCGGCGTCGCGAGCCGTCGAGAGGCGTCGCGTCGAGCCACTAATACCACTACAGCAGTTTGCGGCGCGGGAAGTAGTGAACACGACCGGGAGGGGCGGGGCGGGGCGGGGCGGGGCGGCTTAGAGCAGCCGGGACGACGGAAAGTCGTTAGCATAATGGTAGAGTGCCACGAAGCTACGCCAAAGGTGAGCCCGCCAGGCAGGCAGGCAGACAGACGGGCAGGAGATGCTGGTCCAGTTTGGCGTCAGGACGAGAGACAGAGAGCAGGCGGCGCGGTGCCTCCGAGGCAGGCAAGCCATGGCCTTGTTACGGGTGGACTGCACCCGCCCCTCCGAGGTGAGACAGCGGACGCCGCTGCCTCCCGAGCGGATTCAAACTCTCAAAATTCAATCGGTGGCCGAGGGAAGGGGGGAAGGGGGGGTCGTAATGGACACCGTTTACGCGCTCCGGAGCCCCCAAATCTGCGGCAGGCTTTCAAGTTGCGAGGGCGACAGTGAGGCTGTTGCCGCGCACCAACGCCCGGCCGAGCGGAGGGGGAGGCCACAGTGGGCCAGGCTTAAGCAAGGCTCTGTCAAGTGTTTCATCACGGACAGGGCCCCTGACAGGGCGCGGCGGGGCGCGGCGGGGCGCGGCGGGGCGCGGCGGGGCGAGACACGCCGAAACCAAGGCGGTTCTAAGGACACCAAAGGACCGGGGCGGGGCGGGGCGGGTCCAGTCCGAGGATTACCAACAGGCTAGTCTGGCCCACAAAAGGGGTTGCGGCCGAACCTCGGGGAAAGGGCAGGACCCCGACAGGGCCCCAAAGGGGACACGCTAGGCCAAAAATAAAACACACAAAGAGAGAGAGAGAGGGGGGGCGCAAAGGGGCGGCGGAGAGAAGGGAGCAGGAAAAAAAAGCAAGGGACTAATTTGCAAATGAGATAAACGCAGTGGAGGAATTTCAAGCGCGCGCGTCAAGTTTTATTTTGTAGAGAAATGTGCGCGCGCGGAGAGAAAGGAAAAATGAGACAGGGCGAAAAAGGGAGAAAAGGAGGAAACAAAAAAAAGGAAAGCGCGTAGGTCCGGGTTTTGGTCTTCGCAGGCTGCAGGCGGGATGGAGGTCTCCGGAGCCACTTGAGACACTTGCCTTGAGTTAGCGTCTACTTCCGCACCCTAATTACAGACGGCCAGAGCGGAGGGGAAGGGGCGGCGGCGCGACTTTGAAGGCTAGCGAGGCCTCCTCACGACGACGCTCTACGCACCCTCCACCGCGGTGCGCCTGCCGCCATCCAGGACGCCGACGATGACGGCGGCGGCGGAGTCGACAGCCAGCCGCCAACACGGCGCAGCTGAGCAGTGTTCCAGACAGCGAACAGCGCGGCTCGGGTCGCGCACCTTAGACTGTGCGCTGCGGTCCGTTTAGCGGTCCGTTTAGCGGTCCGTTTAGCGGTCCGTTTAGCGGTCCGTTTGGCGCCGGGCCGTGGCGAGCTGCTCCCTCAATAAGGAAATAGGCGGCGGTGGCGGTTTCCGCAAGTTGCTTTCCAGTCGTCACGGCGGGGGGAGGGGAGGGGGTGCAGTCTGCGAGGCGGAGGCGCGGAGGGGCGGGAAGAGATTGTGTGAGGAAAGGCAGTTAGAGGGGCAGGGGTGGGGGGGGACGCCAATTACAGCTGGCTTGTCCCTGGTTCTAATTAATGGTAGTTAGTGCAGCCGGTTCAGCCCTCAGGTAATTAGGTCGTTTGAGCTCTTGTGCCCATCTCTAAATTATTCCCTCTGATCGCTGCGGACCCAGGCAGCCGCACAGCCGGTCGCATCCGCCGGCAAGACGAGAGTGGCGGTGCACGGCGGGGGCCCCGGGCCCCGGGCCCCGCCCGGCCGGCCAGCCGGCCAGCCTCAGAGGGAGGCGTCCTTGCATGCGGCGCGGACAGCGCTTCGGGTACCAGTGGGTCGCCCAACGCGGAATCCGAAACCCCCACGAGTTGGATTCCAAGCGCGGGGCGGTCACAGTGTGCCCCCCTCTCCCCCTCTTCCCCTCCGCCGTGCCGCCGTGGTGTCGTGTCACCCCGATGTCGCGGTCGGCCGGCCTTGTAACCCGAGTGGACATAGTTAGGCGTCGAACCAGCGCACTGCAGGTTCAACCCCCGAGTCAAGGCCGTCGTCAAGGGCGCCGAGGACGTGCGCCGCGGACGTCGCGTCCCGTGGCGTGTGCTGCGCCGCGGCAGCCCCGGGCCCCGGGGGATGGACCCCCTCGGCACGCCAAGCCGAGCCGCGCACGTTCCAAAGCGCAGGAAATGGAAACATCCCAAAGCAAGCAGAAGGCGCCGGGGGAGACGACGCTGGCCTCGGAGACGGCGGCGGCGGCGAGGCTGCCTCTTCGCGCTGCTTCGCGTCCTCGCGCAATAAGGATGGCCTCATCACGCACTCGAGCGCCGCGGCACAGTGGGCCAGGCCAGGCCGGGACAGAGGAAATACCCAAACGGCGCGCCGGCTGCCCTTTATTCCGCCTTTTGGCCTTTCGGACGGACTGGCCACTCCAAGGCGGGAGTAACGAGCAGGACGCCGGGATGGAGCGGGCGGCAGCGCGGCACAGAGAGAGCGAGAGAGAGAGAGAGAGAGAGAGAGAGAGAGAGAGAGAGAGAGAGAGAGAGAGAGAGAGAGAGAGAGAGAGAGAGAGAGAGAGCGAAGGAATATTGGAGCGAGAAGGAAGCAGAGGGAGGGGATTCCCCAGCGCAGCCCTGCACTGCATATTGGCCCTCTTCGCACAAACGCTCATCTGACTGTTTAATTTTTTTCCCGTTCGCTTTTCCCCGACTTTTCTATTTTCGCTGTCGAATACATCAACACGGCGGGTAAAGACGGGCCTGAATAGGCATGAGAGTGAAATCACGGTCGGTATAACCGCAAACATGGCCGGCGAGCAGCCGACGGGCTCGGTCACCACGACGCACCGCGCGCCGCATGAATCTTTCATTAATCCGGCCGCTGTCGTCGCCCTGTCTCACTCGCAGCCGCACGGCACGCCCCGCGGGTGCGAGAGAGACAGAGCGATACTCTTCGGCAGCCGCCGTGGTCGTGTGTTCGGCACCAGCCTCCCCGATCGCCGTTTGGCCGAGCCCTGTTCCTCTCGCACCCGCGGAGCACTGACACCCTGCCCCTCCCCTTGCCCCGCTTCGGTGACGTCATTCATGGACACCGACGCGCAGCCAAATCTGGGTGTCTTTGTCCGCGCCGCCAGCGCTCCGCAACTTAGCGACTCGTCTGGAAGAAGCGGATTTAAATTGAGGGCCCGAAGTTGACATTGGGGCGGTAGAGCAACGGCAGCAAAAATTTAACAAACTTTTTTTTTTTTTTTGCGTTGCCGCCGCGAGGGAAATTTGGCGGCACAAGTTGGCCCTGCCGTCGTGATTTGCTATTTGTGGCGGGAAAGTGTAGGGGCGCCGGGCGGCCACCCCACCCTGTGCGGCGACCCAGGCGGCAACCCTACCCCGCCGGGCCGAGCGAGCGCGGCGCCAGAACCTAAACAAAGGGATGTGTTTCTTTATGATTTGGGCCGATAGCCCGGGGGTCGTGGCACGCGCGGGTCAGGGTACCCTAGGGTACCCGACGCCGCCCCGGGGGTACCCAAGGGGGCCCTGAAGGGCGCACCGCAGGGGCGAGCGGCATTCCCGATGACTTTTTATTAAAATGGATACATGATATAAAAGTAAAACAAGGCGAGAAATATGCCGAAGTCACTCAAAATTCGAGATGGGTGGGGGAAGCGGGAGCAGGGGAAACAGAATTAACAAGCTTCACAGCCGGCGGTCGTTAAACTCCAACACCGCTCTTGTGAGAGATAGGCGCACAACGACATGCAAGCAAACCGTCAAAAGTTAAAACTTCACGACCCTTAAAAAAAAAAAAAAAAAAAAAAAAAAAGTGGAGGACTGTTGACTTTATCAAGCTTTGCTTACTGAAAAATTAAAAATAATAAAAACATGTGTACTGACTGGTGCAGACGCCCTCCTCGCGGGCCTCCCGGATGGGCCTGCCCTTGACGACGCACTGCAGGCCGTCGGCGCAGGCACCGTGGAAGCCGTGGGGGCCGCCGCAGGGCTCGTCCTCGACGCGCGCGCACAGGCGGCAGCAGCGGCACGCGTCCCACACGGCGCCGTCGGGGCACTGCTCCTCGTCCAGCGGCTCGCACTCCCCGGGCGAGCACACGCAGTGCAGCCGGCCCAGCGAGGACGCTGCCGGCGGCGGCATCACGGGGGTCACCGTGGCGCTGGCCACCGCGCCGCCGGCCAGGGCCCCCTCCAGCGGCGCCCCCGCCGCCCCCGCGCCCGGCTGGCCCGCCCCCAGCGCCAGGAGCGCCGCCAGCACCGGCAGCAGCACCATGGCCCGCGGCACGCACTACTGGAGGGGCATCTGCAACAGGAAACACGCGCGCCGTCAGCAACACACCCAACGCGTCCAGACGTCAGCGGGCCGGTGAGGGTCGTGCGTGTGAACGCAGCCTGCTGGCCTCCTCGAAGAAGCGCAGTCCGCCCTACTTGCTGCCGGCCGAGGCGCAGGCGGAGGATTAGTTACATTCAGCTGCGGAAAGAGAAGAAGAAAGCACGGGTCGTTGCCGGGAATCGATCCCGGGACCGGGGGGAAACAATGAACGGGGAAACACGCGGCGTCGAGTCATGGGAAACGCCGCGTCGCCGTAGAGGCTCGCACGGTCCCCACCAGCTTCGGCTCTTGCATTTTTTTTAAAAAAAATAATAGACGCATTGATGCGGGACTCCAGTAAAATGGTTGATTTAGCCGCGCTATGTCCATAGACTGCGAGCGTCGTGCCGAACGGGAAGCCTCGCAATGCGGACACTGGTTCGAGATGATCGGTTACGAAAACAGGGCTTTGTTTAACTTAGCCGGCGCCGGGCAGGCCCCCAAGCAACGCGTCGTAAAAATGAGGGGAAAAATGAATGGGGAAATTGGATTTGCATCTGCTGGGTCTGAGCTGAACAGCCCAGAGAATCGATTTGCCCCCAGGTGGCAGTTCCCCGGCCGCGCCGCGCTCTTGCCAGAATTTGAGAATCGCGCCGCCTCCTCGGCGCTTGCTCTGTCCGCTGCATGAGCGGTAAAGTCAAAAATCGGGATTTTATCTGACTTGGATCAATCCAGGCCGGTCCATTTTACTCCCTTCACGGGGGGGACTTCCTCTAGAGTGTCTTTGCGATTAGGCGGCTTGGTTAGGTGTTGCCGCAAAGTTGGTCGAAATCGTGATTTCGGCTGACGTGTGTAAGTGTGTGAGTGTAGTGGCGCGGCGCGCAATGTCGTCGTCGTGGTGGTGGTGAGAGCTCCATCACGCGCGACGTCGTCGTGGACGGGGCCATTTCCGGCCCGGAATGAGAGCACTCACGCCTTGTGCTCGCATGCTAATGCTAATCCCCGCCCAGCGCCGAATGCTTCGGCGGGTCGAGGGTTGGTGTGGTGGCGTCTTGGGACTCGGTCCGCCGAGACGTCCTGTTGCTAAAGCCAGTCAGTCAGCAAGCCAGCCAGCCAGCCAGCGGCCCGCACCGCCCTCCGATCCGTCCAAAGCGTCCTGCGCGTCTAGCCAAACTTTCGGCAACTTTTTCTCCGGCCGGCCCGACTGGTGGTCCTTGCGCTAGGCCGCGCCACGCCGCGCCACGCCGCGCCACGCCGCGCCACGCCGCGCCACGCGGCGCTCGGACTTACGCAGTATAAGGACGTCTGCGGGTCGGACGCCGCTTTGGGAAAGAGGAGAGCGAGTTGGACTGGACGGCGTCATCCATCATGTAGGAGAGCGCGCCCCAGGACCCGACCGAGGACCTGACCGAGGACGCCGCCCGACCCGCCGATCGGCTCTGCGCGCCAGGCCGTGCCAGGCCAGGCCAGGCCAGGCTCCGGACGCCGTGCGCTGTCAGCCCCGCACTGCCGGGATGCCCCGAGTTCGAAACCAGCCTCGGCGGCGACGCCCTTGAAAGGTTGCGGCCGCCGTCCGTCGAGCCCTGGCGCTGACCAGCAGGGCCGGCCGGCAGGCCTCCAAAGGGCCTCGGCCAGGACCGGCCAGGACTTGGAATTAGGATCCCCGTCTCGTAATGACTTAAAGTAGTTACGGCCAGTTAGGGCGGCACCCCCTTCCCCTACTCTTCAAGGGCCTTTGACGCGGAATTTAACTGCCATCGATGGGGAGGGAAAAAAAAGCGATCTCATCAAGAAGCGCAACTTGCGGCCACAGAGGATTCGGACGTCCCATCTTTGAAATGAGACTTCTTATTGATCTTTTAGCGCCACTTGGTCGGCGGCTCGACTTGTTCCAATACTGCCGATACGGCGCTGCAGGCCGTTGCAGGGAATGCGCGCCAGTGGGGCGGGGCGGGCGGGGCGGGGCGTGCACGACAAACGGCGGCCCAGCACGGAAGGGCGCGGCCCGCCACGCCAAGTGTTTCTCTCTGGTGGCGGCGCGGTTGTGACCCCGCGCACGCTCAACCCGGATTCATCTTGTTGTTGCTTTTTATTTATTTATTTTTTTATTTTTTTATTCTTTTTTTTTTTTGTGTCCCGTTGCTTTTGGAAGGCGCGGCCGGAAGGAGGCAGGAGGCAATGCCGGAAGCAGAGCAGCTTGCGACTTGGCGGGAAAGTCATTGTTCACCTCAACGAAAAATGCGGCCCCGGTCCGATAGTCCGGAAAGAGCGATTTGTAAACGAAGCAAGGTGGGGTGGGGCGGGCGGCGGTGCCGGCGCGGTTTTATTGTGAGTCCCGGGCTAAACGCGCCGTGTCCGTGTTTCCTAATTAGTGCTTACTCTTCCTCCCCTTGAGTTGTCTGAGGGCGGTAAGGCGGCGTGCCACGGCCCGTATTCTTCGCCCTTTTATTTCTTATTCGTCCCGGTTAGCCAGCCGCCTCGGCTCGCCTCCTCGCCCCACGGCCAGCTTACCTTGTGAGCAGCGCAGCCGGGTTCGAGGGTTCGATCCCGGACGCCTCTACCACCCCTTAAGGACCTTTTAATTCCGCCACCGGGAAAACTTTTTTTTTCCGTTTCCGCCCTGCGGTGATTGTTTTCCTGTTGTCGGGTCGTGCTGCTGTTTCGCCAACGATCCATAGTGCTTCTTTTGTTTTTGTTTGTTTTTCAGTCATTCGCCTCTATTTACGGGTTAAACCTTTTTTTTTCCCCCGAGCGCCGTCGTGTTCGCCGCCGAATGGGTCGCGCAAAGAAACAAGGCCAACACAACAAATTGTGGGCGCGACACGCTAAGCCCGGCCGGCCTGCCGGCCTGCGAGGGATGATCCACACATAACGCCGCGAACATTCTGAAATACGGCGGCCAGCGCCGGGGCCCCTGTCTCTCTCGCACTCGTGGGCCGGCCCGCCTGGGTGCGAGAGAGACAGAGCGACGGGAGCTGGCCGCCGCGCTGCGCTGTGGTGACCACCTGCCTGGCACCGCCCGGCGCTGCGACCGCTCTGGACTGGGATCCCCTGGGATCTACGGGATTTATCGCACCAATCCTCCCGAATTACTCATACCCAACCTTTTCTTTGCTTGCGTCCTTCCGCGCACACAACACACAGACACGGCCACGGTGGCGGGCTCGGTCGCTGTCTCTCTCGCGCCGCGGCGGCACGCCAGCAACGGCCCACGAGTGCGAGGGAGACACCAGCCTGCCGGATGTCGCTGCCGCTCGCTGCCGCTTCTCGGCAGGCAGCCTCACCTTGAAACGTCGAGGCCGCTTGCGCGGGGAGCCGAGGTGGTAATCCAGAGGCATTAACTTAGGGCAGAGTGCGCGGTGCGGACAGCACGCAGCACAGCAGAGGCCTGGCAGAGGCCGAGGCCGTCAGAGGCCAAGGCCTGGCAAAGGCCGAGGCCGCGCGGGGCGCGACGCGGCGCCACGGGGAGGCAACGGCGCGGTGGTCGTCGAGTCGGTTCTCGTCGCGGGGCGGCCCGGGCGGCAGCGCGGCGTGCGTTCGGCTGGGGTCGCAGTCGGCCGACTGACGGCTGGCTCTGTGTGGAGCGCCGCTGGGCTGGCCGGGCGGCCGGGCTGGCTGGGCTGCCGAGCGCTGCGCCGCGCCGCCACAGCGCGCCCCCACCCCCACCCCTACCCAGCTGCAGCGCCGCCCCTGAAGAACCCGCGGCACGTCGCCAAAGGGCCCAAGGGCTCGGGGAAACGGCCGGCACCGTCAGTCAGCCAGCCAGCCAGGCAAGCAGCGCGGAATTTGAATAAAGCGCAAGTTCCTGCTCTGCGCCGCGCCCGACGGACAGACAGATAGACACCTCGACGGCTGCTGCGGCTGCTGCGGCTGCTGCGGCTGCCCAGCGACTAACCGCCGTGTCGTGTCGCTCCCATGGAGTGCGAGCGAGACAGCGACGAGCGCGCGCTGTTGGGAATAAGCCTGCGGCTGACTCGCACCGCGCGGAAGCTGACGAAGTTTCTCGCCGGGCCGTGAGGAATGCAATAATTAAACTGTAAAACTTCCGCCAGGGCGGTGTGGGGTGAGGACGGGCGGGCTCACGTGAGAGAGAGAGAGAGAGAGAGAGAGAGAGAGAGAGAGAGAGAGAGAGAGAGAGAGAGAGAGAGAGAGGGGGGGGGGAGAGGGGGTTGTAAGTGTACAGCGGTGGCGGCGCGCAAGGCCTTGCAGAAAATTGAGGTCTCAATTACACGGGCACATAGCTCTCGTGGGACGCCTCTGTACAGGGCCGGGAGTCATGGGGAGTCATGGGGAGGGGTTGCAGTAGTGCTATAAATTCTAATAGTTTAATCAAGCCATTAACAGCCCTTGATCACGCAGCCAGCCTCGGCGTGCCTTGGCGCAGGCAGTCTCTTAAAATAACACTCAGGGGGTGGGCGAGACGTGACCCCCCCCCCCTCTCCTACCCCGATGGCCCGCCAGGGGGTCATACTTGTATACCTGCGCTGTCTCAAACACGCCGCCATGGAACACACTAAAATTAAAAATGTGAAAATTGTCTTGGCTGTTGCAATGTGACAGAATAATATTGTGTTGATTCTTATAGTCATTTTTTTTTTCAGTGGAACTTTGTTTGAATAGACGTCTCTGGGGGGCTTCCGTGTCAAATTTCCCCCCGATGCTGCCTGCCCGATCCACTGAAAATCAGAGGAATACCTTTGCAAAGCCAAAAGTACTCGTCCATGAGAGCATCAAGCGAGCCTCCAGGTGCGAAGAGCTAACCGCCGTACGCTGACAGGAGCGCCGACCCTGCTGTTACACAGACAGACCGACAGACAGACGGACGGACAAACAAGACGCGAACAAACAAACAAACAGGGAACGCGCCAGGTAGGCACAGACACGTTTGCACTTTGGCTCGTCCGGCGGCATTGCAAGCCGGGAAGCCGGGGGCCTCAATAGCTGCGAGGGACGTGCCGCTCTCACTGCCGGCTGCTGTGCGTGCATTAGGCGTGTGTGTGTGTGTGTGTGTGTGTGTGTGTGTGTGTGTGTGTGTGTGTGTGTGTGTGTGTGTGTGTGTGTGTGTGTGCGCGTGGGTGAGTGGTGCTTTGAGTGCGGGCAAACACGTGGGCACACGACGCGTGGCAGCTGAGCCATGATGCGCCTCCCCGCCTCGAACGTCCAACGCGCCGAACGCCCGCCGAGTGCAGGGTAGGCAGGCCGCACTACGGCGCTCTCACCCTCTCTCTCTCTCTCTGTCTCTCTCTCTCTCTGTTTCTCTCTCTCTCTGTCTCTCTCTCTCTCTCTCTCTCTCTCATTCTCGTCCTTGACGTTCCGAGCTGAAAGTGTTCCGGCCTGCTGTAATCCAGCGAGGGAATCATGAGGGTGAAAATTAATCACCGTTTTCTGCACACTCTGCGTGCGTGTGTGTGTGTGTGAGTGGCGTTCCCCGCGGACTGGGGCCGCCCTCGGGACCCCTAGCTGCCGGCTCGGAACACCAGCACCCCGAGCCAAACACTAAAAGCAGATAGATAAGCCCGGCGCCGCGCCATCCCCGGCCGGTTTTGATACAGCAGTATGGTGACCATGGCGGGGGGAAGGGGAAGGGGTGGTGACGTCATGTCATTTAGACCCCCACGGCGGTGGGGTAGGGGGTGGCTTGCCCGTTTAAGTTTGGGAGAGGGGTGCCGGGCGGGGGAGGGGCGGACAATATTTTCCGGTCGTTTGGCTCTCCCAGGCCCCCGCCGCGCCCCGCCGCGCCCCGCCGCGCCCCGCCGCGCCCCGCCGCGCCCCGCCGCGCCCCGCCGCGCCCCGCCGCGCCCCGCCGCGCCCCGCCCCGCGGTAGACGGCCCCAGAGGGCTCCTCGGCGTCCGGTGAGGCCGTTAAATTACTTCTGATACGGCGAGGCGAGGAGTGGGGCAGAGACGGGGAGTCACACACATGGTGTGATTATCTTCATATTGCACCAAAGGCCAGTGGGGCGGGGGGGGGGAGGGAGGGAGTTTGCCGAGGAGTAAAGAGGGGTTGGGGTTGGGGGGAGGCTGCGGCGCTGCGATGCGTTGCCTTTCGGACTTACCAATAAAGGCGGCCTGGGAGGGGGAGGGGAGGGGGGAGGGGGGAGGGGCGGTGGAGAGAGACCATCAGAGCGCATCAGGCCATCAGGTTCGCCCCCCAAACGGTCGGCCGCGCCCAGCCAGCACGGTCGGCCCCGCCACTCCGCGGGCCTAAGAGGGATAGAGGGTTAGAGCCGCGATAAAAGTTAAGTTCAATCGGGAAAATGAAGGAGGCGGGAATCAGCACCAGACGCACCCCCACAGACGCTCGCCCGAACCGGGCTGCACGCCAAAGAAAGCGCCGTCATGGCGATCTTGTTGTGAAGGACCAGTGCAGGGCGCAGCGCCTGTCCCTCGGAGACGGGCCTCCACCGCCGCTTCAAGCTGAAGCGCTGCTGCACTTAACGGATGACAGCCCCCCCCCCCCCCTGTTCCAGAGCCTTGTCCAGCGGCCGCGCCGCGAGTGGGACAGAGACAGGCAGCGAGGCCTGCCCCCCCCCCCCCCCCCAACAGCCAGCCGCAGCGACAAACCACCTCTCAGCACTTCAGCTCCAAGCCCCGGGCCGCGCCTAGCCCTTCCTTTTTTCCGCAAGCGCTTTTAGATTGTGTAAATATTGCCCTGCTTTGATGGCACAGCTCTGGGCGGGCCTTAGCGTGGCGGGGCGGGGCGTGGCGGGCCTCCACCCCATTCACTGGACCCTGTGGAAAGTAATGCTCGCGTCCGGCCTGCCCTGCCGGCCCTGCACCGGGCCCTGCGCCGCCCAGGCCTCGGCGGGCCGGGGAACGGCACGACGACTAAGCAGCTCTCTACAGTCTTATCTGCGTGATTATCAGCCCGGCACGACCCTAACGGCCTTATCTACTGTTTGAGTTTCTTTACCCGCGTGCTCGGGAAGCGTGCTCATCTGGGATATTTCGTTTTGGCTAATACATAGATGTACGAAAGCTGACTCTTGTTTTATTCAAAGTACTCGTTTCACATAGTTTTCGGGTGCCAAGTGCGTCGTTTCACAACTAGACACTACTTCCAAACAAACAAACAAACTAACTTACATCCTGGAAATAGGGCAAAAATGAATCTGAACACACTCAATTGAAACATTTGACAACTTCTCCACAACAGAATTTAGGAAGACCAGCCTCTATAAATACTGCCCATATCACACAAAACTATCACAAGTAATTCAGAGAAACAAGCTCAGTATAGTAAGAGAAGAAAACATTCACAAGCCTACACTTTAAAAATTCAGTTATTTTGAAAAAAAAAAAAAGTTTAAAGTCAAAATTAAGATAGTTGATGGGCACAATGACAATCTAACATGTTTCAGAGATTTTTTTTTTTTAAGGAGTAAAGACTTCTTAACTAAGTAATAATAACCTACCCACAGGTTAGAAAATTCATTCTGAAATATGGCCCTGAATGAACTAGTGCAACAAATTATGCCAGAGTTCCATTAAACATAAATCACAAACAAAGAAAAATTAATAAAATAAATTGATAACACCCCCAAATGATGAACAATTGGTCTCTCCTAACAATGATGCCTCAGTTAAGTAAAAAGTCTACTCAGCTATTTTACTTCTATACATCGCTACTTGCTCCTTACAATTTTACGTTATGTGCATTTCTAAGATAAACACAAACTTGGCATGCCAATTTACCATCAAGGCAAGGCACAAAAGACATCAACTTGTTCAGTCCTGTACTGATCAGGATTTAATAAAATTACATGGTGAGAATGATTCACCTTCCTTACAGTTGTATTGTAAGAGTAAAAAGTTCACATTAAAATAAAAAAAACAAACTTACACATTGAGGATTTGAAATATTTTTTTTGGGTGGTTTAAATTATTTTAAGAAACTTCTAAATCAAAGAGTCAATGTCCATTCCTCGGTTACAGAAACTCCTGGTTTCCTTACAACAATAACATTCCAACTGTCATCATTGGAATACTTCAAAGTTTGCTTTCCAACACCTGAAATGCAGTCAAATATTAGAATTCTTCAAATGAAAAGTTCTTAGACATAACTATAAATTTGTGACTGAGTAAAAAAAGTAACTTACTCTTGCTCTCAATTGTTGTCTCTGAGGATAACTTTTTGTTCAATCCTAAAATAACAATTCGTTCAATCCATGCCTTGGAGGCAAAGTGTGCCTTCTTGTCAATGAACCTAGAGAGCAAAAGAATTCAACATAAAGAAAACAACAATAATAAGCAGCAGATAAAACAATGCAACAAAAGATACTAACTTTGCTTTCAGAGTGTTGTTGATGAATTCAAGCTGAATGTAAAGGTAAGCATTGGACTTGTACTTGTAGGTTTCACCATCATCGATATAAAGTGTTCCTTTGGCAGTGCCCTACAGAAAGTTCAATAATAATAAATTACAAAAATGAAAATTTTAAAAATATTCTCAAAGTGTCTATTCTGTTGATTGACAATTAATACTCACATTGTCATCCACAGCAACAACAATGGTATATGGGTCATTGTGCATCAGAGTTGAAGACCGGCGAACACGCTCCAATTTAGAGATAATAGTTCCTCCCCTCTGGTAAACTGGAATCTAAAACACAAAATACACAAAAATTTATTTTGTTGATGTGTTGGTTCTTTCTTGGGAGATTTGAAGGAAATTTACTAGCCACTCAGCTGTTTACCTTGCTCATGTCAACAGGAATATTAGCTACAGAACGGCCTCGGAAAAGTTCGAATGTCTCAGCTTCATACCAACGCTCATTTTCTCCAGGGAAGAACACTTGAGCCTGTGTGGCTCCAGCTGTGACAACTGGGTGTACAAGCAGAGCATCACCTGAAAAAAGACATTAATAACAATATTAGTACATAGGCAGAAAACTATTAGCAAATACAGCAGGAGAAACAGAAAAACATACCAACTAAGAATTCATTATCCACAGAGAAGACATCTTTGTCATTGGGGTACTGAGCAAAGAGAGGCCTAATGACTGGCGTTCCAAAACGAGTGTGTTCGAAGAAGAGAGTGTACCAAAGGGAGATGTAGGTGTAACGTCTACGAATTGCCAGTCGGACCAGGTCAGTGGTCTCAGGGTTATACAGCCAGGGTTCACGCCTCTTGGACTCAATAATAGAATGAGCGCGATAGAATGGCAGGAAGGCACCAAGCTAAACAAAAAAAAAAATAATCAAATATTAGATTAATTAATTAAGTTATAAAGCTAAATCCCAAAAAGTTAAATTGTGGTCTACTTGAATACTCACTTGGTACCAGCGAGTGAAAAGTTCAGCATCAGGATATTTAAAGAAACCTCCAACATCAGCGCCACAGAATGAATAGCCAGAAATAGCCATGGTCAAACACATGGGTACAGACATGCGCATGTGATTCCAATCGGCAAGGTTGTCACCAGTCCACATAGCAGCATAACGTTGGGAACCAGCATAGAAAGACCGAGTCAAGATAAATGGGCGGAGTGCTCCTTGGGATCTCTTTTGCAATCCCTCAAATGTAGACATAACCTATCAAAGAAAAAAAAAAGGTAGACACAATGAAAATAATACCAGAAAACTACATTGTACAAAAGACTAAAAAATTATAGACTCATACCTGCATGAAGCCATACATGTTATGCACATCACGGTGTTCCCATCCTCCATAGTGCACATTGTCCTTAAACATGGTGACCTCAGGACCGTTAAAAACTGATGGCTCATTCATATCATTCCAAATGTGGACATCTAAAGTAGATCCGGCATAGTTTTCCAGCAAGTATCGATCAGAATAGTATTCCCTCACTGCTGGGTGGAAGAAATCGAGGTAGCTCACAGAGCCAGGCCAACACCAACCTGATAAAAATAAAAGACATGTGGTTCTAAGTATTATGGTGGTATGGCACACCAACCGTGGTTACAGAATGAGAAGACTCACCTTCATAGTCATTTCCATCTTTGTTTTTGACATAGTAACCATTGGCCTCAGCATCCCGATGCAAGAAGTAGCCTGGATCCCGCTTTATATGGGGGTCCACAATAGTGACTAACTTTCGGCCCATAGCAGTGAGATTTTGAATCATCTCTGTTGGATGAGCAAACTTGATGGGATCCCAGGTGAAATACCTACAACAGGTAAGAAAAAAATTAACAACAATAGGCAAGGAGAGTCAGAGCCCAAGGAAAGTCGTATACTCACTTTTTGTTATCAGTATGCTCAATATCCAGCCACATAACATCCATGGGAATATCGTGTTCATCAAAACCCAAAGCAACATTGCGAACGTCATCTTCATCATTGTAGTTCCAACGGCATTGGTGATATCCAAGAGAGAATAACTGTGATATAAAGACACGATATTAATGAAAGTAAAAAAAACAAAGAAACAATTAAATTTTTAGTGGTTGTGTTTTAGACTTACAGGTGGAAGGGGGGCTGTGCCAGTCAGGGCAGAGTACTGCCTAAAAACATCCAAAGGCTTGGGACCCACAAAGAAGAAGACATCCATGATTCCAGACTCTGACATAAAGTGAGTATCCACTTGAGGTTCCTGGCCTGATCCAGACACAAGGTTCACCAAAGAAGAAACAACATTTTCTCCATCAGGTTTGGCCACATCAATCCAAGTTTCAGCAGAGTTGAGCCAAAAAATTCCAGCAGACCCCTTCAGACTACAGATTAACGGTAGAAAGGAGAGAGATTAGAATTAAATTTGTGAGACTAATATCATAGTGGAGCAGAGTATACATACCCATGAGCATACAAAACAGGAACTGCTCCATACAGGGACATGCCATTCTCAAGCTCATACTCGAACACATCCAAATTGAACAAGCGGTAAGGATCAATGCCCCTAAAATGTTTAAGATCATAAATAAGACACAGTTATACATATATAATAATTAAGCAAAAAATAAGATCATGCTCACTTGGTATTTCGGAGTGCAACATAGTCTGCATGGAGAGGTACACCGTAAGCCTGTTCAGCACCTGGGAAAGTGAAATCCAGTGCAACTGCAGTTGGCCCATTAGGCTTGGCATCATGATGGGATTTGTAGTTCTCCTCCCATGAACCTGGGTCGCTCTCAGTGTCATCCACAACAGGAGCAGGCTCGGCAGGAGCTTCTTCAGTGGCCTCTGGTTTCCTGCCAATCACAGACAAAATTAATTTATCATTGAGGTCAACATACAAAATCTCTTCCTTACCAGGGACAATGTACTTACGGGGCAGGCTTAGGTCTCATGTGTTCAAAACGCATCAGGCCTCGAGCATTGGCACTGATAACCAACTCAGTGCCTCGGTAAACATCAACACGGAATGGGCTGGCATAGATTTCAACTTTGTTGTGTCCGCTTTTAACCACAGCTTTTTCAGATGTTTTTTCGACCAGATCCAATCTAAAATCCAAAAAATATTCTTATTTTCAAGAAATAAACAAAATTTTACATAGATGACTGACTGCAAGAAACTTACCGCACATAGTTGGGTTCTCCATTGAGCACAAACTGTACTTCATGACGAGGCTTTAGTGGAGACAATTCATTAACTTTCATTCTAAATGTGTTATCGGAAAGTGAATACAATTGGAACACAAATTTGACATTCATGGCTGTATTCAAAATTTCTCCTGTCACAGAGGAAGCTGTCGCCTGCAGCGTATCTAGCTGGAGTTCATACGGAGAAGCCCCAGGTGCCACAGCACGGCATCGCCTGCAGAACACAACAAAAATATGAATACAATACCTGTAGAGTAGGTAGGGATTTTAAAAAGTAACGCTTCAAGTAAAACTCACCGGCAAAAGCTAGTCTGATCACAGGTACGGAAATTGTTTCTATCAACTGAGGATACATTGTTTAGGGATATGAAAAGGATAGCCAAGAGAGGCAAAAGAAGCCTGAAACAAAAACCAAACAAACCAATGGAATAAAATCTGTCAATAAACAATGACACTTTCACTACAATAAAGTTTCTATGAACAATGGTAAAATATACTCGATATCAAAACTCATGGCGCAACAGCAGGTTTATCACTAACTAACTCGCTGACACGAGCACTTACTACCCAAAGACCCTGCGAAAAACCCTGCAGCTTTCCTACGTGTCCCTAACCTCAACCAACTGTCCCCTCACTTTTCCACAAGGTAATCGCGAGCTGAAGATATAAAAGTGCAATGAAAATTACCTCATCCCCCGAAGCACCACCATTTCGGGAGAGGGCCGACACGACGTCAAGAAGAAACTCAAACGCGGTGATCGAAATGGCTAATCTTCATCAGTGAAAAAGTTGCTTCTTTTGAATGCCTTTCTTGTCCCCCCCGCTCCGTCCCGCTTCTGGTGCCGGGGCTGGGGGAGGGGGGGGGGGTGCAGCGACGAGGTATCGATGGTCGCATCGAGTAGAGGGGGAAGGGGAAGGGGGAAGGGAGGGAGGGACACTTCCGACAAAAAGCCTGGTTGAATGCGGCTACAGGGAAGTGCCCGAAGAATCTTTGGACAGCAGTCTAGGGAAAAACAGCCAAGGAAGTCAGTTTTTGCTGGGACAGCGCGCTGTCTACGCCACGGGTCAGATTTTGATGCACAGAACAGGGTCGTGTTCGGCGGGCTTGGGTATTTTTAGCATTTTAGGGCCGTGGCTGCTGAAACTCGGCCATATTCTCAAGGTCAAGGCTGCCTTTGACACTTCGCTGGCAGCCACTAGACCCGTTCTCACGCGAGGATGTGTGAAAAAAAAGGAAACAAACGTGGTTCAAATAATGTATTATTGATACAAAAAAGGATGCAACAATTTTTCAAGCCAGTCTTCTTAAGCAAAAAAAGATTAAAAATAAATTAACGCTCAAAACTATCTCTCCTTGAGCCTGGCTTTGATCGCCGCGCCCCAGCCAACGATGCTCTTGGGGCTGCCCACGTGCACGCCGGGGTACATGTCCTGCAGTGCCGCCATGGCCGGCGAGCTCGGCTCGAACTCGATGGACTTGAGGACGGGGAACTGGCCGGGCTCACGCGGAGGGAAGAACGGGTCGCGCTTGAAGCGCGGCATGGCCACCCTGCCGCCGCCGCGGTAGTCCAGGTCGCCGAACAGCCAGTTCTTGGGGCCCCTCGGGGGCGGCACCACGACCAGCACGTGCTCCAGCGTGCGCTGGTGCGCGAGCGCGAGGGAGGCGACGGTGCTGGCGGACAGGGAGGACACCTGCAGCACGCGGAGGCCGCCGTCGTGCGGCAGGACGGCGGGCACCACGAAGGGGTCGCCGCTGTCCGCACCGGCCGCCTCCAGCCTCCACAGCCGGGGCATCCGCAGCGTGGCCGCCAAGTGCGCGCGGTCCGCGTGCCGCAGCTGCAGCTCCTCCAGGCGGGGCGCCACGGCCTGCAGCAGCGCCAGCGTGCGCTGCGGGTCCTTCTTGCAGGACAGGTTCACGATGCGCCGCACCTGCAGGCCAAAGTTCGTCAAAACAAGTCCACGCCACCGCCGAGCGCCGTTCTTCCGGTACTTGCAATCGCTCACCTTCGACAGGTCCCTCGAGTCGAGGTGCGGGTCGGCGGTCGGCGACAGGTCCAGCTCCGCCGCGTCCTCCTCGGCGTCCTCCTGGGGGTCCTCCTCGGCGTCCTGGTCCACCAAGGCGAGCATCGCCGATTTGCTCTCATCGTCGTCGTCCTCATCGTCCGCGAAGAGGGCCAGGTCCTCGCCGAAGAGGCCAAAGCCCAAGCGGAGGCCGTCCTTACCTTTCGCGGGGGGCTCGGGAACCTGCAGGGTGTCACGGGTCAAGACAACTTAACGAACGAAAATGGAAAACAAAACGGCCGTGCTTAACTCACGGGCTTCTGCACGACGTCCTCGGTGAGGCTCAGCAGGAGCTGCTGCACGGCCCACGCCTCGGCCGAGTCCTCCGCACAGCTGCCGCCCAGCTGCACCGTGGCCGACAGGCCGTCCAAGGAAAGCTCCACTTCGCCGGAAGACGCCAACTGCGTCATCACCTCGTTGTCCTGGACAAACAGGTAAGAAAGCTTCAGATTGAGGTAGCACACTCCAGAGTCCTGCAGTGCGTACGACACCTACCTGGCGGTCCGCGGTGGGCTTCTCCAGGACGGCGCGCATGGCCTCCAGGCGGTCGAGCAGCACCTCGTGCCTGTGCCTCGTCATGCTGCGCAGGGCGTGGGCGCGGGGGGCGCGAGGGTCGGCGGCATCCTGGGAGTCGAGGCAGGCCTCGCTGGCCGCGGCCGCGCACGTCTGGCACCACAGGCTGAGCACGCCGGCGGAGTCCGGAGCGTCCTCGCTGCAAAGCGCCATAGTCAAGCAATCTCGCGGTCATTCCCCGGTCACTCCCTCCTCACACTACGAACCTCTCCGTCGGGGGAATCCTCAGCAAGCCGAGGGTGTACAAGTCGTCGGGCAGGTCATCCACTGTCTTGGAGAACGCCTGCGACAGAGACACATGTCAACATCAGCGCGTGTGTAAGTGACGAGAGCAAAGCGGTCTTGGTCGTCAGATTGCGCCAGCACCTTGTCGTCGCTGAAACAGCGGTCGGCTGGCTGGAGGCACGGCCGGCAGAACACGTGGCCGCAGGGAAGCAGCTTCGGACGCCGGAGCTCCTCGTCGTACTTCCCCCGGCAGCGGAGGCACTCCATCTGGGTCTGGACAGAAAGGCGACGCGTTCAAACCGCGCGCCAGCGACGGCAGCGCTCTCGAGTGGCTGGCGGGCGAACTACGCGCGTGTGTCTTTGTCTGGTCTCACGATTGCGCAAGTCGCAAGAAGAAGTTGCCAAATTCAAACGGGGGGCGCACCACTCGCAGAACTTGACGCAAGTAGCGCGTCCCTTGGCCGGCAAGCGACGAGGGAACGCTTCCATTACCGGAAGACCGCCTGGCGGAGGCAGTTCAGCGGTGAGTGGACAAGTATTTCTGAGGTTGAAGCCCAGGCACGGTGACAGAGTGCCCCGAAACCAAGTTACGTTTGCCGCTTCCGTCGTTCCGCTCGCATCCTAGAGGGAAGGACGTACTCACTTGAGCCGATTCGGCACGCTGTGGCACGCTGTCACGCTGCGCCTGGCGTTTGTTGTGCGTGTGGTGTTTGACTGTGCCCCGCCCGGTCCGCGTCAAGGCGGTCTGTTACTCGCACGTCGGCCACGCTTATCTGCAGGGTGGAGGGGGTGATGAGAGGAAAAGCAACAGGGAAATCCCTGCTGCTTCTCTCCTCTGAATAGCCATAATGGACAGTCTTGCTTGCTTTTTTTATTTGCAGATGGAGTGCCCGGAGTGTTTTGTCAATTTCAATGAAGTGGGTCGTCTTCCTAAGGCGCTGCCATGTGGGCATACCTACTGTCTGGAATGTCTTGAGGAAGTGGACCGCTGTTTTGAAGACCACAAGGTACAGCACATTAGAAAAAATGAAATTATTTTTTAGTGTGCTTTTACTGCAAAAATAATTTTTGAAAACCATCTGTGTTTAGGAATTTTTGGAAATACCCACAGAGCTTCCAAACAATAAAAATGTTATTGCGATGATGCGCTCTAAATCCAGCAATGGGTATGCCAAACCCTTTTTATTTCTGTAACAATAATGACAAGAAAATCCTTCTCTTCAATTTTTAATGCAGATATTATTTTTTTCAGTGATAATTGCTTGTCAGTTTGGTGTATGAGTTGTGAAGCTAAAGCGTCAGAGTGTTGCATTGATGTTGGCCACAAAGTTTGCAGCAGGAAAAAGGTGTTGTTTGAACAAGCCCGTCAAAAGTTGCATCTATCTCAACAAAAATTTGACCTCCAACATTATGAGCAGTTGGTGGACAACCTTGATGAGGTGCGGTGTTGTTACTGAGCTTGTCACCACAATAATAAAGAAATCACAATAACAGTGATGTTTACCTTCCAGGCCACTGCAACTGAAGCCCTTGAGTTGCTGTCAGGTAAAATTGCTCCAATCGACATGTTGCTGCAGGGAAAAGGAGTGAGGTGGAAAGCGCCACTGCCGTTCAATGAGGCAATGGACCAAGAAATGGGAGATGAAAAGGCCAAAATGATGAGGTGCCTGCTGTATCTCTTGAAATTGGAAGGAATAATTCAGAGGGTACAAGGCTTGTATACTTACATTCTTGTTAACTGCTTTACGACCAATTAATTCTGCAATACTTTGGTTTTCTTCCAGGACCTCTATGTGCCGCAGATAAATGACATAGGCCAAGAGACTCCACCAAAGGAAGAGATAGATCCTGAGACAGTGCTGGACCTGACAAATATCAGCAGTTGCAGGGATCAAGAGTTAATGCAGGTTGACAAAGATGTTTTGTTAGCATCTGACAGTTTACTCAAAGTAAAGCGTCTCACAGGCTTGTATTGTGATCCAGACAAGACTTGGTGTCAGCAACTTCTAGAGTTGCTTGCCCCAAACCTAGAGGAGGTTCACTTGTACAATTTCCACCTTATACACCTTGAAGTAGTACAGAGGATGCCTCGGCTGCGTTGGCTTGTTTTGGAGAACTTGAGTGATAGGGTACAAGATGTGGGCAAAGATTATGAATTACCACCTTTGAAACACAAAAGTCAAGTTGAGTTCCTTTGGTGTCGTGTTTCTGGCTATAAAAACGAAAAATTGTGCTCAGATATAATAAAGTCACATGAATCATCAATGAAAGTGCTACTGGCAGCAGCACCTTCCTCCTATGGACGAAATACTGTGGAATTCTTTGAAAAATTTAACATGCCTAATCTGGAGAATCTGTTTTACATTAATCAATACTGTGTCAATGATAGTTGTAAGGAGCAAATGAATGATTTACGTAAGAAATATCCTAATGTGTTTTGCTTCAAATGTGGAAGAACAGATAAGTATGATTCTTAAAATACAATAACAGAAATACAAAACAAGTTCTTTAATGGTGGAAAATTTCATGCCCAACCAATAAATCTCAGCGCAGAAGAAACGAGACAATTTGCAAAATGATTAGGCTAATACCGGCTGCTTGAGGGTCCGAATTTTGAGGATTAGATTTTTAAAAATGATGATGATACTACTTCACTTCCAGTAAGATGGTCATAGATACAGGATGTACAGGATGTATTATTGATATCGAATTTTCGACACACTTGTAACACAATGGTCAACAGATGAGAATGTAGTAGGAAAATGAATTTACTTCTTAGCCTCCACCTTCGGTTTAACAATAGATGACATGCCCTCCTGTACACTCTGCATGTTTTGCTTCCAATTGAGAAGGATGTCCCTCAACTGAAGCCATTGGGGTTGTCCAAATGTTCTGTGCATTGTGCTGGAAATGTGGACCTTCTGAGCAGCCTGGTCCATCCTTGCACGTACAAGTTTGGTTTTGAGGACTGAAAGTTAAAAATGAGTCAGTTTTGAAAATTCCATTAAATAGCAAAATTATAATAAAAAATGTACTGGAGCACTCACCGTCAATGATGAAGGGTTCTACTTCTTCAGCTTTGAGCTGCAATTCCTCCTGAATTTTCTGGAATGACATTTCCTGAGAGTCCTCGGCAAGTTGCATGAATGTGAGCAGCCTCATCTTCTTGAGGTTTTGCTCATGGTTCAGACCTGTACAATAATTTAGTTATGTTTTGAAAACTTGCACAGAGTCCTTAGGCAAGATCAAAACCTGTTAAGCTTACACTTACCAAGTCCATTCACAAACTCTCTATGACTATGGTAGAACTGTTGGTAGCTGGTAAGCTTCTCAGATACGAATACTGACAGTAAGTCATGAATCAGCTCGCCCTCCAAAAAGCGCACAGGCTTCAGAGCAAGAAGAGGATCCAACAAGAAAGTTTTGGGGTCAGCTAATGCAGCTAATATACAACGCTGAGCATCCTCCCTCGCCTGTGAAGCGTTCTCCGTTGTGTAGGTGCCCAGCAGCTCAACCATCACCTTGGATGCCTGTTCACTAAAGATTTGAAGAAATGACATGAGTTTCGGGCCAGCATTATCAAAAAATTTCACACAACAGAATACTGTACCTGTTTTTGCTTGCAAGAAGAGCTTCGTGGAGTAACCGAAGAAGTTTCTGCATTTGCTCATTAGATGGGGGGCACAGAGCAAATTGGGACTTGAGGTGGGACACATCTTTGAAAACATGCCTCATTTGATCTACAGATCGGGCAATTTGCACCAAATGGAAGTAGACGTGATACCTCATTGGGCTGGCTTCGTCCAAAGACTGGAACAGCAGCCACATCCTGTAACAACAAAAACCGAGAGTCAGCACAGCACCATACACAATGTCAAATGACAGTTGGCCAAATCATTGATGCTGTAGACCCTTCTGATAGCTCTCAGGTTCACAAAACACTTGAGTGCCAGTATGAAGATCAAAATAATTTTCCTTCCTCATGAACCACTCAGCTACTGTAGCTGCTGGTAGTAATTATGATGAGAAGGGATGATAATGAATTCACACCAGAGTTAATAATATTCCTTCCTCAAAAATAATCAGTTAAAGGATAAGCGGATGAAATCTTTGTAGCCCATTCTGATAACTCTCAAGCTAAAAAAAAACTTGAGTGTCAGTATGAAGAGCAAAATCCTATTCCTTCCTCATCAACCCTCAGCTGTGGAAGCTTGCGGATTATTTCATTGACAGAGGAAGGGTCAAACCCACACAGAAGAAAGTACATTAACATAAGGCATGCCTAAAAGGCATAGTCACTGTTGGCATTAAAACTTTTATCATGCAAATCAGGTATGTAGCCAGTAAGAAAATATGATCATAACTTACACTCGCAGTGTCACCATCTTCAAGTTTTGACCAGAGGCTTTAATAAGCTTTTCACAGAATGCTAGGACCAAATTCTCTGCTCTTTCCAGAGGGACCTGAAAATAATGAATTTAGATAGATAAAAATTTCCTCTATTCTTGAAAGAAGTGAATCACAGTGACCATTATACTTACGGTTACTAACATAGATACAATTCCATTTAAAACACTTTCAATCTCCTGTTCTGTGGCATCCTTGAAACAAGTGTCGCACACGCCAATGATTTTATGTAGGTCATCCTCAACACCCTTGGGAGATTTCTCTGTGGATATTTCAGCACCCAGACCATTGAGGTAAGTGCGCAACTCCTGGGCCTGCCAAAATTGAACATAAAACACAAAATTAATGACCAAACGCATAACACAGCAGTTCGTTCAATACAATAGTCATAAGTTGGCGAAATCTACACCGTAATAAATAGGGATCAGTTTAGAAAAATTAAAAATATGCCTGATCTCATTCTGATCATAACCCTAGAAAGCGGCTGGGGTGAGGTTAGGTTTTACTAGATGCTGTGATCCGGACTTGATGACAGACTTTTAACGTACAATAGAACAGACACTTCGTGAATCACACAGTGTTGTGATCTACGTATCGGACACAGTCAGCAGACTCGAAAAATATGAGCTAGCACCCTTCCTGGGCACGTTGTCTAGGTCTCGGGAGGCAGCAACACCGAAGTGTCTCAGGAAAGTGCCAATGAACGACACAAGGGAACAGGAGACGGGTACTGGAAAAATAGGCAAAGTGAAATCAACGTACGTGTTCGTCGAGAGCTAAGTCTATGAAAACGAAATACATTTTGCCAAATTGCAACCACAATAAGGCCGGGGCACGAAACAAACAGACGGGACGGCGAAACCAACAGCCGACGGACTCGTGGATTACGCCTTGTAGAAACAGTACGAACTTAATCCAGACTGGCCACGAGCAGCGCACGAAATTCGTCTCTCTTTAATCAGCTCTCTTTGATCCAATTGGATTGCCTAAAAAAATGAGTTTAAAATCAATTTTTGTTGCACAGTTCTACAATTTCCAACGCTGTGCAGGCAAGTAAAAAGTCATTGCTAGAATGCATTTTCAACAAGCAGTTTGCCGTTCGAGTGTTTAAAGTCTGGACGGCGCGAATGCATGTTGTTTTCATTTCACCGTCTCATGTGAAGCTTGAGTGTTTATTGAGAAATTTAAGCTTGGGTTTGTGATTGCTGGTCGCATTTTGTATTATTTCAAGCCCATTCTTAGAATGTATTATACCCAAGGGCTTGCACACGCATGTCCTTAATGCCTGTTTCGTAACGAGCTCGAGTTACTTGTGTTTTGTGTGTCAATCTTCCCGCCTGCACTCTTGAACGCAGAAGAGAGGTGATCGTTGAATCTTGTTTTCGTCCATTTCACGTCCATTTCCAAAATGTCAAAGGTGAGTTCTTCAATGCTTCACATAGACTTAACCCTGTACTTTGTAGCATTTTTGTTTTGGACTCTTTATTTGCCTCACATTTTAGAAGGTATAACCTATAAACAAAGCAAAATTCAACCAGCTATGGCATCATGTCTACTGTTAGAAGTACCGACATGACTGTCAAAAAGGGAAGAGAAAACTTACCTTTCCAAGTATGTGATTGTTCCCAGGATATCCGATCTTTCTTCTCCGTCCAATCTCATAAGAAAGCTAGCAGTACGTCAGAGGTGAAGAAAAAGGACGCCCAAGAAAGCAGCAGCAGAAAGAAGCGAGTCGTCATTGAATCAGATTCTGATGAAGAAGTTTTTGAAGTCAAGAAGAAGGCCAAAAAATCTCCTGTACCTGGTAAGGGACTAAATCATATTTATCTTATCTCTGTCCTACACTATTCTTATCCAATGTTCAAACGTCTTATAACGATTTATTCAGACAAGAAGAAACCTAAAATTGAACCAAAACTAGTGAATGCCGTTGATATTTTTGGATCTAGTAGTGTGAAAAGAACAGCACGTCAAAACTCCAAGAAAGTAAGTTACTCAGTAACCACTCTCTTTTCAGCTGTCATGTAAGATATTATTTGGAAAAATGTTATCAAATTTTTTTTGCAGAGCTCTGAATTTCACAATGACCCAGATTTTGATAAAGCTTTACAAGATTTGGATGAAACAAAGTGGATGGACATTGATTTCAATAATGTAGTTGAAGAGAAATCCTTACCGAAAGCAGTGAAAGAAGCATCTTCCTCATCTAAAGGAAATGCTGATTCATCTCCTAAAAAACTATCACAGAGTCCCTCGAAAAGTCCTTACTTTTCCAAAGAAAAAGTTGTTTCAAAATCCTCTGAGGAAAGAAACTTGAATGCCCACCCTAAGGGAAAGCCAAGTACAGTTATAGAAGATGACAATAAGCCAAATGTTAAAAAGATCAAACTCGAAAAAGATGCTGACTATTCTGCAAAAACAAATCAGAAAATTTCTGATAGTAGTCCCATTACGGTCAAGAAAGAAAGGGAAGACAAGCAAATAGCTCTGATCGTTGAAAAGGAAATACAAGATGCTGGGCCTTCCAAAGTACAGGTTGGAAAGAAGTCTCCTGATTCTTCAAAAAAGCAGGAAAAGATAGGGGAAGTTGAGATTGCAGAGAGAGATATGAAACCAAGTATAGAGCCCCCCCCTCCATCCTATATGTGGGTTGACAAGTACAAGCCAGCCTCTATCAAGAACATAATTGGTCAGCAAGGAGACAACAGCAATGTAAAGAAACTTATTCGATGGCTCTCTTCATGGCATTCAAATCATGGACCCGGTGTCAACAAAAAGCATATTCGTCCAAGTCCATGGGCTAAAGATGACTCTGGAGCATTTTTCAAAGCTGCCTTGCTGTCAGGACCTCCTGGTGTAGGTATGTCATATTTTTGTAGTGATCCATTATGAAAGTTTCTCTAACCCTTCAAACCATGGTCTTAACTTTTCTCTTGAATTTTAGGAAAAACAACAACTGCCCATCTTGTTTGTAAAGAAGTTGGTATGGATGTAGTGGAATTCAATGCATCAGACACACGGTCACAAAAACTTTTGAGTAAGGAAGTGGGTGAATTGCTATCGAGCAAGTCTTTACTTCCATTTTTCCAAAGTAAGTTTTCACTTGCTATATCCACCTCTACCTGAAAAAAAAATATTTCTGAAGATTAATTTTTTTCCATCTTTTATCTAGGTGGTGGTGATTCCAAAACATCGGAAAGGCATGTTCTGGTGATGGACGAGGTTGATGGGATGGCTGGTAATGAAGATAGAGGTGGTGTTCCAGAGCTCATAACTCTAATCAAAAACTCCAAATGCCCTGTCATATGCATGTGCAATGATCGTAATCATCCTAAAATCCGCAGCCTTGCTGGGTACTGTTTTGACCTTAGATTTCACAAACCTCGTGTGGAACAAATTAGGGTAATAATCTAAAACATAAGTGTTTGTAACGTACTAGTGCATCAAATCACATTTCTTTTCAAAAATCTGTCTACATCTTGCAGGGTGCAATGATGTCTGTGTGCTTTAAGGAAAAAGTTAAGATATCACCCCAAGCTTTAGATGAAGTCATTGCTGGGACAAACTGTGACATCCGTCAGGTAATGCACAATCTCTCCATGTGGAGCAGTACCGAAAAAGTTCTGAATGGAGAACAAGTAAAGGCTGATGCGAATACAGCGAAGAAGAACATCAAACTGGTATGTAACCCACCCCCCCATCCGCCACCTTCTGTTCAGTTCCCTGTAATTTAAAATGGTATCAGTATTGCTCACTTTTCTGTTGGTTTTTCCTCAGGGACCATGGGATGCCATACGTAAAATATTTTCTAGTGATGATCACAAATCTATGACCCTAATGGACAAGTCTGACCTATTTTTCCACGATTATAATCTTCTGCCCTTATTTGTACAAGAGAATTACCTTAATGTTTCACCTCAGGCTGCCAAGTAAGTTTGTGCTATTTGGTTTCAAGTCATACCTTGGTCAAGTACAGCTTCATCAATGTGTTGTGTTCTTGAAGGAAACAAACCGATACCTTGCACCATATTGCAAGGGCTGCTGCAAGTATCAGCTATGGAGATTTAATAGAAAAAGCTATCCGAAGCACTAACACCTGGAGCCTATTGCCAGTTCAGGTAGATAAATTTTTCAGTACCTTGATTGTTGTGTCTAAATGATCTGAGAGTATTTTCTCACACTGACTATGACTTACTGAAATGGTGCCAATTTCTTCACTTTTAGGCTGTCTACTCAAGTGTGGTTCCTGGTGATTGGATGGAAGGCCATTTCAAAGGTCAAATCCAATTTCCTTCTTGGCTAGGCAAGAACTCAAGAGGAGGCAAAATGAATCGTTTGATTCAAGAATTGCAACTGCACATGAGACTAAGGTGCTTTATTTCACTTTAAGACACTTCCATTTAAATTGATCATAATCTTACTGATCAAGGCGTAATATTTTGTGATTGTAGCATTTCTGGAGGAAAAGAAGCTGTCAATCTTAACTACCTGGAGCCTATTTTAAATGCAGTTATTCACCCATTGGTTGATGAAGGTTCCCAGGGGGTACCTAAAACTCTTCAGGCCATGCAGGACTATAACATCACAAGGGATGATCTGGAGAGTTTCTTGGAATTGAGCCGGTGGCCCGGTCGGCCTGACCCGATGGCTTCAGTTGACAGCAAGGTAACTCACCATCAAATGTTTTTGGTTTCAAGCAATAGTTGTTGTTCATGTTAACCCTTGAATCTTTGTTCAACCAGGTAAAGGCTGCTCTAACAAGGGCATACAACAAAGGTGGAGTCATGACTCCTTATGCCCTGGATGCTCCCATAAAGAAGAAGAGAGGCACAGGAGGAGGGGAAGAAGGGTATGAAGAAGAGGAGGGAAGCGAAGATGAATCTGAGGATGATGCAGCTGATGCTATGATAAAGGTAATTTTTTTTTTCCCTCAATAAAATTTTCTTTTTAGTCTCGTTTTAACTCTCTAGAAATGAGCTTAGTAGTGTTGATTTCAACTGACCCTAATTTTCAGGCCAAGAAGACAGAGAAAAAAGATAAGAAAGATGCAGCAGGTACCAGTGCATCAAGTCAAGCGTCAACCTCCGGTCGAGGATCCCGTGGAGGATCCCGTGGAGGTGCAAGAGGGGGCAGAGGAAGGGGAAGAGGGAAAAAATAAGAGATGCAGATTGTTTCTTTCCCTGTCAATAATGATCGTCTCCTGCTTCTTCCAGTATCAAAGGTTATCTCTAATCAGGTGCTGTGATAGCATGAAATTTTTACTATTTTTAATCAGAGAAGATCAAACTTGCATCTAATTTTAATTAATGGAAATGATTCTTAAGTTGATGAAATCCACTGTTGCTGAAATTTTCTTCTTTCAATGTTTGTATGGATATTAAAAAATTTTACGTGACCCATCAGTTGTTTTGAAGGGGAAAAAATGCAAATCATTCTATCAACACAGCTAGAACATTTATTTCAATTGAAATGAGTGATGTAAACACTGATGTTATGCTTTTAAGCCATAAAGTTGTACAAGACACCTTTCTGTAAACTTAGTCTAACTACATTTGAATAGAAAGGTCCCTCAAACCCCACCCTCCCCAAGATGTTAAACATAATACATTTTGGTTGATAAAATAATAGCTAAAAAGAAATTCAGTTTAAATTTGAGACTGTGTCATGCAAACATTTAGGCGTCACTGCCAGTCTACATCAGGCAACACGTCTACTTGCAGCAAAAGTACAACAAAGAGGAAGAACAAAGCAGCAGCAAGACTAAAGACAGCACCTAACTAATAAAGAGAACATAAACAACTGGTCGGATTATGTCATCTTAGACAAAGCCAAGTTATGTGCAGTGTTCAGTCAAGCTTTAATCCAGTCTCATTAGCACAGTCAAATCCACTTTAAACGTCGGGAAAATTAGGATCCTATTTCCTGACAAAAAAGCGAACCATGATCTCTCCTACAGCACCATCTTTACTTCCCTTCACAGGCTGCAGACAGATAGAACGGTTGAACTATGGCAAAGGACCAAAATGAAGCTCATGTATCATGCAGTATTCACAAGTAAAACCCAATTACCGTATTGACTGATTAACATTAACACAATAAAATTTGGGTTTAGGTCAACTGTTTCTAGAATGTGTCTACTTAACAAGAAGTCTTACACTAAACAACTTGGTAATGAGATAATAAGTTATAACAGTAACATGACATTGCTTTACACATGATGGGTGAGAGTTCACCTGCATTCTACTTTGTACATTTTTAAGTTTGAAAATGGTCCTCATTGCTGCAGTGATTACAACAACCAAAATTGACACCAAATATATCCTGCAACAACTGTTTCAAGACATAACAGTAATTGAAAATGTGAAAATGGAGTTCTTTTTTAAAGCTTGTAATATTGTTTATGAGTCACATTGGAAAGCTGCAAAAGAACTTGAATTAACACATTTTCAGGTGTCACTACAAGACATGCCACGATTCTGAATGTGATAGGTACTAATGACTTACAAATAATGTTCTTGGCAGGCACTCGTGCATCTTAATTTACTTGAAACCATATTTTAGAGGTACACCCAAGTAGCTGCTCTAAAGAAAACTCATAGCAACATAAAAATTCTTGGCCACACACCCTTATCTTATGGCTTATCTGCATATGAAGTGCAACACTTACACATTAACACACAAAATGTACAAAACCAAACTCACACACATGCACTCACATGATTATGTAATCACAGCTTTCACAAATATTGACCAGTCATGAACCCAATTAAAGATGAAATTCGCAAATGACCATGCAGCTAAACTTACTTGAACAAAAGACATCAGAAAAATACGGTATTGTGTGTGCAAATAGAGAAGGTTGTGAATTGCAGTCATGATATGTTATGATAAAGAACATTTGAACGTGAGAGGGAGACTGGGGAGACCATCCATAAGAAAACAAATCATTGGCTATTCATGCAATTAAAAACAACTGTAGAGGGGGAAACATTGGGGGAAATTCTAGCCCTTCCCCTTAACAATATGAATACAACCAAGATTATATTTAAATGTAAACTAGTAGGGTTAAAACCTTGAGGGAAATGCCATGACATGGTTAACGTAAATGAACAGCTCCCATAGAACTGACTCATGTCTAAGCTGTGTGATGTCACTAACATGAAATAATTAATACTTCACAAACATATTTCCTACAATAGAGATTTTATAACCATATTACACTTACATAACTTGGAACATTTTAGGGTATGCATGTTATGTCAATACAGAAATAATAATAATAAAAAGCTCTCTATATATAATTAAATACCAATGTACAGGCAGCTAACAAGTAATCAAAAGATAAATTTTACCTAAAACAATATGTAAAATACGTTTTTAACACCATTGCCACAAAATAAAGTGACTAACTGCTCCAAAACATCTAAAAAAACACAGGAACTCAACATTTTCGGAAGCAGACAAAGGCAAAAGTTCAAAAGTACAGATGACAATTCGTTTAAATTTGTGGAAAACAGATGAAAACAAAATAAAAAAATTATTTCGTAAAAAAGGTGAAAAAAAAGTATTTTATAGTCTTTGGACTAAG
Source organism: Stenchaetothrips biformis (assembly GCA_030522485.1). Taxonomy (NCBI): domain Eukaryota; kingdom Metazoa; phylum Arthropoda; class Insecta; order Thysanoptera; family Thripidae; genus Stenchaetothrips; species Stenchaetothrips biformis. The sequence continues at coordinate 10,560,543 of CM060095.1, read as the reverse complement.
TCAACAAACATTTGAAGAATTATGCTTCACTTCACAAAAGTTAAGATAAAATTTGTACAAAAATAAGAGCAATGTGTTTTGCAAGGAATTTTGTCACAAGACACCAAAATATGGGAAGCTAACAAAAACTAATGTCCACATCATAGTCTTTCAATAGATAGGATAAAAAAATCTCCAAATACAGAAAAACCATAGTTAAAACACACAAGAACACTTAACGGTAAGACAGAGCAAGAGGTCTCATTAAAATTGTTTCATGGGTCCTTTAATTTTAAATGTCACAGAAATGGGAGCACTTTTTGTTTAATGCTGGTACTGTGGAACCATCTTCAAGAAACAAGACTGAACCTTATAAATGTTACAACCCATTGGTCACAATGATTGAGATACCTTAAGTGTACATAATGCTAAATCAATCACAATGTGTCCAATCATGGTGCAAACTCACACTGGTACTGAAAAGTACAAATTCACAAACATTAGTGTGAATGCACGTCAATACCTCTGCAGTATTAAGGTGATTCGAAATCTTATCTTTATCTTGGATTAGATACTGCTGCAATTGCGAATGGCTACACAATTGAAATTAGTTTAACAAGGACAGATGAAATAAATTTTAAGAACCTCTTACAAAAGAAAATAAATAATAATAAAGCAGAAACTAAAGGTGCAGTAAAGGGTATTGGAATTCAAGAGATTTAAAACTCCATGGCAAAAACCGGAGCCCAGGTAACCACATGCTCTCATTATCTTAATCTAGAACAACACTTTGAAACTCTACAAACAAGGATTGTCGAACTTAGTTCCCCTAGTCATATAAATGTCATCATAAGATGAATTTTGTTGAAGCTCCATAACATGATGTTTCTTCAAAACCAGCATAGAATAGAACTTCTGGGCAGCCTGTTCAAAATAGCAAATATAACCATTAGCTTTTTTGAGACTTGATATTAGAAAGTTTAGTGAAACTTTGCTTCTATCCATGTGAACCTTACCTGTTTGCGATTATTCCTGCAAGTCATTTCTGACAAATATACTCCTGCACCATTCTCCTTAGTTGCTAACTTTGTCTTGATCACAGAATACATTTGGGCAGCTCGCTTGTTTGTTACCCTCTCTTCAAACTGTTCATAGGTTTCATCACCCTGCTGTTCCTCTGGCTAAAATTGAAAAAAAAAAAAAAAACACAAATGCTTTATACCTGACTATGGACTATCTGAATGCAAGACAAAAGAAGGAACAACTCACCGGTCCAGCAGAATGGGGAAATTCATAATCATCATTGTTCCAGGGTGTGTTGGGGCCTCGTTCAGAAACAGCTCCGGGAGTCATTGCTGGCAAGTGATGATCTGAATGGTCGTAACCCACATTTGCCATGTCCTACAGAAGACAGAATCAGATAATTAGTTACAAAGTAACATGCAACATTGATATGTGCAGCAGCGAGCATCACTAACCTGATGATCATATCCAACATTTTCCATCATGGCCTGCTGCTCAGCTGTCAGGTCCGATTGATGAGGTCCTGCTGGTGCTCCCGGAGTCTGCATTCCCAGTGACGGCTCATGCTGACCCAATAACATTGTCATCTATCAAGAGAAATAAGGGGTTAATTGAAAAACTAGACAACAATACAGTTCCCTTCAATTAATGATTCTGAAAAAAAGATCACCTGATCAATTGGAAGCTCTGGGATATCATGATCAAGATTGGCTGCAGGTGTGTTGGGATCTAGATAAGGTGGTGGAACGGAACTGTGTGGGTCCATAAATGGCGTAGAACTATGGTCGATGTATGATGGGTTCAGAGACAAAGGACCAGGAGTCTGAGGGTCAATGTACGATTGAGCGACAGACAGAGGGCCTCCTGGAGTGGCACCATCGATGTATGGTGGCGGCATAGACATAGGCCCTCCCGGTGTTTGGTCTAACTGTCCTAGTGGCGTTGGTGGTTCCATCATGCTACCATGAGCACCCATCATGGAGGCTTGTGGTACCATATTTCGTAATTCATCATCATCTTCAACAGCCCGGCGCTGTGCAGCAGGCACCTGACACAAAATCATGGTAAAAATGCTGATCATAAGAAACCAAATGGTTTGAGTGATGAGAGTTCAACATACCTCCTCATGGTCAATTTTGCGTTTGCGTGACGCCCTCGTTGTCCGTGCTGGTTCCGGTTGAGGAGGAGGGGCAAGTTCGTCCATACCCTCCAGAGGTAGTGGATCTCTTTCTAAGTCAATGTTCTGGTCTTCAGCAGTAATTGTTGTTCTACTAGTTAGATGTCTCTGATAATTCTGCAGAGAAAAATAAAAAATAGATCAATAATTCAAAACAACAGCTCTAGTACACATTGAGGTAAGTGGAAATCTCTAAAATCTTTCACCGACCTTGAAGAGACACCGAGCAGGAAGAGAACGACCTGGCAAAGCGAAGAGCTTTTCAACACCTCCAGTTTCCTTCCAGTGCATCAACCGCTTGGTTGGGGGAGCCAAGTCTAATGTAGTCACAATGTCAGTTGTGTCAGACAGCTGGGACTTCATTTCCTCTCCAGAGATATTCTTAGTCTCATCCACAATAAGCTTCCTCTTGCGCTTAGCCTTGGTAAAGCCTAAAACCCACAGATGAAGTTAATAATCAGTTCAGCATAAAGGGACATTGTTTGAAAATGCATTGGAAAACACTTAAACAGACCTTTCAGAGCAGAGGCATCAACTGGAGCCAATGCAAAGCTTTCTTCTTCGTTTTGTAACAGAGTTGTTTGCTCAGGCAAACCACTTTCAGCCATATGGTCCTCTGGAAGATGGAGGCTAATGGTGTTGTCGACCATAGGGTGATGAATAGAGGATTCTAAGTTCAAGAAAGCTCCATCAGGAGCAGTAAGGGCATCTGGCATGAGAAGCTGGTTATCTGGATCCAAATTCCCTAGACCTGTACCAGGTCTGGAATCACCATTAGAGCTGGAACACAAGAGATTGTGAGAACACAAAATGAACAAGTGCCAAAAAAAATTTGGTTGTTATTTTAGTAAACCCATACCTATCACGTCCCACAGATGGAGGGGCATCATAGTGGTCTCCCATGTCGTCATCACTGTCTAGATCGCGGCCAACAGACAGATCTTTGTCATGGAGAGGGTTGACACTTTGCAGGAGGGCATTGGTGTCTACTGCGTCACCAATTGGTGCGTCATCAAATAAGCCTCCCTCAAAGAGACCACCAGAAATGATATCTTGGCCAAGATTTCCACCAAAGCCATCATCTCGAATTGGAGCATCCATCTCAAGGGCTGACCGAATAGAGTGGCCACCCACAGCTGCACGCAGGTCTTTATCCTCCAGATCCACAGCTGGGCCATCAGAAAACAAGAGATTATGCTGAAAAAATAACAAGAGTACACCAGGAATTAAGTATCATTGAGGGAAGTCTTCATACATAACAATTGAGAGAACAGAAAATTTATTTTAATAGGCTGTACCTGCTCCAAAGATGGCTCCAAGGCATGTGGACTGCGCATGAGGTCTGTATGATCAGCATCAAACGCACCCATGTCCCCAAACCCATCATCATGAGGAACTAAAGTAATATTTCCATAGTCTTCACGCATGGTGATTTCTTCAGCACGTGATTGATTTAGGGTGAATTGAGCTTCTATGTCTACATCACTGTAATGATCAAACATGTTAAAAAACTGCAGTCAACAAGTAGGATAAGATGAAATATCTTTGAGGAGGAAACACTAACTTGAGCTCTGGCATTGCTGAGTCAAAGTCATGAAAAACTTCTGGGAGAGTGATAGCGGTGACAGCTGCTTCCCGGTGTTCTTCCGGCAGATCCACCATACCAGGTCGGAAGGCCATTTTTATTTTGACAAAGGCCTCATTACAATCCGCTAGCAAGTACTTGGCCTTGCGCGAGTAAATTCTTACAACTCCAAGGAGCAAGTGCCCAGAGGTTCGAAGAGCCATTTTAACCTAAGCAAAAAAAGAAAATGATTAATAGAAGAAAAAACATTTAACAAATAAAACCTATGAGGCTCAAAACTAAAACCAATAGGGCCAAAAGAATAAGTCATAGCCAGCAATAGCCTATAAAAGATAAAGGAATAGATTGCTGTACCTTTGGTCTCAGAATACCATCAACTGATGTTTCTATGTTGGTTTCAAAGACATGTGCCTTAGTAAGCTTTTTATCCCAATGTGCCGCTAACCAAATACGGGCCAGAGGGCCCTTCTTGGCCAACACAAAATGTGCGTAAAACATGATGAAAAGTGTCCAAAAGACCTGAAAGGAGTAGAAATAGTAAGTAGAACTACAAAACTGCCAACAATGCCACAAGATAGTCACACTAATCAACTGAATTTGACCAAAAAGGGCAAGGAATGAGGACAAGTTAAACAGAATTTTAGAGGCATGTATATGAAAATCGGTGTAAAAAGAGTAAGGGTAATAAATTGGGATACACGAACGAGAATTCACGTAGAAAATAAATTTAATTGCAGCTTAAAAAGTTTGCAGAGGTTAAATGAAAATAAACCGCAGTTTGTTGTTGCTTGGCGGTTTATTTGGTTATGATGGCCAAGCCTGGGATGCACATCAATTTGGCGGGCCCCTCACTTTCTCGGTTTAACAGTCATCAGACCCATCAAAACCCCAATTTATAACTTACTCGATAAAGATAAATCTATTCCAAAGGTTCAGAAACAAAAATAAACGCCGGTGTTGTTGAATAACACGAAAACATTTCACAAATTTTCCTGCTGACAGGAGAGGGGCGACACAAATCGACACAAATACACAACTTCAAGATGGCGCCGGTGGCGGGGTGAAGCGGGGTGGAGCGGGGAGCGGCGTTGCCAAGCCCAACGTAAACCGACAGAAAATCCTCACGGTTTTCTTTTTCGCTCACGCCGGACCGTGGGTTTCCGTACCTCCCTGATCCGTTAGATTAATTTTCTTTCACGTGCGGTGAGTGCGCGGCGGTTCAGCGAGAGTCGAAATATTCGGCGTCGCAGCTTTCATCTCGCCGCGTTGGCAATGGCGCAGTTGACTGCGCGTTGCGGGCGCGTTGCGTGATTGGCCGGCAGTCACGTGGCCGCGTCCGCGAACCTCATTGGCCCGCGGTCTGTAACGGCTCGTTTTGGCAGTGTTTAAAATATTTGAAATAATCCTCAGTCACCCGGCGCCGGAGCCACAAGGCCTGCGGTCCGTTGGAGTCCGCTCACGTACGTGTGGTAATGACTCGTGTTTGACCGGGCTTTGCCTCAGTGCCTTGACTTTCTTGTCTGATATTCATCAGGTATAGACAAAATGGCTTCGTTCCACATCCACACCGACCAAGAGAATCGGCCACCAGAACTTCGAAAGGCCAAGGATGTGTCTGCCAACCCGCAGGCTCAGCAGAAACGGACGGTCCTGGGTGTGATCAACGATAATGGATCCCGAGCGGGCCAAAGTCGCGGCCTGAAACCGGTGAGTCTGACGTCGTCCGCGTGCGCCGATTGATCAAAGGTTTCATTGTTTTGGTCCTTCTAACCAGTTTTGGCGGTCAGCCCTATTTCACCGGACTTCGGTTTTTCCGGGTTTGATAGGTCTGTGGGATTTCCCATCCCTCTCTGCGACGTGGGAAGCCCGATTTTTCGCGGATTCTTTATATTTTCTGTCGCCTCCTGCTCCTAACGCCCTCTGTGAACCCCCTAGTTTTGGCGGACTCTTTATGCACATCTTGCTGTTGTGATCCCCCCCATGTTTTTGTCAGCATTGATTTGTCACCTGATGTTTGCCCACACTCTGATTATGTCTCACTGAAGCGCTGTTTCATTTGTTTCAGGAGAAGAAGGGCACTTTTAAAATTCATGAAGATGTCGAAGATTTAAAAGTCTACGAAGATGTTCCTGCCCAACAACCTGAGCAACCCTCAATCCTCGTTCCTGAACTGTCTAAGGTGTGTGTTCTGTTCATCTCTTGGGTTACATGTGTGAGGTTTCCCTGAGTTTGATGGCAATCTCTCAATTTGCGCCTCTCTCTCTCCTACAGGTGGTTGCTGCTGCCAAGCCCAAGGAAGATGTGCCATTATGTACGGTCGAGGATGCAAGACCTTCTGTGGAATCTGCAGAACCTCAAGCAGATGTGTCCATGTCTGAAATATATCAGTCTCCAATGCAAGTTGATGTATCTATTGTGGATTCATCGCCAAGAACAAGGAGTAAAGCTGTGGCAGAGAGGATTCTCTTTGATATGGACGAGTACAGGGACGATATTTATGATTACCTTCTTGAGGCTGAGGTAAGTGTTCCCTCTCATGGTTTCTGTCTTATGTTTTTGATGGTTTATCTAACTTAGCATCTTTGTACAGACCAAACATCGCCCCAAGCCCAACTATATGCGTAGGCAGCCAGATATCACATACACCATGAGGACCATTCTTGTTGAGTGGATGGTTGAGGTTGCTGAGGAGTATAGATTGCAGACTGAAACTTTGTATCTTGCGGTGTCATACATTGACCGCTTCCTTAGCCTTATGTCTGTGGTCAGAGCCAAATTGCAGCTTGTTGGTACTGCCGCCATGTTCATTGCTGCGTAAGTGAAGTTTTACTTGAATTAGACATGTTTCTTTGAGAACCATTGAAATCCTTATTGCTCTTTTTTTTTTTTTTTTCTAGGAAATATGAAGAGATCTATCCTCCTGATGTTGGAGAATTTGTCTACATCACTGATGACACTTACACTAAACGCCAGGTTCTGCGCATGGAGCATCTCATCCTGAAAGTCCTGGCTTTTGACATCTCTTCCCCAACTCCCCTAGTTTTTATCACTAACTACTGTGTGTCCTTTGACTTCTCAGAAAGAGTCATGTTTCTTGCTATGGTAAGCTTCCTACTCCTGATGTCCTTTTAATGTTCTTACATTGTTAGTAATTGTGTTGGAAATGTTACAGTACCTGTGTGAACTCTCCCTCCTGGAGGGTGATCCCTACCTCCAATTCTTGCCTTCTGTTCTGGCATCTTCCACCATTGCCTATGCCCGACATGCCCTGGGGTTGGAGGCATGGCCGACAGATATTGCCGACAGCACTGGATACCAACTCTCTGCCCTGATTCCCTGCATAACCCACCTCAACACCACTCACGCAAGGGCTCCTCACATCCCCCAGCAGGCTGTGCGAGAAAAGTACAAGAACAGTCGCTGGCATGGAGTTTCTCTGGTCAACCATCGCTTGATGGTGTTTAACGATGATGCACTTGTTGAATAGGTTGTGATTCTTGTTGTTTTTTTTATTGCCAAAGTAACAGCTTTGTCTGCAAAATGTCAAGGCCCAGTTAAAAACCTGTTTTCTGTTGCTGATATGTGGAGGTATTCTAAGTGGCTGTCTCACTTTTCGTTTATCAGTAAACTTCTCCTAGGTATTTTTTGAGCTTACTCTTGAATTAGGCTCAACCATTGTGCCTTGTTCTCATAAGCTGTTTGGCAGATGAGGTATTTCGGTGTTTTGTACAATCTGTATTATAGTACATAATTTTGTATTAGTTTTTATGTTAAATTATTCCAATACATTATGATCGACATTGCTGACAACATTTCCAACTCTCATTTTAATCTGTGATAAAACAGTTTCGTACTGTTAATCCAATGAAATCACAACGTCTATAGTTTCAGGAATTGAATCACTTGTGCTCTTGTGTGTCCATTCTGCAATTTTGTTTAGGTAGTTCTAAATTTGAAGTGCCATCCCATGTTGTTTTGATGTTTTACTTGGAAGTGGCACTTCAACTTCATGTCTGTACAATCTTCACTTAGTGTTTTAACTTGTTTTCACTGCATTCCAGGAAAAGGTTTGTATTTTGTCTTTAGGTACTTGCAAGTTTTTAAAGAGCAATCACTGGAGCTTCTAATCAAGAAGATTCCAATAAATGTAACTGTACTGAGAGGACCATCTCTGCTTGATATTGTGTGTTCTAATGTAAGTTGTGATTTATCAAATATCTGTACGACCCTCGTATGGTCTTCAGTTTCTCACTGTGTGTTAAAACTTGTCACATTATTTTATTGTTGAATGTAACTCGTGTGACATTTTTATTTAATTCATAGCAGGCTGTGCATGCTTACTGCTGACAATTCCTCATTAAAAATTGACTGTATTTATAAAGTGTCTTTTCAATCACACCCTGTTGTTCAGCTCCCGAAGACCTCATCATACACTCACTGCAGGCAGGTACATGTCACTCTGTTTGCAAGGATTGCTTTGAGCACACGCTAATGTCAGGTGTCAGGACGCACTCTGACATTTATGACCTTTGACGGGAATGTAGGGTGAGAGTTTAGGATTCGAGTTGTTGCACCTTGGACGTTTGCACTCCGTGTGGGGGGGGGGCTTGCAATAACAAAGATGGCGTTCAGACTACCTCGGCGGAGCGCGACCTAGCCCAGGGCGGGGGTGGCCTCGGAGGTGCGATGTGAGAGCGGGCCCCCTATTTTCTGCATTCTTTTTGTTTTCGCTCAACTTTTTTAATTTCAAACTAAATCAACGCCCGTACTCTAAAGCACGAGCAGTTATTCGAAAATGGTAAGTTGCGCGAGTGACCTTACTCGTCTCAGCAAAAAGCCCTTTCCGCTGTGTACTGGTTTTGAAGGTTAGGTTCCTTATGTTCTGTTGTTGGAAGTACAAAAGTGCTGGGGAAAAGTCTTGCCCTGATGGGTTGGTAAATTTGTCGGATTGCCTACATAATGTTATGTCGCAGTGGACAGAAATTTGCGTGCTCCTGCCTGCCCTGCTGAAGCTTCCTTCTGTTGTACCTTCAGCCTGTTAGACTACTGACTTTTATTTCCAGGTGAACTTACCCTTTTAACAGCCGTTGATGGGAAAGAAGTGCCTTTGGATTTTTACTCTAGTTGCAACCTCAACTTTGTTTGCTATGGCTTGGAGATCGCATGGGAAAACGAATGCAGACCTGGTCAGGAACTTGCGTGGTAAGTTACTTTTTAACGCAGCTCCATTTATGTTGCCCTGCCCTTCATTGACATGTCCTAATTCTCCACCTGCTTACAGCAAACAACATCATAAAAAGTGATGTCATTGAGAGAACTATGCTGGCAGTGGACCGTGGGAAATATTCCAAAGCGAATCCGTACATGGATGCCCCCCAAGGCATCGGCTATGGTGTCACCATTAGTGCACCGCACATGGTTAGTTATTCATTAAAGATTACCACGCTGTTCAGTATTGAAGCAATCCTCTGTAAATTTTCTTCTTTTTCATGAGCATTGTCTTTGATTTCCAGCATGCCTATGCACTCGAACAATTGAGAGACCATCTAAGAGAAGGAAACAAGGCGCTAGATGTTGGTTCTGGCTCAGGATATCTCACCGTCTGCATGGCACTCCTTGTTGGGGAGAGGGGGCGAGTTGTGGGCATTGACCATATTCCTGAGCTCGTAGAATTCTCCCGCAAAAATGTTTTGTCTGATAAACCTGAGCTACTTAACACTGGACGTCTCAAATTAATTGGTAAATAGTTGTATTTTGGATGTTGCTGCTTTTTTGTTGTTAGTTTCTTGTTCTTTTTCAGTCACATAGGTAAAAGTTACAAGTAAAAATATGGGTATCAATGTTTTGTCTTTTATAGCTGGGGATGGCCGTGCAGGTTTCCCTGAAGATGCACCCTTTGATGCTATACATGTAGGGGCTGCTGCTCCGGTGGTCCCACAAGCTGTAAGTATACTACAATGTTTTCTTTTAACTGCCTTGATTCTACTTTAATTTGTGCCCTTTTTCTAGCTGATCCAGCAGTTGAAGCCTGGTGGCCGTTTAGTTGTACCTGTTGGACCTGAGGGAGGCAGCCAAACCCTGGAGCAATTTGACAAGTCAAGTGATGGGTCGATTATTCAGAAGACTCTAATGGGTGTGGTTTATGTTCCTCTCACCGACCGAAATCACCAATGTCCACCCAACTCCCAGCGATAACTTTGATAATCTCAGGATTAATAATACCTTAAATATTTGCTTCAATTTGGACCGTTTGTGTACAGATAGAAATACTGTCCAAGTATTAAGTTCATTTTATTTTTGGCTTCTACAATTTTCACAGTTAGGTCTAAATAAGTATCTTTGGTCATTGACTCCCGTGATGTTCGATTATCTCTTCCATTGAGAGATAATCTTTGTTTGTGAGATGTTCATAATTTCCAACATTAGACTTACTAGTCCTCGAGTACTTTTAAAATAGCAACATAAGAACACAGGTTTTGTTTTTGGGTTTGTCCCCTTTTTTTTGTAGACATCCTTATCTTGCTGCATACTTGGTCACTTTTTTCTAAATATTTCAAGCAAGTTTTGTTGTGACTAAATTGAGACTTTTGCAATGGATACATGGAACCCTCCCTCTCAATCAGCACTGCGCTCAAAAGCAGCATGCAAGTTTACTTCACTTTCCCCCAGTTTGGAAGGCTAGTCACACTGGCAGAGAAGTTAATTGCATGCTGATTTTGAATGCATCACAGAAATATGATATTTAAAATTTGTTAGGAAGGATTCCCATAAGATGTAATTTACTGAGTGCAGCAAGATCAAAGTTTTAAAGTGCAAAGCTAATATCACTCACCTAAATAACAGCAGTTGTTTACAGCTGCGGATTCATATCTCATAGACATTGTGTGCTTTTGCTGGGTGTGCTTATTGTGTCCTTAAGGGCACATTTTTCCATCACTTTCAGAAGATTTCATAAGAAACCTTGTCACACTTGTGACAAGTTAGCTTAAGAGATAAGCTACTCAAGTCTTGGAAAAGTGCGAGCATGCCTGCAGAAGTTTTCTTATTTGTGTATGTTTAAGAGGTGTGGGCCCTTGGTTCCTAATCACATTGGTGTTGTGTAGATGGGTGAGGAAGGCATTTTGTTCTTTCCTTAAACTCCCCCCCCCCCTTTTTTTTCTCAAATGCTTGATCTGTCTGTATCAGTCTACCCATTGATTTTAATAGTATGAATGAGGATTTAAATTTTTTGTTCTCTTCACTCACTCTGGAACTTGATTGTAAATTTTATGAAACGGACACTTCCTGTTGCTTTTACTTTGGGTTTGTGCCATTGTGTGTGTCTGTGATTACTTTTGCATTATTTTGCGTGTATGGATGGATACAGTAGAGAGCATGGATGTGCATGCATACAAATGTGTATGTTTAGGTTATATGTTATGATGCTTAGAGTCAATGAATAGCAGTTAAAATTCTAGAATGCTGACTGAGTTTTAAACACCACTTATCTCTTTTCATAGTGTATGAAAAGTGCTTTTCCAAAAGAAAAAAAACAAACTATAGACTTACATTTTGATTTCCTTTTTTTAAATTTTTTAATGGAATTATTCTTAAGCTCACACTTTCTTTTACTGTTTCTGTTAACCAATAAAATATAAATTATGAAATCTTATGGTTTTGCGGTTATCCAATAACCTTTCCACCTACGCATAATAAATATTATTTCATAGCTTCAGCTTTAAAAATGTTAGTCATACAATTTTACAATTTAACCCACATGAATAAAACCCTGGTATGCATAGTAAATCTGCTGAATGTTTCAGTGCAAACAGTTACAATTAAAATAAATACAAATTTCTCTTATCTAAGGTCACAATCTTCCTATAAAAAATAAAAATCCAACCACAAAAATTGGCTACTGGAGTTGTAAATTACTTAAAAAGGCACTCTTGTTAAACCTAGTTGGTAACCATAAGGAATTCTAAAGATTTTAGTACCCGTTAAAAAAACTAATATTTTCATTTCCATGGAGGTTTTAACTGCAGAGTAGAATTAGCACTTCCTGAAACCTGTGTGAAAGCAAAAGTGTTCAGAAGCTTCATAATTGCATTTTACTCAGGAACAAAAACTTATTCAACAATAACATACTTTTGCTCCAGACTGAGGCTTTTCTTCATCTGGCGGTGAAAATACTGGGTTACCTGGAGCTCTTTCCAGCAACTACCCGTAAGAGCAAACAGAAAGGTTGGATGAAACAACACTTGACAGCATCCTCATAAACCAAAGGGTAATGGACACTATGGCCTACATACCATTTTGATGTACTTCCGGAGTTCATCAGGTTCCTCTGTTTGGCTTGGTATCTGCTGAGTTGGGGTTGCATTTCGATGAGTTATTTGTCCATCCCGACTGAAGGGAGCTTCATCCACAGAAGACCTGCTGCTGCACTGACTCTGAGATTTCTGTTGTTGTTGGACCAGCATCCATGCTGTGTCATTACCTTTATCATTTCGGACACCAGGCTTCTCAGAACCGCCATTTGACCTTCCATTCTATAAAAAAAATTGCCAAAAGTAAGACAAACAAATGTAGTAGCAATTATTTTTTTTACAGAATAAATCAAAATTAAAATACAAACATTATCATTGGGACTGCTGATAATATTCAATGCCTCTCGCCACTGGTTTTCCATTACTCCATGCAAACGCTCAGCGATTGTTGAACTGCGTTTTTCGTGAGCAGCGAGACGAGTTTCCAATTCTTGAATCTGACGTGAGGCCTTAGTCAATTGGAGTTGCATGAGCCTCAGCTCCTCAGAATGCTTTTGTTCTAGGAGTGATACTTCAAGTTTATGCCTGCAATGTTAACCATGCAAAATTATTTTTCTCAAATACAGACTCTTTTTATTTATGTCATTGAATATATTAATTATGTGTGAAACTGAACTCACTTTTCGGTCACATGTTGAAGTTGCCTCGCAGCGAGCTGAGCAACACTTCGTTCTCGACTTTCTAGTTCACGCTGCAGAGCTGATTCCGCTGAGTCTAATTGACCTTGGAATTCTTTCAATTTATCTCGAACAACACGCTCTAACTGTGCCTGGTAGAAGTCATGAAGCTCAGTTTTGATGCTTTCTAATTGTTCTGAGTTCTTTTTTAGCTCACTCTGAAGGTTTCTCTGAAAGAAAAGTTTGTCAAAATTGCTTGATATTGCTAGTTTCTTCAAATAATTAGTTAGATTAATAGTTAGATTATTACCTCTCGTTTCTTAGATTCATCAAGCTCTACTCTCATTTTATCCCTGTTATGTTGTTGAGTATCTAATCGAGCCTTTTCTTCCTTGAGACGTGTCTGTAAAGTTGATTTTTCCTCTGCCAAAACAGCAATATTAGCTTCATGTGAAGTTAAAGATTTGGTTGCTGCATCCATAGCTGTCTGGAGCTTAGCCAGCTTTTCATGGTCCTGATGGTAAAATTGGAGAAACAATTGTTATGTAAAAGTTCTAGTGTTTCATGAGTTATTGGAAGTTATTACTGTTACACAGAGAACAAATGATACGACATTCAATGTAACGGCTGCCATTAAGTATTATTAAGGACAAAATATTAGCTATTATGTTAAGTGTTACATTCACCTCATTAATTTGTGCACGTAGAAGCTCTTCTCTCTCCTCTGCTTCAGAGCAGGCAAGAGTTGCTGCAGCTAGCCTTCGTTCTAGCTCATGAGCTTTAGTAGCCAGTTGTTCCATTTGTGAACTATGAACCCGTTCCGCATTGTCACTTTGCTCTTTGTAGCCATGTGCTAGATCAAGGGCTTTAGATAGCTCAGTCTCATAACGTTCCATTTTCTGTTAGTACCACACGCATAGCCAAGCCAAATTTAAAACTAGTTAGGCAAAGCAGAAGCAGGTTTCTACTTCTTGCAGATGACATAAGACAAAAAAAGAGGCATGCTAAAATCAACAAACTGACCTCCTGCATTTGCTTCAATTGACTCTCACTTCTCAACTTGTGGTCCTGGAGCTGCTTGGATAGACCATGCCTTTGGTCTTCTACAGCCCGCCAGTGGTCAGCAAGGCTATTCCATGCTCCCTGGAGCTTTGCTATTGCAGCATCTTTGTCTGAATCAACTTGGACGGCAACAGCTAACTTTTGTTGGGACTCCAGAAGTTTAGTTTGAAGTGCTTGGACCAGTTGCTCACAGTGCTATGTCATATGTATGGTATTACAAATTGATTTTAGTAGGGTTCATTTAAAAAATTAAATTCATAATCAAGACAAAATAATAAACAATACAATTTTATAATTAAGAACACCAACCTGACGGCGGCAGCGTTCCTCTTCATACTTTTGAAGTAGTTTTGTATCGGCTGTACTCTTGGCTGCTGGTCGTTCTCCATCACTCCACAGCTCTGCTAGACTTGGTAGAGTCTTGGATGGCCTTTGAAGAAAAAGAACTAAATGTTTTAGGCATCATTACAATTATATGGCAAAGATTATTTTTACAAAAATTAAAGAAATCTCGATACGTACACAATCTCTTCCTGAGGAACTGATCCTGCTGGGGGCAGAATAGACCTCCTATTTCTGACAGCAGCTTGATCTACACTTGATGGGAAAGAATCATGAGACAAAACTGAGTGAGGTTCATGTGAGGGAATGTCATCAATTTGTGCCTTCGGTTTGGCATGGGGATCCAAATCAAGTTTACGCCTCGAAGTAAAAACTTTGGGAGACTGCCGAGGAGGTGGACTGTGCCCAGATTGTAGCATTGTAGCAGTTTGGGGAGAGACCATTTGCTCCACAATGGGTTCACCAAAGGCTTCTGCTGGTTTAGACTGTTTAGATGGAGATGCCCATGCCTCTCGCACTCCAAACCCAAGGTCTGGAATGGAACCCACATTTTCACCGAGTTGATACTGCTTACGAGTAGTAGCGACTGGTTCCTCAATGGGTGGCTGATATCTCTCTTTCTCAAGGAAACGGTCCACAGGCTTTTGATTCCTCTCCTTTTCAAGGAAACGATCCACATCCTTCCAATGCTCACGCACACCAAAACCGAGATCAGGTATAGACCCAATAGTTTCACCTGGTTTGTGGACAATGCGGCGGACTTCAGGAGCATCATGAGTTCCCAATCGTGCTTCAATATTTTTCTGTTCTGCTTCTACTTCTTTTAATAAGCGATCAACTTCATCCAACTGAAGGCGCGCTACTCCATTAGCTGAATCTCTCTTTTGAGGTGAGGGAGGTATCCCTCCAGCAACAAGGTCAATATCCCTGTTTCCTCTAGAGGCAACACTGTCTCGCTTTAATCCATCCAAGAAAGTGTCTACTTCACTCAACAATTCATTCCCTTTGGGTTTCTCTCTTCCTGTATTTTCCCAACCATCATCAGAAAAATTCCTGAAGGTTTTGGGTACCACTTTGGAGGGACTGGAATAGTTACGTCCCCATGTTCTTGATGATGGTGCCAACGAGCGGTAACTGCTGCTGGGAGTGGGTGGCAAAGAGTTATGTCGAGTGACTCTTCTAGATGGACTCGAATTAAGACTAGAATCAGATCCAAGATGTCTGCTTGAGCGGTTCATTTCCCGTCTCATAAAATTTGAACTTGGTGATGAGTACACAGAACTTAAAGAATCATTCAGTTTTGGGGACGAAGTGTCCTTCTTTTCAATTTGTGCAATTCTGTCTTCCAGCTCATTCACATGAGAAATAAGATCATTTACAACAGTTCGTCCGGCTAGATTGTCTCCATGACCAACTGATTCAGCATCAGAGGAATCAATAAGAAAGAAGTCTGGTGGAATCAAAAGCAGGATGTCTGTATCATCACTGTCACTCATCACTGCATCTGAAAACAGGCAAGACGAAAAGATTCAACAATAAAGCTGTGGAGATGATAGAAAATTGAAAAGATTAGTCTCTGGTTGTGTAACACACCCATCTTCAAGTTTTTAACTTAACGCAGAAGGACTTACCACAAGCAGAAGCATTCCGCGAAGTGCATTTCGGTAGAATCTAATTCAGCTGCACCGAGACAGTGGATTGGAATTCCGTGGGCAGGCACTAGACACACTGATGTGTGACAGGTGTTCTGGTCTTGGGCCAGCCAATGTCACACGCCCCCACACTCCCCCATAACCTCAGCAACACTGCTCATGGCCGTATTGATATCCTGTCAGGAAAACAATTCAATCTTGAGCAAACTTGCGGGGGAAAATGGGAAATCTGAACACGATAGGGACAAATTCAACTCACACAATCCGCTTCCGGAGAAATAAACAAACTTTTCGAAAACGTAAACAACAACAAGGCAGCCAATATTGCGGAGGCACAAGTCCTGCGGTTATCGGCCACATTCTGTCTGATACTTTTACTCTGCGTCAGCGGATTAAACGAATTTTACAATTTCATGACTCTGTCAGAAATCCTTCCGACCGAACAGAACCGTTTTTGGATACGCTAGAACTGCTGTGAATCTCGATGTTCGGTGTAGTGGCCAGCTCGCCGCGGCGGTGGCAACCGTGGCGCCAAATTCGAGTGGAGGCGCGCTTCTACCCGGACCATCCCCTCTCACTTTAACCGCTGATTCTGAAAATCGCCGTTACGAGAGCACTTTTCCAATGGCAGACCAATGCAACCGTGACGGTAACGGTGACAGGACCAAAGTTCGTCGTAGGTCAATTTTCTCGACATCTTTGGACATTTTCTAAGAGAGGCCGCAACGGAGACTGCAGGGCGGACACGGTGGCACACGTGCTTGCGTTTCGTCACCCCAGTCACTTATCGTCCGAGGACCACGCCGGTGGCCGTTGGACGTGACGTCGCGGGGTGGGGGTGTCTGGCGCGGACTGCCGTGTGCCGTGTGCTATGGGAACCTGTTGGCGCCGCGGGCCATGCCGCCACGCCGCCACGCCGAGCGCCACGACTACCAAACAATGATTATTCTGTGTTTCCTTCAGGCCGCGTGGCCATGCCAGGGATACCAGGCCAGCGCGCCGTTACTCAAAAGAAAACGAAAATGACTTTCTCTGGGCGCGTCACCGGCGGGCGCCGCGCAGCCACGCCTATAGCGCAGCACGGCGCCACGGGGTGGGCCGAACACCGGCAGCGGCCGAGAGAGACACTTTTAGGAACTGAGTGGAACAAAGCTCGGGGTTCGATTCCCCACGTTTCATTCGGGGGAAAAAATTCTTAGGTTGAAAATGAGAACGGCGGCGCCGATACACGTCGCTGGGCGCTGTGGGCCCACTGTGCCGCGAGGGGTGGTGCTGCTCGGGGCGCAGTGCAATCGGAAGCAACCAGGTTGCTCGGCGTGGCGGCGCGCGGCGCGCCAGCAGTGCGAGGACCAAGGACCTTCCAGCCTCCGCGGGTCGCTGGATGCAGGACCCCTGGACCACCGGCCCGGTCCTGGCAGTCCCTGACAGTCCCTGACAGTCCCTGGTCCCACGGGCCGCGCTCGGGTTACCGCCGGCCGCGCCGCGCCGCCATGAAGTAATACAGCCGCGCAATCTATTTTCCGAATGTGGGTGGGTTTGTCTCGGGTGCCCCTCCCCTCCCCTCCCCTCTCCGGCGGCCGCCACCCCGCGGGATCCCAGGCCGGCGTAGCAGCGTAGCGCCAGCCGCGCCAGCCGCGCCCACGGCGTCCAGGGCCTACGGCAACATGCAGGCGGGCGGGCCGCGCGGGCCGTCCGGGGTGGGGGCTCAAGGACGCGGCGGTACGCGGCGGTACGCGCCGGAGGGGGTGCAAACGGCCGTGCACGCGCCGGGCTGGCCTCCTCCGCCACGCCGGCCACCACCGGGAGTCTATAAAGGGGACCGGGCGCCGGCGTGCAGGGCTAGTCCTCCGGCTCCTCCAGGGAACCCGACCACGCCTCCAGGATGCGGGCCAAAGTGAAGCAGGTAGCGATCGCGGAGTGAACCCACCAAGTTTGTGTCCAGTGGCGCGTGTGTGTGTGTGCGTGTGTGTGCGTGTGGCGCGGTGCAGGTCAAGGCGCTCGGTGACGGCGTGATGGCATGGTGACGGCCATGTCGGGTGCTGGAGCTCTGCTGTCCCGGCGTCGCGTGAGTGCTCGTCCGCAGCAAACGCCCCGATGGCCGCGATGGCTATCCGACAGCAGTCCGTCGGTGGGGTCGATACGTTGTACCGGCCCGCTCGCCTCGCTGGACAAATGGCAAATTATTTCCCCTCAACACGAAAGAACTTCTTTTTTTTTATGGAGACTTTTTCTTTTTATTCAACGTTTTGGTTAGTGACTGGAGCGAAACTAACGCCAACAGTTCTGCAGAGGCTATATTCATTGGTCATTCCCCAAGTACTTTTCGAGGGGTTGGGGGAACAGCCAGCCTCTCCGCGTGGATAAATGTTCGAGGGTCCGCCTTGAGTACACTCTACGTGTAGTATAAATTATTTCTCGATGGGCGAGTCGAGCAACGACGCAACTCGAGAAAACTGAAGCCGCCCCGCGTTCTTTTAAACCAGACCTCCCGCTCTCCGTCTCGCGCGCTCCTCCCCTTTCGCGTTCAAAAAGATTGCAACTTTGGTCGCTTTTACGAGAGGGGCGGCCTCCGCTCCGGGCCGGCGCACAGTGCCGGTGAAGCACTTCGTTATCAGCGATGCTCCCCGGGCAGCGCAGCGCAGCGCACACTGGCCGCGCGCCCGTCACATCCAACACGGTTCAGTCGTAATATCGATTCAAAAGCCGCGTCAGCCGCGTCGGATCCCGCCGCCGACATGCGAGTGACGAGCCTGATACGGTTCTTGGTGTTGCCGCGGCTGCTTGCGGCTGCTTGCGGCTCGTGTTCGGGACAGAGACGTAGCTTTCGTCGCTCTGTCTAGCGCACTCATCGGGCGGCGCGCTGCGTGGGGGGGTGGGGGAGGGATAGAAGCAACCGTTCGGATTCAGCCTATGCAGGTTCGCTGCCGATGACGACGGCTGCGGATGGGGTGGGTGGCCCACGGGAGAGATCGGCTTGTGTGTGTTTGTGTGTGGGGGGGGGGGGGAGGGGTTGTTGAGGTCACGGCGATGAAAGGATCTCGCAGTACGTACATGCTGTTCGTTATGTTTGTTTGAACCGCCCTGCCGTGCACGCCCCCGGAGGAATCCTTTGTAAGTCAGTTTGGACATCGAAACGCGGCAAACGCGGGGGCGGGAGAAGCAACGAGAAAAGAGCCGGAAACGAGCGCGCGCGCGCACACACACACACACACACACACACACACACACACACACACACACACACACTAGACGCGAGGCGTGGCCGACTAAAGGCGTACTTTGCGTGTTTTATTCACCACCGCGCTGCAACATGGATAAGCGTTGTGCTTTTCCGGCTTTTCCGCGGGAAGTGACTGGGACCAGGTCGACCAGGTCCAGGGGAATGAGGGGGTTGTTGGTGTGCCGTGCGGCCGCCGTGTGTGCTGCTCGCCCTGCCGGCCCTGGCGGCTGCCCCCGAGGACGGCCTGCTGCAGGCTGCCCCCGGACAGCGCCGCTCTCTCTCTCATTGGCGGGGCGCACCGCAGCGACGCGAGAGAGGCAGAGAGACGAGCCCGCTGCACGATCACGCTGCTCCTTCCTCCCCGGCCGGGGCCGCCTCCAGACGCTAAGCTCCGGCCCCCAGAGGCGCCCGCAGGCCCGGAAAAAGCCGGGAAAGAAATGGTCCCAGCTCTACTGTCACGCAGTAAACAGACAAGTTCGGGGCCGGGCCGTGGCAGGTCGCTCAGTCTTTACCACAGGGCGGGAAGCACGCGGGGGCGGGGCGGCGCTATGGCGGCGCGCGTCCGGCGGCCCCAGGTCCTGATCCTGACGAACTGCACGGCCCCGCGGCCCCGCAGCCCCCGGCCTAGGACCCGCCGAGGACCCGCAGTGAGAACGCCTGGCGAGGACATTACTTTCGAGGCCCGTCACGCTTTCCATTCCGAGAGGCCTCGCAGTTGCAAACATGCCGCGTGAGCACGCCAATGCCGCGTGAGCACGCCAATGCAGCGTGTGCATTACGTAGTTTTTGAACGACTGCGAACGTTGGGCAATTTAAATTCGAGCCGTTACAACGCATCCTGTGTAAGATTATTGCGAAGGCAGAACGGTTAGATTAGGTCAGGTTAGGTGAGGTGGGTCTGGTTAGGTTCGGGGTTTCTCGTTAATGCCACGAAACGCGTTCGCGTAGTGGCGTACTTGTTGGACGGCGAGGCTGAGCTCAAAAAGTGACCATTGACTGATTTGCGCGCTGCCGGCGCTGCCCCGGCCGGAGTGCAGGTGACAGGGAAAGGAATGGGGTGGTTCGCGCAGCGGGTTGCTCCGAGGAGTGGCTTCGTCGCTCTGTCTCCCTCGCGCCCCAGCCCTTCAAGCCGGCCCTTCGGAACCAGCCCGCTGGGCTGCCGTGTTTGCATGCTGAGGAGAAAATTGGGGAAAACGCGCGGGAGAAAAAGAATATCAAGCTTCGTTACGAATCCTTTCCACGTGCCCGAATACAAGCGCGCGAAAACACCAGTCAGTTTATTTTGTTGTTTTCTCTTTCTCTGTGTGCTTTATGTTAATGGCTTAGGAGTGTTTGCGAGTGTTTGTGAATAATTAGGGCCGGCAGTGTTGTCTCCACAGCAAATACAAAAAAAATAAAAAAAATAATTAGTGTAGGCGTCGAGTTCGTAACGCTATCTCATACTGTTGGGGCGATCCTTGTGGACTGAACGCGAGAGAGACGTCGTGACGTAACATGTGGACGACCCCTAATCACGGCGTGCGGCGGCAAGGCAGGCCAAGTCCCACCGGCCGGCCCTCCAGCAGGCAGTCACAGCGCACCGCCACGGCCGCCGCGGTCTCAGGCGGGCCGCGGGTCCCAGAACGCTCTTGCATCAACGCACCGCGCAGCCCAGCACAATGAGATCCTTTGTAAGCCGCGCCGCGCAGCGCCGCGCCACCGCCAGGAGGGTGGCGGAGCGGAGACAGGGTGGCGCCGGGAAACAAAGCCGCAAAAATGGATTTCGCGAGCCGCAGTTTAGTCTGATCCCGCGAGCGCGACCTCGCAGAAATCAAACAGGCCTGGGCCTTTTTGATTTCCGCAAGGCCTCTCGTACAGACCTCGGCGGCGTCCTCGGCTAACCCGCGGTGACAGTCCACGCTCGTTACGAACGTCGCCACCATTAGTCCCGACGGCAGCGCCCGGCCCACTGCGCGTCCCCCCCCCCCCCCATTCAAGGCGCCTTCCGCGTGCAGCCACCCCGCACCGCCCCGGCACCCCTCGCTGTTGGATTCCGCGAATCTGAATGCCGAGTTTGCCCGGGGCGGCGTGGCAAACTGCGGGAGCGAACCGGCAAGGGGTGGGGAAGTGGGGAAGGCTCGGGGGAAGGCCCAGAGAGGGTGGCAGTGCTGGAAGCCGGCTGGAGCGGCGAAGCAGAGGAAAGCTCGCTGGGAACCGAGTCTGGAAACATAGTCTGGAGGCTGCGCTGGAGCTGGAAGTAGTCTGGAAGTCAGAAGCAGCAGGCGTGGGGACGAACGCGAGCTAAGCCGGCGGCAGGGCTGGAGGCTGAGCCCCTAGCCCTGTAGTATATTTACTCTGCGCCGCGAACCGCGCCGCAGCCTCCACTTCCGCACCCCCCTCCCTTCCTTCACACTTTGCCTCTCGTCGCTGGGTCGGGCGCACGGCGCGCCGCGGTGTACCGCCCCAGTGTGTGCCGCTTGCAGCGTGTATGCAGCGCAGCGGCGTTGCGGCGTCGCGGCGTGTGAACTGGTTACGGACCAGACTCACACCTCGCGGCAATACACTGGAACGCCCGCGAGCGCAAAACACACACACTCACACACCACACACACCACATACACACACACACACCACACACACACACACACACACACACACACACACACACACACACACACACACACACACACACACATCACCGAGCTGGGGTCTCACAGGCCACTGGAGCGGGCGGGGCAAGGACAGACAATGCTGGCCCAGTCCCAAAAGTTGCGTTCGCTGGCGCGGTGGCGCTGCAGACGGAGAGGCCTCCTCGTCGCTCCGTCTCACTCGCACCCACACGGG
This sequence comes from Stenchaetothrips biformis, assembly GCA_030522485.1. Classification (NCBI taxonomy): domain Eukaryota; kingdom Metazoa; phylum Arthropoda; class Insecta; order Thysanoptera; family Thripidae; genus Stenchaetothrips; species Stenchaetothrips biformis. The sequence continues at coordinate 10,538,754 of CM060095.1, read as the reverse complement.
ACGCCCGATGAGTGCGAGAGAGAGAGAGAGAGAGAGAGAGAGAGAGAGAGAGAGAGAGAGAGAGAGAGAGAGAGAGAGAGAGAGAGAGAGAGAGAGAGAGAGAGAGAGAGAGAGAGAGAGAGAGAGAGAGAGAGAGAGAGAGAGAGAGAGGGCGCGGAATCAGTCGGGTGCTCGGGACGCGCGGTGAACCGTTGATGGCGGCGAGGAAGTTGAGGCCATCCCGCAGTGCAGAGCAATGGTTGTGTCTCTGCGTACACCGCGTGCACTCGGCCGCGGAGGCGGAGCGTTATCTGGTCCTCGAATCGAGTTTGTGGGCGACGGCCTGATGTGTGTGTGTGTGTGTGTGTGTGTGTGTGTGTGTGTGTGTGTGTGTGTGCGTGCGAGGGAGTGTTGGTGGGTGCCCAGGGAGGAGTTGTTGGCGCCGGTCTCCGCACGCGAGGCGGTGGCTTCAAATTCTATTCATCGGCATACGAGCTCTCAAGTGCGAAAACTGGGTGGAGTTGTGACAAAGCCGTTGCAGCGCCAATTAGCGGGGCGCAGGGCGGGGCAGGAAGCGCGGGGTGCAGTACACTGTGTTGGGTCTCGCTGTTTGGCTCATTGCGGTTGTCGCGCGGCAGGTGCGTGCCCTGCTGTGGTGGGCCGCCGTGCTGGCCGTGGCGGCACGCTCCAGCGCACACGCGGACGCGACCGCCGCCCCCGCCGCCCCCGCCGCCCCCTCCTCGACCGCCGCGGAGCCCGCCCCCACCGCGGCCGCGCTCGTCGCCACCAGCACGGCGTCCTCGTCCACCTCCACGACGACGACGACGCCGGCCTCGAGCACCAGCACGGTGGCGCCGTCGCGGAGTCCTCGGTCCGACGCGTCCGTCGCGGACCCCCTGCTCGACGGCGATGTCGAGGACGACGACGAGGACGGCGGCAACCAGAAGCGGGAGGACCAGGCTGTGCGCGAGCAGCACCAGGTACGACAGGAACATGCACGCGGGGAAGGACTGGCGCAGGGCAACGCAGTGACACTGTGATTGCTTTCCCCAGGTGGCCATCCTGAAGCAGATCAACCGCGTGAATGAGGACGGCTCCTACACGTTCGGCTACGAGGCGGCGGACGGCAGCTTCAAGATCGAGACGCGCGACGTGCTGGGCCACGTCAAGGGCATGTTCGGCTTCATCGACGAGCAGGGCCAGCTCAAGCGGGTGTCGTACACGGCGGCCAACGGCACGGGCTTCCAGGCGGACCCGACCGCCGCCTCGCCCGGGGTCACCGTCAACGGCGCCCCCAGCGGCCAGCAGCCGCTGCCAGGGGCCGTGTACCAGCAGGTCAGCCGACACGCTTGGCTGCACGTCTTATCCGGGATGTAATTGTGTTCATTTACAAACGCCTCTGTGACTGTGGTGCAGGTGATCCGGCCGCTGGCTCGCCGCCGGCCTAGCGCCGTGCGCCTGGTCGTCCCCCCGGCCGCCAGCGCCGCCACCGACGCCAACGGGCGCGCACACCACGTCATCCAGCAGATCCCGCGGCGCGTGCGGCCGCTGCAGCAGGCCGACGGCTCCATCCTGTCCACCGTGTCACCCTCGTCCACCACCACGGCGTCGACGGCGTCCTCGCGGGCCTCCGTACGGCCCGTCCTGGTGCTCGCCACGCCGGCCCCGGGCGCCGACGGCAGCACGCCGACCCCCGCGCCCTACGGCCAGTACGTGCGCCGCGCCGAGCATCCCGCCAGGCGGCCCGTGCTCGTGCTGGGCTCCACCCCCGCCGCCTCCACGACCTCCACCACCACGGCGACGCCCGTCACGGAAGACAACGCCAGCCAAGGTGATTTCCTCCTGCAAATTTAATTAATTTAAGGCCTGCAGGCGAGAGGAGGCCCCAGTCAGTCTTCATTACTATTTTTCCGAGGCGGCGCAAATGGCGTGCCATGCCAAGTCGGGGCAGTGGGCCGCGTAACTCCACGGACATTTCGTTTTACAGTTAATATCTCATAAACAGGGCGGGGGAGAGGGCGAGCGAGCACGCCAACAACGGTCTGACATTACCGCGGGGCGGGGAGCTAGGCCGGCAGCGCCGCACTGCCTGCCCACAAGGCGTCACCACAGCATCCCGAAGCGCTTCATTGCTCTGTCTCTCTCGCGCGCACCACGGAGAGCGAGCGACGAAAGCGCTGTCCGGAACTGAAACTCTCGTCCCTCCCAAGTTCCCAACTCAACACGGCACTTTGCTTCCAGAAAACGAGGACGGCCGCCACGACCGCGACGGCAACGAGCTGCGTCGCCAGCTGCAGCCGCTGCCGCCGCTGCCGCCGCTGCAGGCCGTCCGCGGGGACCACGGCGTCGCCGGCCCGGCCGGGGACCGCGACATTGACCCGCTGGGGCTGTCGGGGCTCTCCCCCGGCGCGGGCCAGCTCCTCCGCCTCCTGGCAGGGCCGGCGGGGGTGGGCCGCGGCGACCAGGGCGACGTCTACACGGGGGCGGCCACGGGCGCGTCCCTCGGCTTGCACAGCCTCCACAACGCCCCCCACTACTCGGGCGTGCTGCGCCAGGGCCCGCGCGCGCTGCAGCAGCAGCTCCTGCAGCAGCACATACTCGGTGACCTCGACCTTTCGCCCCGGCCGAGGCAGCAGCACCAGGTGGGTTGTGAGGGCCCTGAGGGGTGGCTGCGTCTCTCTCTCTCTCTCTCTCTCTCTCTCTCTCTCTCTCTCTCTCTCTCTCTCTCTCTCTCTCTCTCTCCCCCCCCTCTCTCTCTCTCACTCACTTTCTTTATATCAGTCTGCGGCACTTCCTTGCAGCAACCCCCAGGAGAATGGGAAGTGCCCACTCATCCGACATGAAACGATTAGCTGCACTTCTGGTCCACAGCCCCTAATCGTAGCATAAATTAATTTCCGGAGAATGGCGCCGGTGGTCCGAGGCTGGCCGAGCCCTGGCAGCCCGACCGGCACACTGTGTAATCGATGTGCCGACTCCGGCCCTCCCTGCCTGCCGGTGCAGCTGCAGGTACAAAGCCTCCAATCGGGCTGCATATGTATAGTGTGGACCGCACGGCCGGGGAAGGGGAAGGCCAGGGAAAGGCGGCGGGACGCGGCATTGTCCGTTCCCGCCAGGCCGCCCCGCCACTGTCGCCCGCGACTGCCAAACAATACATGCGAATCGTTTGGCCTAACTTCGGGGACTGTAATGGCCCACTGTGTTGCGCGTGCACCGCATCGCGCCGTCTCTCTCGCCCCGGCCCGTGCGAGTGCGAGAGAGACAGCGATGAGGAGCATTGCGTTAGGCACTCGCGCTTTTCAGGGAGGTCAGGGGGGCCGTCTGGATGACGAGGTGTCCCGGGATGAGGGTCGTATTCGCATGGCACCGGAAAAAGGGCGCGCAAAAACGAGGGCATGTTGCTCCAGCCCGGCGTTGAACCTTGAACTTGGACCGGATGGCACCAGGCTGGGGCTTGAGATGCCTGGTGCCTGCAGGGACTGTACACAGGGGACTGTACCCGGCCGGCTATATTGGCTGCGGGCTTTATCGCGTCGTGTTCCAATTTCAACAAAATGGCAATCTCGATGCGCGGATAGCGGATAGCTTGTCGGGCCGCACCGCCGGACTGGGGCAGTGGAGTGGTCTCTCTCTCTCTCTCTCTCTCTCTTTCTCTCTCTCTCTCTCTCTCTCTCTCTCTCACACGGGTGCGAGAGAGACAGAGCGACAGAGCGACGAAATACGAATCCTCGGAATGAGTTTGCTGCCGGACGCAGGAAAAGAGAAAGACGCGACCGGGTTTCGAACCCGGGGCTGCTGCAGTGGCGGGGACGAATTGGTAAGTAAGTTTGAGGCAGCGAGCCATGAAACAAAGTCGTGGCGTTGATGCTTATTCTGTGTTCACTGCCTCACCTGTTCCGCGCCAGAGCGGCTCGGCCGGCCACTTTCACCCCTGCGGACTACTGTACTCGTCTCGTCCGCCTCGGCCGCCCGGCCGTCTAGAGCCGCCTCGGCTGCGCCGCTACCCCCCCCCCCTCTTACCCGGCAACAATACCAGCCGCGGTGGAGGGGAGCGGCGCGGCGTTGCCAAATCGTGCGCGGCCCAGCGGCCCGTCCCAGCTCGCCTGGCCTGCCTGCCTGCCAGCTTGCCTGGCCTGGCTTGGCGCGCGCAGCCCCCACTCCACCACTCCACGCCAACAGTACCAGACGCTTAGGGGTGGGGAAGGGGGAAGTGCGGCGTTGCCGAATCATGCGTGTCGCGGCTTCAGTGCCTTTGGTGGTCGGGCGCTCGGGCAAGGCAAGCGGCAAGGGCTGGGCCCAGTGGCCGGGCAGGCAGCAGCCAGACGCGCGGGGCGAGCGGAGCGGAGTAGCATCCCCTCACGGATATTCTTTTTACTCACTGCAAGGCGCGTCGCAGCCTGAGAGTTGGCTGACACATTATTTATGCTATTGTCTTCCTATCCTATGTATCCCATTATTATTATTATTAGTATACGCGCTTGGTTTCTGGGCTCGAGTAAAAGTAAGCTGAAACCTGAATTAATAAGTCTTAGGTGGCATGTTTCAAAATGAAGGTATCAGCTGCTCAAAACGGGGATTCCAAAGCCACCTCTCAAGTTGAACAGGGAAAACGAAGAGTGTTTTTGTTTTCCTGCGGCACTGCAGTGCCCGCAGTCCGCAGCGGCTCTCTTGCGGGTTTACCGACCGTCATTTTGGAGGGATTTCGTCCCCGGCCGGATTGACCTGGCGTGGCCTGGCGTGGCCTGGCCCGGGCTCTCCTTGTCCTCAACGCGGAGCCGCCGCGCAGCCCCGCCCCGCGGTGGTCTTTCCCGCGCCCAGTTGATTTCTCCCACGCCCCGCCCCGCCACCGCACCGCAAGCCCATTGTTTGGTGATCCCGTGACCTCCGCCAAGAACGCCACCAGCCTCCCTGGAGCTGGGCCGGACAGGCGGTCGCACAGACGTGAGGTGACGTCACCGCCAGGCTGACGCCGGACCGCGTGGTGACTCCACGACTCCGCGGCGACTCGGTGCACATAGTGGCCATTCACGTCGCCGGGAACCAGGGCGGCAATTAGCATAGCGGGCATAGCGCGCGGGGAGGCGGCAGCGCCGACGGCCTGCCGACGGCCCGCCGACGCACAGTGGGCCAGAGGACCGGTGGAGGCGGGCAAGATCCCGGACGCGTTTCGAGCGCTGCATAGTCGCTAAATGGGACTCGAATCGAACGTGTGACCCCATCAATGGATTGCTCTCCGAACGAGGAATCCATCGATGGGGTCACACGTTGGGTTCGAGTCCTGATTAGCGACTATGGAACTGAAAGCGCGTGTAGAGTTTTGGCCGCCTGCGCTTGGTCTTTTGGACCACTGTGCAACGCGACGCCCCGCCCGGCGTCGCAGGCTGAGTTTGGTTAATTTAAAAGTCAATGCCAGTAGTGGACTAAAGGCAGCCGGCCGGAGGGTTTTACTCCGAGTCGCGCGAGCGTAATTAGTGTCGAAATGAGAGGTTGAAGAAGTGGGGGAGGGAGGGAGGGAGGCGGAGAGGAAGAGAGATAGACAGACAGAGAAAATAAAAAGGCGGGAGAACGGGAGACGGTGACGAGGCCGACGGCGGCGGGGTGTTTTAAAATGCGGCTCGAAATGCCCGGACTCATTTTTCGTCGCGCAGGTTATGCAGACAGGTGCCTGTCGAGTATAGCCTTGTGTGTGCCTAAGGATGAATGTTGCCCCTCCCTCCTTTTCCACCTCGCGGCCGCCCACACATAAACGAGGCTGTCGTGGAGCGGTCTGATTGTGCTAGGGGCGCGGCGGGGGGATCGTAAAATAGTCAAAACCTCGCGGACCATCCTGCTTGGCTTTACTGCTCGTTAAAAGCCACAGCGGGGCAGGATGCCCGGCCAGGGCGAAACCGAAACCCGAGTCTGTTATTCACGACCTCGCATGGTTGTTCCCTAGTGCCGGCTTGCCCCTTCATTTTCTTTTCATTAACAGCGAATGCCCCGACCTTGCAGCAGGGCCTGGTTCATAACCCAGCCGGATTGTAGCCTTCTCATTAAAACGGCGTCTTGTTGCAGCAGGACTACGTCGACGACTACTACAACCCGGCGGCGCAGCTGGCGCAGCAGCCGGTAGCGCCGACCGTGGACCAGGCGACGCGCGCCGCGACGCCCACCGCCGCGCCGCTGCCGCCGCTGCAGCTGGAGCCCGCCGTGGCCATGGCGCTGGAGCAGTTCCTCGTCTCCAGGGGCATCCGGCTGCGGCCCTACCGCCCGCCCTACGCGCCCTACCGCCCGCCCTACCGCCAGCCCTACTACGACGAGGACCCCTACGGCTACGACCCCTACCTCATGCGGCCCTACCCCATGATGCCGTACCAGCCGCGCGGCTACCCGTACGACCCGTACCAGCAGCCCTACCACCCCCGCGGCTACCCGTACGACCCTTACCAGCAGCCCTACCCGCAGCCGTACCCGTACCAGCAGCAGCCCCTGTTCGTGCCGCAGCGGCAGCCCGCCCCCCGGCGCAGCGGCGCCGACCAGCCCGACGCCCAGTACGACGCGCGGCAGGAGCTGCTGCTGCGGATGCTGCTCAGGGCGCAGGGCGCGCAGGGCCCGCAGGGTCCGCAGGGCCCGCAGGAGCAGGTCAGTGCGCAACCCGGTCACGCTGCCGTTCCTCTTCGCGGCCATACATATTGCAGTAAGTGACGCTGCTCATTATTTCATGTTGGCGTTCTTGCAGGGCCCGCCGAGTCTCCAGGGGCTGCAGGCAGTGCGCGTGCTGCCGCCCAGGGGGCGGCTGGCCTCGGGGGCCGCCCCCACCCCCTCTGTGCAGCAGCTGCAGGCATTCCAGGCGCACCAGCAGGCGCAGCTCTACGAGCAGCAGCAGCAGCAGCGCCTGCAAGACTACCGCCAGGAGCGGCAAGAGCTCCGGCAGGAACGCCAGCTGACGGCGGCCACCACCCTGGCGCCCGTCTCCACCTCGGCCAGGGTCCGCAGCGTCAAGATCCTGGACCCGGAGGCGGAGGGCAGCGAGAACCACAGCTCCAGCACCGCCAGCCCCGCGCCTCCTCAGTAGAACTGCCTTGCGCGTTTTTTATTTCCAAAGAGCAGAGCGCGCGCGACTTCAAAGATATCAGCTTGCTGTGCAAATGTGGTGACGTCACTCTCGGGCTGTAAACGTGTTCTAAAAGCCGTGAATACAAACCCACGGCCGGAGCGTGAGAGAGTGCTCGGGGGAACTCGGCGAGCGTGCATGTGTGTGTGAGTGAGTGTTCGTGTGTGACTGTGGTGTGTGAACGCGTGTGAGAATCAGGAGCCGGCACCGCATGGATTAAAAGTGGTACTCATTATTTGTGCTGGCGATACTCCTCGCCTACAGGCCGGCCAGGCTGCCCGCGTGGAGTACCGCCGCACGTAGCATTGGTCGCACCAACCCGGGTGGGTACATGCCCTAGTCCTCATTGCATCAATGAGATTGTGATTTTCTATTTACCTGCCCGAAACCATGAGCAATTCATCTCCATCCCATCTCTTTCTCACTTGGTGTCATTTATCACGATTTGTCTTTAGTTCTACGACTGACATAGAGGGTGTGCGTGTGTCCCGCACGTGTTGTATATCATGGTGGTTTTGTCCGGCTGGGCCAGATCAAGTCACGAGAGCGGATGTCCGGAGCGGGACTCCCTGACTGGCCGCCGGTTAAGGCGTCGCGCCGCGCCTTTTTAAGAGCACACTGCGAAGAAATCATCATCACATCATCATCAACAACAACAACATCCTTCGATATTTATAAGTTTATTTTTGTACATCAATTTGTAATAAACATTTTAAGAAGAAGAAAAAAAAATAGTTTAATTATTGAGACTAAGCAAAGAAAGAAAACAAAAACACGGTTTGAAAACACGCGAGGAGACAATACTTTGGTTTCACTCCGCGCGCTGCACACAAACCTGAACAAAGGGCGGCTAATATTGAGCTGGGCGAGGCTTCATTGAACATTCATGGCATCCACCGAGGAGGGGGGGGGGGAGGGGAAGGAGAGGGGCTTTTGCACATGAGGAAGAATGGAGCGGCCGCGACTTGCTCGCGACTCCGTCCGCGTGTGACCACGGCGACTGAGTGGCCGTGTGGTCATGGTGGTCATGATGGTCTTCGTCGGTGGCCATGATCAGTATCATCATCGGGACGCCTGCGACGGTCTTTTTCGGAAACAATGGCGGGGGCGTGGCGCCGTGGAGCTGTCATCGCGATTCATACGCAGCCTTCTCTCTCTCTCTCTCTCTCTCTCTCTCTCTCTCTCTCTCTCTCTCTCTCTCTCTCTCTCTCTCTCTCTCTCTCTCTCTCTCTCTCTCTCTCTCTCTCTCTCCGCGGCTCGCAGCTTCGCAGCACAATGTCGGTGGCGCCGACTGCCAGCATGGCCTCCTCATACGTCTGGAAAAGCAGAAACAAAACAACTGGGTATTGCAACAATGGCGCGCAACATGTGTGAGTGTGTGTGTGTGCTGGCTTCATTGGGACCAGCAGGCAGCGGCGTAGCGCGTGCGGCGGTGCATTTTTAATATCATCCACGGCGCGGGGCCTCTCTGCGCGCTCACGGACCCTCCAGACCGTTTTCACGGGGCGAGAATTGACATAAATACCGGCAAAATCGAGCCCATCAAGTCGACGGGGCTTTCATTTGATGGAAATGCGCCCTGGGCCGGCGAGGAACGGCCAGGCCCAGCCTCCCGCCCTGACCCTGCCCCCCACCCCCTCGCCCTTCCCACCTGCCCTTCCTCCCGAACCCTGTCAAAGCGACCAGATGCAGCTCCATTATTCAAAGGGCAAAGGGCCTTTACTCCACTCACCCGACAGCGTGCCCGGGCGACACACTTCGTACTTGGCCGAAAAGTTGGTGCCCTCGAGCGAAGTCTCGCAGGAAAATCCGCCGTTGTAGTGGATCATGGCGTAGTCGTCGCAGTTGGTGACGCCGTCCCGGTTGCAGTCCTGCGCGGGAAGGGCGTTCCGTTATTCACACCGTGAGCCAGGGGGCCTCGTCAAGCGCTTTCATTGCGAGCCCGGGGGGCAACTCACCCGGCCGAAGCGCGCCATGTAGTTGGTGACGATGGAGGCGGCGCAGGTGTACTCCTTGGCGCAGTCCTGGTAGGCTGCAACAAAGTCTCACACCTCAGCGCGCTGCGGAGCGATCACGAGGGATCTACTGGCCGAGCGGGAGGGACGGCCAGGCCGGCACGGCCCGCACAGCTTACCGCCCGCGCGCTCGGGGTCGTCCTCGGGGAAGACGGGCTTGCCTGCGTCGGCCCAGTACACCCTGGAGATGTAGAAGGGCCCGCAGTAGCCCTTGGAGCAGGCCAGCGTCGCGTTGCAGCCCGTGATGGCGAAGCACAGGCAGCGGAGGCACGCCGCGTTCAGGTTGGACACGAACACGCCTGCACACACACACACACACAGTGTCACCGATCTGATAACCTGTGCCAGGCCACGCCGGCCGCGTCCGAGCCGGCCCACTGTGCGGCGGCAAGGCTCCGGCCGAGACGAATAATTAAATCAGGATAATGGGAGAGGGAGTAGTGGCAGTGGCGCGGGGGCTTTGCCTCCCTCGCCTCGCGTGTGAAGGGAGCTTGCCGGGGCTTTCTTTCAGGCGGAGCGTGCACCGCGGCCTCGCACTCGGAGGCCATTTCACCGAACCGACCAGCTGACGGACAAATTTTTGACCGCGTCTCCTCGTGGTCTGTCTCTGTAGTGAGGGAGACTCTCTCCGTGGGACCGTCTCTCATCATGAACGACGAGTGCTGGTCGGCGGCGCGTGCACGCCGTCCGCACCGAGTCCGTTGAGGCCCTCTTGGCCGGCCGCGGCTGCCGCGGCGGGCCCTGCTCGCTCGTACTTCCCTAGATTGGAAACAGCCCTTCCTTGCAGCGTCCCCGGCCGGCCAAAAGGCAGGGAGGGAGGGGGGGGGGGGGGGCTACCCTGACCAGGACCAGGCCGGCGCAATCCCAGATGAGGCGTTGCGACCCGCAGCCCCCCCCCCCCCCCCCAGTCGCCGGGCAGGCAGAGCTGGCAGTGCGCCTGCCGACTAGGCCACCCTTTTGACACGCGGTTGGCGGAACCTAAAGCTTTGAAACTTTTAACGATTAATGGGAAGCCGGGCCGCGAGGGAGGCCTGACGGCACGGCCATCATCGAATTCCGGTTTCATGTTCTCAGAAAGCGCTTAAAAAAAAAAGTGAATAAGTGAGGATTTGAACCCGTAGCTTCCAGCGTTAGTCACCATCATCTCCTAACCCACGCGGCTACACATCTCACCATAAATAGGAGCCTTAACAGCAGACACACTTGCGCGAGCGTTATTCCGAAAAACTGACTGCTTCGTCCGAATTAATTGAATGGGCATGCAACCCTGTCATTACCGGGCGTGGAGTGAAATAATAACAACAACAAAAAATCCAAAACAAATACAAGTAAATAAAAACAGAAAGCGCTCATGTCGCGTCGCTTGGCCGACAATTAAGCGCACTATCGCCACGCCATTACCGCTCGACGTCGATAACTGTCCATGAAGACACAAAGTGCGATGACAAATGAACAACGACCGAAAAACAAAAACAAAAGCAACAAGAAAGCGCGAGGGGAAAAAAGAAGTGTCGTTTTTTGAAACTTCGTCATCGCACGACGGTGTTCCGTGCCGGACAACGACCAGCAGTGAGGTATCGAGAAAAAGAAGAAGAAGCAACAATAACAACAACGTACCGTACGCCACGGCGGAGAAGCAGAGCAGCAGCGGCAAGGTTAGGGCCGCCCTCGCCATGTTGCCGGTCTCGCGTCTCAGCGGTGGCGACTGGCTGCTGGCTGCTGGCGCGTCTTGTCGGCGTGCTCGGCCTCGTCCGGGGACTCCGGGCCGGGGCTGGGGCCGCTGGGGCGGCTGCGGCTCATCGGCGCGGCGGGGAGGACGGCGACCAGCAGCGCGTCGAGTGCGTGGCGCGGTGCGGCGGTCGGCGGCCGCGACGCGACGCGACGGGCGGTCGGGTGCCGTCGGGCCGGTCCACTCGCAAACACGGAGATAAAGAGAAGAGGCTCATCGACATGCCGCCCCGCCCCCGCCCCCGCCCCCGCCGCGGCTAGCCCGGACCTGGAGGCGGGCGGGGCGCGGCGGGGCGCGGGGGCGGGGTGACCGGCGGGCGGCGAGACTCCGCGACTTTGACCTCGAGCACGTCGAGTCGCTGCTGTGCTGGCCCCGCGCTGCAGCAGCTGTTGTTGTGCTGCGCCCACGTCGAACTGAACAGCGGATCGCCGCTCCGCACCCCCGCGGCCGCAGCCCTTGATCTTGGTCCTCCTGGCCGTGGTCCCGGCCGTGGTCCTGGCCTTGGCCTTGCTCGCCTCGCCGTGCGTCGTCGTCCCACGCAATTCGCAGAGTGCAGCCCGCCGACCCGAGTCCGCCACTCGGAGCCTTATTCCTTGGCGGAGCGACACCGTTTTAGGACACGCGCGGCCGAGACGGCGATCCAGGCGAGGGGGGCTGTGGGAGTGCCTCGCCGCGTGCCTCACACACGCACACGCAGACAAATAGAGACAGACATAGACGCCCCCCACACCGGGAGCCTTAGATCCGTTTTCGGAAATGTCAACGGCCTGGATAATAGACGAGCCGCGGCTGGAACTGCCGCTGGAAGACACGAGCAGTGACGTCACACGGAGAGAGATAGAGAGAGAGATGCTTCAATGCCTCGGCCGGCAAGCTGGCGCGGCGCGGCACACCAATGGGAAGCCCAGCGGCCGGCGTGACGTCACTCTCGCGTCGTCCGCCCGGACAGGCCGGACGCCTGTCACCGCTCCAGCGAGGGCGGGGCGGGGCGGGGCGGGGCGGGGCGGGCTCGTGTGGCGTGCGCTATTAGAAGGCAGACTGCCAGCCAGGGAGGTGTGACCGCGACGCAGGGAGGGCGTGGCCCCGTGGCTCGCGGCGGCAAGGTGTGCGCTTTACAGGCTAGCAACAACAACAACAACAACTGGAGCGTTGAACGCTGATTGTCCCCCTGGAGTCGTGCTAGACTCTCTGCGGGGCACGACTGGGAATCCGCCCAAAGCAAATGGGCCTGTGACTTTGTGACCGCACTACCCTCTAATCAAAAAAAAAAAAAAAAAAAAATTGTATAAATACATTTGGGAGATTTGAACGTAGAACTTATGTGTTAGAAAAGAACTTCCTATGACCAGGCGACTACGGAGACACGTGCGGTATGCTTGGCGGAGGCACTTCGCTAGGGTCACACCGTCAAGGCCGTCAAAGCCACGAGGCAAAGCAAGCGACGCGCGTCTCCTTTTATTTATGCTTATGCAAATTGCAACTTTTTTAAAGACTAATCTATGGCAGTATAAATATATATGTGATGGCGGCGGCGCGGCCCACTGCTGTGTCGCTGACTTCTTGTCGCCAGAAATAAGGCGGAGGGGAGGGGGAAGGGGGAGAGGGGCTGTAATATACTGCAAATGGCCCCAGTCGAAGCAGCGCATCACGTTATAGGCTTTATAGGGGATTCATCGTGGCTGGACGGGGCGGGGCACTGCCTTGGGCCCCAGCAGGCAGTCTCTTCACACGTGTGTGTGTGTGTGCGCGCGGCGCGCGCGCGTGCGTGTAGGTGTGCGTGGGTCTGGCTGTCTGCAGGCGTGTGCGTGTGCAGTTTGTTTTGCGAAGCGTGGCCGAGAACAGGTCCTTCTTGGCCGGGCGAGCCGCCCCGAGGGGGCCCCGGGGAGTCCCATAAGGAGCCCCAAAGAGACCCCCGCGGAGCCCCAAGGAGCCCTTGGAGCACCAACGAGCCGAGAAATGGGTTCGTTCGTTGCGATGTGAGTTTCAAGGACGAGAGTCGTAAGCCATGAGCAAAAAAAAAAATAAAAAAAATAAATAAAAAAATAGCGTGGCTCAAAATTTAAAAAAACAAAAACAAAACACAAAACAAATAGACAAATGGATTTATAAAAAATATAAAAATATTGTTTTTGGATTGATTTATTTCAGTAGAGAAGTCGTAGAAAAAGTTCGATGGTTGCTGTCTTGTTGGGCAGTTTCATAAAGCAAAGTCATTCCTTCCTCTGGTCTGCTGCAGTGTACAATGGTCTTCCTCTAGTTCGCGAGGCCAGCACTCGGCCTTTTGACGAATTACCTTTTGACGTTTTATCTGCAGTCCATGTCCGACAGACGCAGTCTGCCTGTTGTTTTTTCCTCAATAAATAAAGCGCGCCGACGTTCGAGTCCCCCCGCTGGCGGCGCGAACGGCGCGAAGAGCACTTGACCCTAGTTGACCTGGCCGCCGTTGAGCTTGGACACCTGCACCATGCAGTTGTGGAACTTGTCGCGGAACGCCTGGTCCAGGTTGGCGCGGCAGCCGTAGCCGCCCAGTCGGTGCAGCGCGGCGTAGTCGTAGCAGTCCACCGTGCCGTCACCGTTGCAGTCCTGGAACGGCAAGGCGCCACACACAATCAGTCTCGGGAAGGGTTCCCTGCACCACTGGAGTGGACGGGACGGCCGGACTCGATGACGTGCTCCAGGCCGAGTGGAGTGGCCTTCAAAGGTCAGGCCGCCCCGCCCCGGCCGCCCCGGACGGCATGGTGGGACAGAGACGAGTCCTCTGGAGCGTGGAGCAGTGTCCTGCCCGACAAGAGGAGCCTCCAGACCCTCGCCTCACGCGAGTCTGCACGGACACCCCACTCTGCTTTTAAATGGGTGCTTGGTCGGGGTGCTGCTCCTCGTCATGCCGAATGCTGTGCAACACGACCGCCGGCAAGTCGGACAGACATCGCAACTTGGAGGCAAACTCACCTGGGCGTATTTGGCCATGTAGCCCTGGACGGCGCGGGCCGCGCAGTAGGGCTCGTTGGCACAGCGCGCGTACGCTGCGAACACACACACACACACACACAACTTGACTGGTAAAGACAGAACAAGCGGGGCTACTCGCAAAGAAAAGGCCGCGTTTCCGCTGGCCGTCAAATTGCTCTTGGCTCAGCAACCCTGGTGGACGTAATGGCAGTCTGCCCTCCGCCCTTTCTCTAATCACACGATAGAAGCTCACACACTGCCAAAAAAAGAGCAAAAATGTTTTTTTTTTTTTTTTTTTTTTTTTTTTTTTAAAGGCGTCACTACTTACCGCCCTCGTCCTCGGGCCTGTCCTGGGCCAGCGTGGGCTTGCCGGCGTCCGCCCAGTAGGGCCAGGTGATCCTGAACACGCCGCAGACGTCGCCCGTGCAGCTCAGGGACTGGTTGCAGTTGGACACGGCCTCGCAGATGCAGCCCAGGCAGATCTCGCTCACGGGGGGCGCGTACTGCTGCTGGCCTGGTAGGTGGACACATCATTCAGTTAGCACCTGGTATTATTATTTTTTTATATTTTTTTTTCAATTTGCACCGGGTATTTGTTTTTCAATGGGCACCTGGAATTTTTTTTTTTCAATTTTCGCCGGCGTGCACCGCCCCGGCCGCCCCCGGCCGCCCCCGGCCGCTGCGCCGCTGCGCCGCTGCGCTGGGGCGGATTCAATGTACTTAAGCAGAAAACGGAAGGTGCTGCTTCAACCCTCTCCCCCCATCCCTCTCCGCCAGCCGGGCAGGAAATTCGCCATCAAAGTCATTCGTGGAGGGTGCGGCGGTGGTGCGAGACGGCGACCAGGACCACGATGGGGAAGGGGCAAGTCAGCCCGAGGACGCGATGCGGAACTCTGATTCTGCTCCGTTTCTTTGCCGCGAGTTCTCTAACGAAATCCGCGGCGGCGGCGTCGCACCAAAGCACGCCCGCGGTGACACGCCCCGTGACGCCAGCGCCCCCCTCCCCCCTCCCCTCCCCCTCCCCTCCCCCCTCCCCTTCCCCGGAGCCTGGGAATAATTACCTGGCCGAATAGAAAATGGGAAACTAACTCCGCGCGGCCTTTCGATTATTCACACGCCACTGTGCAAATAGGCCGCCCCGTCGGGGCTGGCAGCAGCCAAGGCGTTCCGCGCGGCGGGGCCGGCGGGGCTGGCGGGGCTGGCAGGCAGCAGCACGACGCCCGCAGGGCAGGCAACCGGGAGACACGCCTGCATCCGCGTTGCCTGCCTGCGCGGCGCCGCCCGCTGCAGCAGGGACAGCAGGGCGATGACTCCGCGCGTAAACAGGGTCCGGTTTGAGACGCCGGGATTCCAGAGGCCACGACGCCAACTCCAAGAAGTTCTGTGTCTGTCGCACTCGTAGGGCGTCTCGCAGGGGTGCGAGGGAGACAGAGCGACGAAGCGACTCCCCTGTGCCCGCCGGCCCACTGCAGCGGCGGCGTTTTGCACGACGGTTGAAAATCCGGCGGCAGAACCAGAACCGCCGGAACCGGGATGCGACGCGGGGATCCCGAAGGTAACGATGACGTCATGGCGCGGCTGTCGGAGCGGCCCCGGAGCGGCCACGGAGCGGCCCCGGAGCGGCCCCGGACCGGGAAGTGGGACCGAGTGGGACATCGCGACGACTGCACCTAACCTAACCTAACCACGGCGGCGGCCGTCCTTGCACTCTTGCTGCGTTTTTCATCGTCGACAATGCGGGGGCATGCTCCTCGCTCGTTTGGAGGCCGGCCGGCCAGGCACAGTGGACACAGTGGGCCGGACACGACGGCGCGACCATTGTTTGTTGCCATGGGAACGCGCGGCTCCAGGAAGCGCCGCGAATTAGCCGGACGGGATTACTTTATTTGGAGCCGGAATGCAGGCAGCTCGCGGAGCGGCGCGGCCGCCAAACGGACAGGCGGCTCTGTTTCCAGTGCCGCCGTACGCGCCGGGAACACAGTGCCAACACAGTGCGCCGCCTCGCTTCACTGCCGCCGCCCGGCAGGCTAGCCGCAGCTCTTAGCAAATACGCTTGTATTTTTACCCGCCCCCCCCCCCCCAAAAAAATGTTTTTTAAAATTTTAGCAATTTTTTTTACTGATTTTTTTTTTTAATTTAAAGGGCAAGGGCAAGGGCAACGGCAGGGGTGCGACGCCCCACCACGCCTCGCCACGCCACTCGACCGCTGCTTCCGACTATGACTAATTGGCGCATGGAGTGCCACAGTTCGCATTGTATCAACTGCAGGCGCGTTTCGTTCGCGGCGCGGCGTGTGACGCCACTGCCGGACCGCCGCGTCACGCCGCGCCGCGCCACGCCACGCCAGCGACGCTGTTCGGTCAGCGGAACCGGGTATCTAGTTTCGCGGAAACCCACTGGCTGGATGGCCTGGCGCGGCGGGCGCGGCGGGCGCGGCGGCCAGGAGATTCTTCCAAGTCCAGACACTTATCACAGGCTCACAATGGAACTGGCCGGCCGGTCGACAAGCAGGATGAGCCGCGGAATAGGACGTGCCGGGTATGGCCGTGTCAACCACTCGAACGGGTTCCCGCGGCCAGGGGTCGAGTGTCCCCCGGACGGAAGCCCTCCGCGAGGCGCCCACAGAGGAATGCCGACTCGCTCCAATCGTCGGCATTCAACGGCCAGCTTTGTTCTTTGTAATTTTTCTTTCCAGTTGATAAAATGAAAAATCGGATCGTCTTTGGAAAAATTCGAAAGGACCAGGTGCAAACAGTTTCCCCCGCAAGCGTAAGGTTCCCTTGGGGACTGAAGAAAATTCCAGGGCGTTGTCTCGGAAAACCGAGGGGACTTGCACCGAAGCATCAAATGGACGTGAAAGCGTCGGCCTACCTTGCGCGATGGACGGCAGCAGGACGGCGGCAGACACCAGTACGGCGCTGAGGATGGCGGCGGGCAGCTCCATGTTGCGTGGGTCCCGGTCGGGAGGCGTCTGACGAGACCGGAGGAATCACAGTGCGCGGCCATCCCACACGGAGGCGCCGAGCCGAGCCGAGCCAGCCGGGCCAGCCGGGCCGAGCCGAGCCAGCCAGCCGAGCCGCGGTGTGTTTATTTCTGGCCCCGCGACAAGTGAACGGTTAGTACGATTACCTATCCTGCACCACACGGCACATGTCGTTACCCCACGGAAAGCCACCTGGCGGCCCGGCCGAGCTGGCAGCAGCACCGCGCCGCCGCCGCGCTCCAGTCGATACAGTGTATATCGTGATTATTTCCGCCATTTTCTGACGAGCTGGGTCGTCAAAAGGCCGGCACGTAAAATCACTCCGGCTTATCGGCTCGTCCGAAGCACGCGAACGCGACGCCAACGGCACGGACTGGAAGACTATCTCGCCATCGCGGCCATCGCGGCCACGGTGCGGTGCGGGGCTCCTTGGTCAGCGTGTCGCCGCTTGTAACGCACAGTCCATCTAGTAGACCGCACCGTGTGTGTGTGTGTGTGTGTGTGGAAGGGGGGGCAATCGGGCAGGACGACGATTTTAATGCTCGATATGAAAATCCACAGAGTAAAGGACATTTGTGTTTATTTAGGAAAATTTTGACGTGAAAAGATTCTACATCACATTATCACGATAGAGTGCAACAGGCTATCGAACAAGACAAGGAGTCAGGGCCGGACTGGGTGGGTGCAGATGCGGGACCCGGGGCCACTGGTCCAAGACGTGGCCAAATGCCCCCAGCCCGGCTCTGCAAAGAGTGACAACATTGACAAACTTTGGCCTTTTTCGAAAAAAAAATCCAAAAAAATCTTGGTGGTACAAATATAAAACCGTCCAGGCCTCGGAGAACCATAAAGTCGATGATGGTTCGTGTATTTACAGAGAGGATGTGGTCAAACTAAAACTAGATAGAGACAAAAGGCGAAGTTAACCAAAATCCTAGATTCTAGGGGCTTTCATCTCGTAATTTCGAGACCTATGGAGGAATTTTTTTGGAAAAGCCGTGAACAATAAGGAGAACAAATAAGAAACTGAGTTTTAACATGGCGCTTGTAACAACATGTATCCGCTTACAAGATCTAGACCCCCAAAATCGAGCCAGTCCACGAACCCGCTGCTGTGCGCCCTCCACCAAACCACGAAAACACCTGTTATCTATGAGAGTATGAAAAATCGACCATTCCTCAAGTGGCTGTTCTCTCTCTTTCTCTCTGCCTCTCTCTCTCCCAGTCCTAATTACCACGGTCGGGCTGAGGGCTGTCAAGGGCCGCCTCTAAGGGCGCCACCCTTAGGGCCCCGCGGGTTGCAGCCGCGTCGCCCTTGGGTCGATCACACGAGGTGGCGGCGGCCGGGCAGCAGGCAGGCCCACGGCAAAGGAGAGAGAGAGAGAGAAAGGGAGAGAGAGCGCAATCGATATGGTGCACACTGGGCCCCGAGAAACTCGAAACGCATAACAAAAGAAACGGGCTACACACATCTGCAGGGTCGTCTTTGTGTTATTACCTTATTTAATTTTTTTGTCGGGCATGGGTTTTCTACGATTTAAACAATAAAGAATAACAGAATTCATTCTTGTCTCTTATCAATTAGACCATATTGCTGAGTCCTTCTTCAGTACTACACTGTTTGTGCGTCACGGCAGTCACAGACTTCACTTGTGCGAGCAAAGCACGCGTCTCGACAATTATATTCAACATCACTCACAGGAAGAATACGAGAAGGTTTTCTGTCCCTAATGTTTGGGACTTGGCGTAAAAAAAAAGAATTAACAAAGTGCACTCATCGTCAATGCCTACAACGTCTAAATATTTGCAATATATTCATAATTTAAGGTACTTAGTAACTGAAGGTATAGAAGACTCGTACAAAACATTGAAATACAAGACGATTTACAAGGTTCAACAGTGAACAACGTACTATAATTTTTATTTGGTCAGCAAGCTTCTAGCGCACTTCTATCTCGCCTGCGAGTCGAAGAAAAACAAAAACAAATGACTTGCTTTATCCTTGAGTGTTTCCCGGAAGGATAGATCCGTTTTCCCACGCCCCACCTCACAATATCACACAGTCACCTTAATCAGCGAAATCTTTTCGGCAGAGCACCGTCCCCGCGCTTCCGCTAACTTCCACCAACTCATCGATGCTCCATCTCCATGCGATGAGAAACTTTCTGAAACGCGTGAATACGTGAATGCCTAAGTCGGCTTCCAGTCGACTCCCCTCGGCACCGGCGGCGCGAACCCCTTCTTCTGAAGCCGCTTGACCACCTGGAGCAGGGTGACCTGCCGATCAGGAGAACCGTTTCGTCTCTTTGTCTCTCGCACCCGTCCGGCACGCCGGGCGCCCCGCCCGCCAGGTAGGCAGCCCAACCAGCACCGCCGCGCCCGCCGCCTCGCTCGAGGCGGAGCGACGTCTCAGTGGCATGGGCCGCCGGGCCCGGGGGACGAGGCGGCGGGTGCGGCGGTGCTGGTTGGGCTGCCTACCTGGCGGGCGGGGCGGGCGGGGCGCGCGGACTCAGCGCTTATTTTCAAAGTTGCTGGTGTGGGTCGGGCACCCTCGCTCAACTGTCTATGGGGAGAGCCATGGCGTGCACTTTGGACTGGTCAGTACCAGCGGCCGAGTGGGCAGAGACGTTGATTTCTAACCGCATTGGCCGGGTTCAAATCCTCATGTAGCGGTTTATTTTTGGTCGGCGCCA
The DNA here is from genome assembly GCA_030522485.1 of Stenchaetothrips biformis. NCBI lineage: Eukaryota > Metazoa > Arthropoda > Insecta > Thysanoptera > Thripidae > Stenchaetothrips > Stenchaetothrips biformis. Next base: position 10,519,313 of record CM060095.1, on the reverse strand, counting down.
TGAGTGCGAGAGAGGCAGAGCGACGGGCGGCGCGGACCCAGAACAAACGAGTGGGAATAATCATAATTTGGGGCGAAGCAAAGTTGCCCTCGGAGCCACCATCTCTGCCCCGCCGCCGCGTCGCAAGTTTCCTGCCCTGTAATTGTGGAGCGAGGTGGAGGTGGAGGTGGGAGGGTTGCCGGCAGTGACATTGTAAAAGAGCGGTGCGATGGCGCGCGCGCGGCGCGCGGCAGTGTTGTTGCCAACCTCGCTCTGCCCGGCTTTGCAGTGCTTTTCAGTGCTTCGCAGCGTGCCGCGCTGCAGCCTGGTGGCTGTGCTACACCACTTCGGTTCCATTACGCGCCGGGTCTCCAGGTGTGTCAAAGCGGCGAAACAGCGCCGCCGACTCGGGAGGCTAATTACTCAGCGGCGGTTCTCTTTCGGAAAGTTGCGCGGCAGCGACGCGCGAGCGGTATTTATTCAGGGCTTATCCGCGGGACATCTGGGCGGGGATGCGGGACAGGAAGCGGGGCCAACTTACTACTCATTTCTTTCCATTCATTTTAAACGGCGGCCTCGCGTGCCAAATGCCGACGCCAAGTGGTGCGTTTTAGTTTTAGTATCGCGAGAATCAGGAACCTAATTATTCCGGTCGCGACAAAATGGCAGTGGCGCCATTTTTTTCATTTTGGGTCCGACTTCAGACTGACGGCAGCCCTTTTGATGGGGGTGTGCAGCCCGGGGAAACGCTACAAGGTCGGGCAGTCACACTGTACACCCTGATGTGTGAGTGTGTGTGTGTGTGTGGAAGGGGGGGGGGGCGAGGCGGGTCCGCCGGTTCAAAAAAAGTGGTCTTGTTTGCTCGTACTGCACGTACATGCTTTGCCTGCAACTTGGCACTGCTATGGGAGTGATTCGGCCTCGTGTGTGCGTTGCGTGTTTGTGCGGAACATAAAGTTATTTACGCAGCCAAAAAGAAGAAGAGGAAAAGTATACGGCGAGAGGAAGTGGAGGGCGCGCCGCTGCTGGGACCGGCTGCACTGACAAAGCGACACGCGGCGACGCCAAACCCGTTCACTGCCTCCAGTCTTTCCGCGCAAACAGACGAGCGCCATAACTCAGATATGCCTCGCAGCGCTCCGACCTGGAAGGAGACAAATGGGCGAGCCGTCTGGAGCAGGACTTGTTGCAACTCGCCGGTCAAGCGAGTGGCTACACAGCGGCATCACGTACTCCCAGACGTTTCAGAAAGTTTCCCGCGTAATTTAGATAAAAATAATTTTGTTCTTCTCACGAAAAGAAAAAGGATGTCACTTTTGTTATTGAAAAAAAGGGGTGAAAAATATGGGTGTTAGAACCCTAGTCCCACGGGGTGACGGGGTCGTATTCGCGCGGCGGGTCGGACGTGACGTCCGCGACCACGACCGGCGTGGCCGGCGTCGTGTCCTCCTCGCCGTTGTTGTTGGCGCTGCTGTTGTTGTTATTGTTGTTGTTGTTGTTGTGGTTGGCGGCCGGCGGGGGCAGTGCGGCCGGTGCGGGCGGCGGGCTGCGCACCGCGTCCCTGGAGCAGCACAGGATGAAGCTGAGCGCCGAGCGCCGCGGCTGCACCCGCGTCTCCAGCGCGTTGGACGACTCTGCGGGACGGCAACATGCCTCAGCACCGGGCACCAGCCGGCAGCACCCCAAGCACCCTGTGTTGTTGGTCCTACCGAGCTGCACCTCCTCGTCCGGCGTCACGACCCCCGTGGCGCGCACCAGCTCCGCCACCTCCTGCAGGTCCACGCGGACGCTGGCCAGCTCCTGCTTGTTCCACTCGGGCCGCAGGCTCTGCACCAGCAGCTTGGAGAGCGCGCCGCCTGTGCCACACACACACACAAACATGCACATGCTTGAGGGGGGCAAAAAAAAAATTCTTTTCGAAATCTGCGGACGGCTATGGTGAATATGGTGACTGGTCTAATCAAAATAAAAAAAATACAAAAAAAAAATTCTCACCGAATGACACTTGAGTCACCATAGCCGTCCGCAGATAACGAAAAAAAATAATTTTTGGCCCCCTTTAATGCACATACACCCGGACACAGAGACTCGTGGTGGAGAGCGCCTGCAGAGCGGAGGGTAGGCAAGCCCGCAAGATCGGCCCGCGCGACTGGGGTATCGTTGCCTACCCCGTACGGCGCTCTCAGTGCGCGCGCTGGGCCTCTGGGTGGTGGTGGGTACGCACCGTCGTAGCCGGACATGTCGGCGGGGAACTCGCGCACCAGGATGGCGCACAGGCTGAGCTGCCGCTCGAACATCTTCATCAACTCGCACCAGATGGCCGGCGGGCTCATGGTGTGCGGCCAGGTGTTGGGGTGTTGCCTGCAACCGACCGGCCGCTCAGTGCCTCGTCAGGGGTCTGCAGTCCGCACGCAGCACGCACGGCGCGCACAGTGGGCCGCACACCGGAACACGGCTGGCCAACCTAGAGGCGCTAAACTTCAGGAGTTGCAGTCTTGCCACATAAAGAGCGAAAATTCCCGCACGACGCATGGGTGTGGAAAAGGTTGCCAACCTCAGCCTGCCGACTAGAGCAACGCATCGAGAGCAGAGTCCAGATATTGGCTGAGGTTGGCAACCCTTTCCACCCTGATGCGTCGCGGAAATTGTTCGATGTGGCAACACTGCGAGTGAAAGCCTGCCAACTCAACGCGACGAGACACCCAAACGCGGCAGACGTTCCTCCCCTAGCAGTGTAGCACAAACAAAGCACACAGCGAAGCGCGAAGCGGTAAACGAAACGAAATGGCTGCTACTTCACTTAACACATGTCCTGCACGCCGCTCGCCCCGGCACGCTAGAGTGGCAACGCAGGGATGCCCTGCAAGAAAGACAGGGCGAGTTACCCAGCGTCACGGCACGGCACCGAGCGGAGTCCGAGCTCAACCATGCATGGCGCTAAGTTAGACGCGCGGACCGAGAGAGGGGAGGGGGTGAATGCTGGTCTGGACCGACTTAGCGTCGGCAGCCCTGGCAGCCTCCATGACGGTGATTAAACAGAGATTCCGCTGGTCGTGTGCGTCGGCACGTTTAGGAACAGACCCTCAGCTGGGTGTAGAGCATGGGGTAAACAACTCAAAATTTTTGTGAAGGTTTTAAAATTTCATAATATTTTCTTTAAAATTCCATTTTTTTTTAATTTTCAATTTTTTTCAAATTTGTTCATATTAATCAAATTTTTCCCCAATTCTTTAAAAATTTTGGTGTTTTTTTCAAATTTTTCGAAATTTTTTGAATTTTAAATTTTTGGTGAACATATATTTTGGGCCAGTTGTTTCCCTATCAGTGTAGTGTCCTCAAGAGTTCACGAAAACAGTCCCAAAGCGCCTTATCTTTGGTCTTTTGTTGTATCATTAAAAAAAAAATCTGATTAATTTTTTTAAGTGAGAATTTAGGGGGTATTGAACCATGAAACTTGCGCGCGGGAACCCGGTGCGTTAGCGCACGCGGCCACGGTGGTCTGCGGTCTGCTTACCATTTGTGGGAGGCGGCGATGAGCGGCTTGGCGCTGCGGCACAGCTCCATGGTGGCCATGCGGCACTTGCGCACGTCCTCGCGCAGCTGCTGCGTGTCCTTGGCGCCGCCGATGCACACCATCAGCTCGCGGAACGAGGCGATCTGCGCGTTCAGCTCCAGCGTGTACTGCGAACAACAAGCAGTGGCCGCTAGACAGGGCCAGACCACTGGATCAAGTGTGAGTGTGAGTGTGTGTGACGCGGTCCGCACTCTACCCGGCGTAGCGTCCAGCGCACCCCACCGCAAAAACCGTTCCATATTCCCGTTCCACGCGACGAGCGACGGGAAGCAGCGGGAGCAGCCACTGAGAGCTTTTTCGTGCACACGTCTATCTGGCAGTCGGGCATTATGGTCTCGCATGCCGGCGGACTGACGCGACGTCAGTCCATGGTGCGGGCCGCCGGCAAGAACTACGACATGACGCGCTTGGAGGCGGCGGGGCGGGGCAGGGCGGGGTGACCGCAGCAGAGCGAGCTGCACCATGGGTATCTTACGCTACATACATCTATAATGCACCTGGCGATGTTTGCCTGTCGGCCTGCCTCAATGGCGCGAGTTGATGACATGCTCCAGGACGCCGCCCCGCCCCGCCCCGCCCCGCCTGCCGCCGCAAGGCGCGCCTGCCCCACGTGCGCAGGACATCAGCCTCAGCCCAGACTGATCCCCGTACGGGTTCATCGGCGGTCTTTCCACCTGATGTCCCAGATCCACCCCACCCCCACGCCCGGCCGCCCACTGCAGCCACCGCCCTTCTTCAAAATTCCCTGTGACGTGTGAATGCTCGCGCGCCTGCACTGGGAATTCCCCCCCTCCCCCCCCCGAAACCGGATACTCCGGCGAGCCGCCTCCGAGGGGCTAACTGTGACAGCACGCGCCGTCGGCGTGACGACGAGGAGGGAGGGGGGGGAGGGGGGGGGGCAGCAGTCGACCCGGCCGCGCTGTCTGTCTGGGATGGGATCGCTTTGTATCGCCCTCCCTTCTCCTCCCCCAGTGCCCCGAATCCTTCCCCATCTTTTTTTTTTCCTCCGTCCTCCTCCCTTGGAGGATCTGCACGACAACGACTTTTTCTGATATGACATCAAAAAGCACGCGGGAGATTATTTTCGTCACTAGCCGAAAAAATGTAGTGTTTTGTGTGTGTGTGTGTGTGTGTGTGTGTGTGTGTGTGTGTGTGTGTGTGTGTGTGTCTGTCTGTCTGTCTGTCTGTCTGTCTGTCTGTCTGTGTCTGTGTGTGATACGGCAGGGTTGATGATGGCAAAAAGATTGAGGTTACGTGTGTATCGAGCAGCCACACGATGATGTCCTCCCTGCTCCTCCTCACCTCCCTGATCCCCGCCGCCTGATCCGCTGTGCCACTGCGGCAGCGTGCGGCAGCCAGCAGCGGCTGGAAGGTTGCCTCGTCGCTGTCTCTTCCGCACTCACGGGTCGTGGCTGCCACTCTCACTCACTCACTCACTCACTCACTCACTCACTCACTCACTCACTCACTCACTCACTCACTCACTCACTCACTCACTCACTCACTCACTCACTCACTCACTCACCCACTCACTCACTCACTCACTCACTCACTCACTCACTCACTCACTCACTCACTCACTCACTCACTCACTCACTCACTCACTCACTCACTCACTCACTCACTCTCACGCTCACGGCCACGAGAACGCGCGCTCGGACAAATGCAACACACGTGGGAAAACGTAATGAATATTGAAAAGCTGAAAAGCAAGCAGCAGAGCAGCGGCAGCGGCAGCAAGCAGCCCGCAGCGTGGCGGGCTGGCGGCGGCACACAGGCAACCCGCTCAGCTCCCGGCTTTGCTCGAACTCGCTGCATGCCAGCTACTCGGCGGTTCCGGCGAAAAATAAGATGAAAGGGTGGGGGAAAAAAAGAACAAACGCACTTCTTTTTCATTTAAAAAAGGAGAGGAAAAGATTACGGCCAGGTAGGCGGGGTGGCTCGTTCGTCGGGCCGGTCTCTGAAGGTGCAGCCGGCCTGCCTATGGCCAGCATGTGGCGCGGAAACTCCGCCTCCAACTTCTTCAAGAAGGAATTAATCCCCTTTCTTCTTTATTTCGTTCATTCGCTTCCTCGACAACCCTTTTTTCTTCGTCTTCATTTTTTTTTTTTGTTTCTTTGGGTTCTCATCCTCCCTGTTCCAGGCGACCAGCTCCCACGGGAGGACGAGACAATACCAGTCGGCCAAGGGGCGACCAGGGCAGCGACTCCCACCAGACACTACACCGCCCCCCCCCCCCCACCAACCAACTTTTTTTTTTGGTTACTAACAACTCCAACAGTGCCGAAATATAAACAAAACTTGTCGCGGGGGTGGTGGGGAGGGGGGGACTCATTCTTCGGCTGAGTGCCGCCCACGCAGCGAGAGCAGTGGAGGGGGAGGAGGGTCCAAACGGACGCAGGTAAGGGGGGCATTGCAGGTTGGCGGCGGTGCGTTGGCAGCGCATCGCTCAGGCGCCACACTTTTATTCTACAGGCGCAAAGCCACGGCCTTCCCCGTTTCCGCCATTTTCTGCTATTTTCTGCTATTTTCACAGTCCAATCCCACAGCGATCAGTCATGAAGCGGACCCCGCGGACGTGCGGACGGGGGTTGTTGTTGTTGTTGTTGTTGTTGTTGTTTGCTTGTTTGGTTTAGGGGAGAGAAGGAAGGCAAACAAAACAAAACGGAAATATGAATATGGGGGGGAGGGGGGCGCCAGGAATCGAACCCAGGACCGGGTGCAGTCATGTGATACAGAGCGCGAACCTGCTCATCCCACCCGTTTGGACTCTGGACCTTCCAGGAATGAGAGGGTTGGCTCCGAATACCGCGAATACCCACACCCACGCACGGCACATCGTCCCCCGTCTCACTCGCACTCACGGGGCGTTCCGTGCGAGAGAGAGAGAGAGAGAGAGAGAGAGAGAGAGAGAGAGAGAGAGAGAGAGAGAGAGAGAGAGAGAGAGAGAGAGAGAGAGAGAGAGAGAGAGAGAGAGAGAGAGAGAGAGAGAGAGAGAGAGAGAGAGAGAGAGAGAGAGAGAGAGAGAGAGGGCGACGAAAGCACCGTTCTGAATCAGCCTGGACGCACATCGACTTTGCGGTTCGTTCTGGCTAATGAACACAGTGAGTTATACCGCACCACGCCCCGCCCACCCCCGCCCCGTCCCGCCCACCCCCACCCCGCCCCGCCCCGCTCAGGATGCGGCAACCGAATTACGGCAAATCTACTTAGAGCACCGTGCCGCGACCGCTAGCGGAGCTCCGCGTGGCTGCGATAATTCTCCCACCAAATTGTCAGTCTTGTTGTTGTCGAACGGGAAGGTGGGTGCCGGGCCGGCCGGAGGCACTGCAAAATCTCCACCTAGTTTCAATGGGTGCATGCCGTTTGTCCGACCTGGCCTAATTTCACCTGCCCGTGTGTCGGCTGAAAATTTTGTCCGACCTTCTTTTGTCTTTTTGCTTAATGTCTTTTCCCGTGCGGTTTGGGGAGCCCCAACTGGAGTCGAAGTCAACGTCAAGTTTCTGCATGATTCAGTTGCCTCGCGCCGAGGCGCCGGACCGCCGGCCGCGTCTCGTCCGAAAACAACTCTGCATTGTTTAACATCGGAGAATAATTCAGCGCCGGAGCACGATGGTGATGGCATTCAGCGCGGAGAAAAAAAAAAAGATAGAGACGCCAGGGATCGAACCCGAGCGCCGAGCGAGGTAGGCCACGCGGACCCCGGCGAGGCGCCCGGGCTGCCTACCGCTCCATCGCAGGCGCTCGCCGTGCACCGCTCGCCAGCCGCCACGGCAGCGAGGGGATCCCGATGCATCTCGGAACCGGAGAGGCAGCGCAGCGTTGGAGTGACTCATGCAGGAACTCGATTTCCGATCTCTCCCGGGCCGTGCGCGCTGCCTGCCGCACGCAGAGCCGGGGCGGCCGGCGCACAGTGTGACAGCCCCCTCTCCCACCGCCAGGGCCGAGGCATCACAAACTGCACACCCAAGCTGCCTTCACGGCCTCGGAGCGCGTAATTTGCCTCCCGGCCTCGGCCAGCGACCAGCAGCCTCTTCTGCCACGCCACGCGAAAAAGTAATAATCGCTGAGGCCGTTGCCGCCGAGAGGAGTGGCGACGCCACGGGGCGGCAAAAGGCAGCACTTGCCGGAGCAGCAAAATGGAATTAGACGAAGAGAAAGGAGGCCGGGAACACAATTCCAGTTATTGCAGCAGGTCGCTGGGCCTCGGCCGGCGGCTAGCTGCAGCGGGCCGGACCGGGGCGCTGCTGCTTACTTATTCATCATCCCCCGGTCTCTTCATGGGGTTGCACATTGTCAGACAGACGTGGGGCCCGGCCGGCGGGCAGCAAGGGAGGGGGCTGGTCGAGGATCGGGGCCGCGACGATGGCTGGCTCAGAGCCCTGCGCCCTTCCCTGGGCTTGCCGCGTAGGCACACGGAGCCTCCGAGAGGCGTGTTTGGCGACAGAGGTTATTACGCCGAAGGGAACCGAGGGGATGGGTTTCTTTTTCTCCCTCGCCCCCTTCCCCGTTGTGGAGTGCACTCCAGCGTGAGGGACTGCGAGGGAGGGGGGAGGGGGGGGGGGAGCCGGCAGCGGGACGGTAAGCAGAAGTAATGGGAGGGGTGTGTAGGTCAGCGAGACGGAGTGGAGGGGGCGGTCGGGTTTGCTCAAGGAGAAGAAGACTAATTGCCCACCTGGCGTGCCGCAATCATCGTCATTAGCGCGGCGCGCCATCATCGTCATTAGCATATTTATGATGGTCACCACGGTCATGGTCATTAAAGAGCATGGTTACGTCGTTTTTGTGGGTTTGTTGTTGTTGTTGTTGTTGTTGATTGTGAGTGCCACGGTGTACTGTAGAGGCCTGCGCCGGGCGGGTATTCAATACCCGTGAAGCCTATAACTTTGAAGTAAATGGACCTGAACGCACAGAAGTTTGAGAGGAGCTACTCCAGCCATAAAACTATGTTCGTGCGAAATCTGGAATGTTTTTGATAGTAACCAACAAAGTTATAGGCTTCACGGGTATTGAATACCCGCCCGGCGCAGGCCTCTAGTGTACTGTCGAGCCCACCGCGGCGCCTGGCACCCTGGCACTGCTGCGGTTTCCAAGTTCACCAACTATTGGACGAGCCGTGGCTGGACGGCCTCACTTCGCCTCACTCACACACAGTTACAGCAGCCTGACAGCCTGACAGACACACACACACACACACACGACGGGGACAGACTCGCGAGTGGGAGTGGGTTCTGTATCCATCTCTCCCGCCTATCCCATCTCTCGTCCCTTCCCTGCGATGCATAATGAACGCACGGGCCGCTCCGGCGCCGTGCTTGGCCGTGCTCTGCAATGCCGTGCCGTGCCCAGCCTTGATGAAAAAGTGAGTCGGTTGCCACTGCCGACCTGGCCGACATGGGTCGACATGCTGACTGATTCAAACGCGCAGAACGCCGCACTCACTCTCATCATAAGCACACACACATACAAACAGAGTGGCAGCGTGGGCAAACCGAACGACAGGAGCCGCAGCCTACTTATTTCTTTCGAGAGAGGCGGTAGGTTGCGTGAGCAAAGCTTTGCTTTTGACAACCTGCCGTTTATTCCCCCCCCCCCCCTCCGCCTGTTTGTGCGAGTTGTTCTCTGCGTAGCGCGGCGTCAGGGGCCCCGCCCCGTCGCCTTATCCCTGCCCCGATGCTGCTAGATGAAGCTCTCCTGAGACTGATTTTCTTCTCCCCCTCCCCCTTCTCCCCCGGCGGCCGGGCCGGGCTCTGGGCTGCAGGGCTCATCGGCTCGGCGCGGCTCGGCCGGAGTCCAGCAAAATACACATCTCTCTCATTCATAGTCTCTTGTGAGGCGTACCTGGGCCCTCGGCCCTCAGCCACGGCCTCGGCGGGCGCACAGAGAGAGGCGGACATGTTGGCTGGCAGCCCTACCCACCCACAAACGGGGACAAAATGTACAAACTGCGACCCTATTCTAGCGTTTAACTTAAAATAAATTTAAAAAATGGAACTCTACACCCCCTCCCCAGTCTTAATGGGGAGGCCTCCTGCTTTACTTCGGTGTTCGGGATGGGAACCGGTGCTATCAGGTAACTGGGGTTAATCCGATCCAGCGACTTCGATATCGTACGCCGGGGGACCCAGTAGGACCCGAGCCGCCGACACGGCCCAACATGGGCAGAGTAGAGTAAGGCAGAGACGATAGAGAGACAGAGAGAAAGAAAGAAAGAGAGAGTAGTTTTGGGAGCTTTTGTTTGCGCAGGGTGGTCGGTACCAAGTGTACCCCCGCTGTCCGGCGCTCCCAGACCCGAACATGCAGTCAGTGGGCCAGCTTCAAAGGACTTATCAACTCCATCCGACGAATCGGAATGGACCCACTCGCGACCAATTTCGAGTGGCTGGCTCGATCGGGGATCGAACCAGTGCCGAGGCCAATCCGCCGAAGCGGACTGCTTTTTAGACACCCGGGTGTAATGGCCTGGATTGAGCCTAGACCACTACACCACCCTGACTTGCACGTCTGCCGAGTGTTGGACGACGGGCTTGAGTCGCAGTGGGAGAAAGCCACTCGAAAAATGATAGGAAGCAGTGGGATTCGAACCCCGGACCTTACGGTCGGGGGTCAACGCCTCTCCACTCTCAGCCACCACGGCTCATGTTTGCCGCCCGTTGAAGCGCGTTCTTGAGGCGACAATGAGCAGTGGTCAGAGAAAATAGCTGTGGAGCAATAAGATTCGATCCGCCGATTCTCATACCGGGAACCCGACCCGTCTACACCTCCAGTCACCACGGCACTTGATAGTCACCGCGCATTGCTGTGGTTTTGATGCACACTAGGGCAGGAAGTGAAAAATAATAAATGTTGGAAGTTGAACCTGGGACTTGAGGGTCTGGTACAGATACTTCTACGATATTGACCTTACACTAACCCCTGGGTAAGCCAGTCGAAAAAAGATGAAGTACGCGGGGTTTCGATCGCCCGTCCCTACCCTTGAGAACCGATGCCTCAAAGATCTCAGCCATCACGGTTGATTAGGGGACACAGCTCACATCAGTTTTTTTGGCCATAAGACAGATTCGAAGCCTCTACATGCGTTCGGCAAACAAACCGGCAACAAGTGCCGGTAGGGTGCATGTTGGCGGTCGCGACCCACCTCGCCGAGGCGAGCCTGCTGCTCCTCCTGATCCTGCTTCATGGAGAGCGACGGGAAGAGGAAGGGCATGCCCAGCGCCCCCAGCAGCCGGTCGCCGGGCTGGCTCTGGTCCCCGCCGCCACCCGCGCCGGCCGGCAGCGCCGACGACCGGCGGGGCTTCTTGGAGTCCGATGGCAAGGACGTGGGCACCGCCGGCTTGAGTAGGGCCGCGTCGTCAGCCGCCGTCGGCGCGGCCTCGGACACCGCGACCTCCGCCGTCGGCATGGCCTCCACTGTCGAGGAGGCCGGTGAGAGTCCAGGAGGCGGTGGTAAGTCCAGGGAGGAGGAGGCCGTGAGCAGCGTGCTGAGGCGCCGCCGGTCCGACGGCGTGGACGCCCTGGGCAGCTTGTCGTCCGGCACGCCCTGCAGCACGATGTCGCGCGGCCGCTGAGCCGGCCCGGTCAGGCCTCCGGGGTCCGGCGTGGGGTCGGAGGCCTTGGCGGCGGCCATGTCGACGAGCTCGGCCTTCCCGGGCCGCTCTAGCTCGGCGGCACCGCCATGCGGCGCGCGGGGTGTCGGCCATGGCGGCGCGACGACGCCGTCCTCGGCACCAGAGGGACGCCGTCAACCGCGACGCTCGTCATGACGGCGTGGGCCGCGTGGCTCAGCGGCGGCCTTCGCGGCCTGGCTTGTCTTGGGCGCAGCACGCCCGGCGTACAGAGTCAGACTGGCTGACTGTCGGTGGGGCGGCTGTCCTGGCGCAGGGGGTAGCAACCAGCTGGGTGGGGCCACGCCGCTTACGCCGCTGGAGGGGCGGCAGTCTGGTCGGCTTGGCCTGCTTGCCGCCACGCTGCGCGCTGCGCTACGCCACGGCGCCACGCCTCACCGCTTCAACTGGTGGCCATCGAGGCCGTGGGCGCCCTGCCGTGCCCTAGCCGTGCCGCCGCGGCCGCCGCCACGCACGTCGAGCACGCGGACTAATGGGCCCCGCCCCGGACTGCGGGTCGTGGACTCCAGGGCCGCGGAACTTCAACTTGGCAGAGGCGCTCGCGCCGCCCTCGCTAGCCTCGCAGCAGGCAGCACTCCGAACGCGCTAACACAAATTAGAGATTGAATTTTAAATGAAAGCCGCTTTAGCCGCCTTCCATGCCTTCCGCGGCGTTGACGACATCGGCGGTCCACATGTCGAGGGAAAGTTACCGTCAATATCCTCTAAATTTCCCAAGCAGGACACTTTTTATTTTTCCTCTCTCCTCATAAAAATAAATAAATAAATAAATAAATAAATAAATAAATAAATAAAAATAGCGGTGTGTTCTGTCTCAGAAATGGGTCGGGGGGTGGTGAGGATTTTCTCTGCTTTTGACCGCGATGACCGATTGGTGTGGTGGCGTTGGCTGGCCTTCGCCGCGCCACGCCACGCGCACTACAACATCTATTGGAGCACCCCCAGCCCACCGCAACACGCGTAGCTGCGTGACTGTTGATCGAAAGCACACACGAAAGCAGTGACGCGCGCACGGCCGTGCGTGAGGGTAATGGGGAAATGGCGAACAGCAAACAAAACAACGGATACGGCATAATCAGAGTTTCGCCGCCCGGAGCCGAGCGCCTCTTCTATTTGTTTGGCGACTGATTATTTTTCGAGTGCACTCTAATGAGTTCCGTCCCCCCCCCCCCCACGAGACAGTCATCAGGAGACTGATTCTGAACAGCCTCGTCTCGCCCGCACTCGTGGGGCGACTCCAGGCAGCGCTATAGGAGGCAGCCCAGGCCTAGGTTAGGTTAGGCTAGGCCCAGGCCCGCAGCCCGCAGGGGTGCGAGACACAGAGACTGCCGTTTGATGTGCGCCGTTGGTCGAAATGAAATCACGGCCCTCCTCGTTCTCCTCGTCGCCGCTCCGATTGCATTTGGGATAATGATGCGGTCGGAAGCTGCTGCGCTGCAGCGTGCGGGGGGGGGGGGGGCACTGTGGGTGGACCGTGCACCGAACACCCAGGGCTCCAGTGCCAGGCCTATTTTTTTTTTCACTGCTGAGCCCAACTGCATCCCATCGGAATCGGAAAACCAACTAAGAAATAAAAATAAATAATCTTGTAAGCTGAAAAATAAGGGTCTGTGAAATAGGAATGCCAATAAATTGAACGTGCAGTACGTATATTCTTTTAGTTTTGTACATGTAGTTCATATAAAATCATGATACTAATTCTGAATTCGGATGGATGCTTCGATGGATGGATTGAGATAATTGTAGTTCAAACTCGGGATGTGCAGATGGATCTTGATTAATCCAGAGGAGAATAACGACACGTCTGTGCTGAGTGCTATCTACCTGCGACTGTTCAAACTTGGCGGGTGTGCGTTCCCACCAACCTCTCATACCCCGCCGAGTCAAAATATTCTCATGCTCGACGCGAACCTGAATGTGAATGACACTCGGATTGCTGTTCGGCCATCTGGCGTATTTTGTCCTCTTTTCGTCCTTCCTTGTCCTTTTGAACGGGCCGAAAGTGCGACGCGTCTCCGAGAAATGTCGCGAAATTGAAGTCGATTCGAGTTAGACCGCGGCCAGGTCTTCCTCGGCACGGCCCTGCAGGCGCCAAGCCCGAGAACACGGGACGAGGGTCGTTGCGCGGAGAGTGTGAAAGCAGTGGTATCGACCCGGCGAGGGGGCGGGGCGCGGTGGGGCGGGGTGGGGCGGGGGGCGGCCTCCCCGTGCACTTTCTTTGTCTGCTCTGCTGTCTGCTGCCGTACAGGGCTGTTGGCTGCTGCCGCTGCTGCTACTGCCACTCATCACTTTTCGGCTTCTGTCTTGGAATCTGAACGCCTGCTGCCCGTGCCAGAGGCCGACTTTCGGATAAAATGCGCCGGTCCGAGCGAGCGAAGCGTCTGCCAGCCAGGTAAAGTGGCGAGAGAGAGCGAGAGCGAGGCGTGTGCATCCCTCCATTCATTGTGTCTGGGCAGGGCAGGGCGCTCCTGTCATTGGGTCAACACAGGAGGCTACCCGCCCACCTTGGCCAAGTTGTGTATTGGGGCCGTTTGGGGCTTTCCTGTGGGATTACAACGTAGTTGGCGCTAATTTGGGTGGAATCAGGGACCGTGTAAGACACAGCAGTGGCCTCAGAGGCCCTGTTACTTTGTTATTATATGCCAAGCAGACAATGGAACTCTTGTTGGTGTCCTTTTGTTTGTCCCTTTGGTTTAACTCTCCACTGATTTACTGCCTCTTTCTGTCAGGTATTCGCCGTCCTCGTCAAGTTCAACAGATGCACCTCCTCAAAAAGCAGATATTATGTCACGGTATATGTCACAAGGTTTCAAAACTGCCCGTTTACTGAAGACAGCTGCTGTCAAAACAGTGTCATTGCCTCCGGAATCCATGTCAAGTTCTCACAATCCAAGTCATGGTTCTGATGTGCTTTCCAAATACGCAAAGTCAGGTGAACCATCTATTTTTGAAATATTTGGAGCATCTCCCGAGAGTGGAAACATGGATGTAACAACAGCTCAAATGGACGAAATTGATGTGACAGGAGAGGGTGAACAAAGCAAGGTAAGTTGATTCATTCAACTCGTCCAACTTCTGTGAAGGCTAATATAACGGCTCCAAAAGCCTAATATTATCGTTTGTTTTGTGATGCAGGAACCACCTTCTTGGATTGATGCTGGACCTCTGGAGGGCAAAGGGGCCTCCCATCCATCGAAAAGTGACGGAGCCAAGTGGTTTGGAGTCCCTGATATAGGGTTTGCTAATATTTTATCTGAATCAGCAGCGCTTCCTCTACCAGCCTTTCCCATGAGTGGAGGTCCAACTATTGAGGGAGCCTCCCATCCTGATAATAATATGACAACAAAGCCTCCCTCAAAAGGGCTTGCACCTCAAAAGAAAAAGCTTATTCAACAACATCTGATTCTGCTACTTCATGCCTACAAATGTGAACGTGCTGTTGTCACCAAACTTCCAGTAAGCATTTTTCAAAACTGTCTTCAGCACCATTCTTACTTTTTTTTTTTAAGCAATTGTTGGCAATAACACGTTTATTTTTCTCTGTTGCAGTGTCCAGTTCCTTTCTGCAGTGTCATGAAAAAGGTGCAGGCACATATGAGAATGTGCACCGACGGGTATACTTGCGTTGCCCCTTTCTGTTCCTCATCAAGGCGGATAATGTGCCACTGGAAACACTGCAAGACACCAGACTGCGTTGTGTGCAGTCGGTTAAAATGTCTTGCTATGCATAAGCGAAAGAAAGAAATGGAAAAGATGAAAGCTATGGGTCAAATACAGAATGAGACTGTGAAGCAAGTGCCTGAGGTTATAGTCATTGATGGTCCTGAATCCCCTCAAGAAGTAAAGCCTGGATATCCAATGCAAAATGTTGTGTAAGTCCTTGTGTTGTTGCAAGTGGTGACAGGGTGGCCAATAATTCACTTTGATTTAACTTGCTGAGATTTATGAGAGCTGGCGGACTGTGTAGTCCAACAAATGGGAATTTTAACCCTGGCCTTCTAATCAGCGTAAATTTATGGTGACTTATTGGACACCCTGTGTTTCATAATGCATTTTTAAGAAGATTACTGTATTGTAATTCTTAGTAAACCTGTGTTAATACATTTGAAGTTCAGATCTGCCTTTTGATTATGATAAAAAGTTTTATATTGCATTTTGTTATCTTATGTACGTACAACCCCTATGCGAATCATTCAAGGTTGCTTAGCATATTTGACAGCATATTGGGGGCTGTACACATAGATGTGCATCATGTAAATTAACTGTGCTTCAAAATGGAGCTTTTTTCATAGTGTGTGTATTGTCTGAAAAAGTCTTATGCATGTAAATTATGTTGAAATATTGTCAGATACATACTTATTAGTATTGTATACTATTGAATCTGCAGTGTAACTTTCAATTATGTCCTGTTGTAACAAGGGTAGTTTCTTACCTGATGCTTCTTTAGTTCACAGTTTAACATGATGAGTTGATTTTTAATTTTCTTTGTCTTTGGACCTATTTTTTCTTTAGAACAAATTTCAAATATTAACACCAAACGTTAAAAACCATATCCATAGGTATCGTTGTTAACTACTTGTCGTGGACCTCTTCTTCTCGTTTGTATGTAGTAAGTGGACTAATGTCCCCTACGTATTAGATAAAAAAAGATTATTTATTTTCAGTTTAAGAGGTCCCTTGTATCTAATCAATCCAGCACTTTTTAGCTACACTAAAGAGTGGGCTTCGCTGTACTGTATATGTAATTTCCCTGCGTTAGTACGAAATTTACATTATCTTCAGGCCTTCCTTTGATGAGAGTAGCACATGTTGGAGCAACTGGCAGGAAACAGTGTAAAAACATTGATTGTGTATAATTCTTCTTCTTGAACTCATCTTTTAGCTAGTCTTCAGAAGAAAAATGACCCTACTGGTGGAACATGTGTGCTACACTCATTTTAGATGACCTTGTGGTTCTTTTGTTTGAGCTTTTATTATTTTGTTATAGTTTTAATTATATATTTGAAGTGCAATCTCAATTGTCATTTAAATAGAGCAATTTCTCTGTATAGCCTATGAATTATGTTTCTATTCAAATGTACCTATGCTGTTGTTATTTTTTTTATTTTTATTTTTTTGCATGATTGTGGGATTGGGATGTCAGGAAAAGGCTGAAGACAGCTTAATGCTGACCTAAGAGTAAGTGATTAATCAGTATACCTTCATACTTGCTTAAATACGATGAGTATCTGCTAAATCGCAGTTAGAATAATGTTATAATAATAGTAATAGACCTTTAACAGACTTGAAATGAGGCAGTTTTTTAATGGAATATCTTAAAAAGTTTTTGTCATTGTGTTTCCTTCCTTCTTAAGTTGAACCAGTACAGTACTGGTTTCATTTGCTTTGTATATGGCAACTCTTAACTATATGTGAGTGATGAGTGACCTTCTCGGAAATTCATCGTGAAGACTGTAAACACTTATCATGATTGATTTCGTTTCATGCTGAGTGTGAAAATACTTGCAACTGTCTGATTTTGTTCCCCGCCCCCCCATGTTTGGTGGCATGTTCTGCCCCAAAGCAAGAGCGTGAATTTGTGATTTATCAAAGGACTGATGGGCATAATATTTGTACATGGGTTCGCAGCCTCCATGGGGGCTGTTCTCTGCATTGTGTAAAAGAGTCAAATCGGAAAAGGAACTTTTCGTTTCATCATTCGTCCACCTGTAGTATGATTTTATCCTCCTATGTTGTAGCTGTTTGTAATAAGTTGCTTGTATTATTGTATTGATGTGTTATGTCAGAAGATTCAGATAGTATCAATTTTATTTATAATTGCTAGCAACCAGCATCTAGTAGTAACTTGTGTTGATATGTTTTTTTAAGTTTTAGATGTGGTTCGACTAGACCTGTGGCTGTGTAGTGTCTTTAAGTATTTATATATTTTGAGCTAAGCTTCTTTTTAGAACTATTTTAATTTCTGCTCTTGCCATCATGCATTCGCTGTCAAACAGTAATGGCATCCACGCTAATCCAATGGTCTCTCATATTTTGAGTTACAGTCATGGAAGTAACTTCTGTTTAATCATTCATACTCATAAACTTGAAACATATCTAATCACTTAAAGCAGTAAAAACTGCATGTTCTGTGTCAGAACAGCTTTAGTGGCTGTTATTTTGACAAATTAATACTGAATCAGAATTTTGTTCGGATCAGTTTGTTATTGGATAGTCTTATTGCTTGAAATCTTTCCTAGTGAAAGTTTCATAGATTTTTATAATTTTTTGTTTATGTTGACTATTTTAATTGTTAATTATTTATTTCTCCATAATGTATGTTGGATATTTTAATGTGTTCATCATTACTTGTTCATCAAGTACCACCTAAAGCAATTTCCATTTTAAATATCATTGGCTAGCGACTCTAGTTATCATACAGAGACCTATATCTTACTTTCCACTCTCAAAAAAATTGTGATTATTAGGCCATCTTAATTATCACGATGCGTGAGTTTATTCTTAGCACAATTTGTATTTTTGTCTCTGTTGCCGCAATGACAGTGTCTATCATCTATAAGTTTGAATGCGTACCTGTCCTCAGGTTAGGTTATTATTTAGTAACTTTTCATACAGAATAGAGGCCACTGAATGTTTTAAATAGTTAATTTTAATCTAATATAATGTGAGAAATTCCTGTAGTGTTAGTTTGATAAGCAAGCTAAAATTTTTGGTACAGAGAATCTCCTTATTTATCATGTCTCATCCTCCCTTTGTCTCTAATCTCTTGTAGAGAAAACGAAGTGCCGGATGTCTAATGGCAATCTAATCTAATTAGGTTTCCCAAGAAGTCACTAGAATACATTGTGAAACAATGGCAATTGACGCATCTGAGTGCTTCTATTCTTGCTCTGATGCTTTGCCTCGTGTGCCCTCTTGTGTATGTTATATTGATACAATATTGGATCGGAAACTTATTAAAATGATTGATCTAAAACATGTTACCATTAAACCAAAGTATATTGTCTATTAGTACTAATGTAAGATGAGCTAGTTAGTTAGTTGATCTTCCTAATGTGATATATAAGATGTGTTATATGTTAAGCATCAGATTTATCGACTTTAATCTGATGTGTTTAAAAAACGCAGTAAATTCAAGTATGTGCCA
Organism: Stenchaetothrips biformis; assembly: GCA_030522485.1. Lineage (NCBI taxonomy): Eukaryota > Metazoa > Arthropoda > Insecta > Thysanoptera > Thripidae > Stenchaetothrips > Stenchaetothrips biformis. The sequence continues at coordinate 10,500,988 of CM060095.1, read as the reverse complement.
TAATTGTGGGTGGTGGGACTGGTGGGACCATGATTCAGCTGAGCAAAGCTTCTCCTGCCGTCAATCAAGCGCCAAATTCTGATTTAAACCAGCACGTGTGTGATAGAAAAAATACCTTGTTGTACATGACTATTAAAGAGTAGTTTTTCTCTACTATGAACCTTGTCAAACTCATCTTAACAACAGTTTTAATGTAAAATCTTGCATCATCCAACAAAATGATTAAATTTTAATCATGTGTTTTGGCTATTGATTTATTTTCTTAAATCTTCAATGGGATGTCTGCAAGTTTTACAATTGGATTTTGGCCAAGAAGCAATATTTATTGAACATTTGTGTATTTTTAAACCCTTTTGATTTTATTAGTGCATATCAGAAATCACTCACTGTGAAATTTTGAAATTACTGGTATACACTGTGGTAGTCTTTCTAATTTTCTTGTTTCAAGGATATCTCCTGTCTCTATTACAGCTGTACTGAAATTATTTGGGCAGTGAATTGGATTCCAGTTTGAAATATTTTTTCAGTGATAGCTCTTAGAATCTTACCAGAACATATCAGGTGACTCATTCTGGAAGGGAATGGTACACATGCTTCTTGCCATGACAATTACTTCAGAAAAAAATTGCTGCAGAGTGCTAAGGTTTAAAGCTTTTTTCATCTCATTATTGATCATGGCTTTGGCTTATTTCAAAGTTAACTCTGGTTAGCTGTTGATGCCTTTCTTGATTTGCTTGCACACAAAGGAGCTCTAGGATAATGCAAAAATGTGGGAGGATTGTATATTAATGTACGTAATTCAGGTCAGGTGTTGTATTATACGTGTGAGATGACTAAGTAGGAATGTATACTTGAGTAGTTTGGTAATGTCACTGAGACCCTCTGTAATGTTATTTATTTTGTGTTCTGTTGCTTGTGTTGGGACTGTTTCATTAAAAGATCAGTTTTATTTGGCATGTGTAACCTTCAACACAACATTTTATCTTGTCATCTTTTCCTTGTCCCTGTGTATATAATGAAAAGTATGTTTATGAGAGTTTCTATGTATCCTCGTGTGTGCTCAAACCGCCCGCATGGAATATTCTGCACAGTTGGTCTATTTTATTTTTATCAAAGTTATGTTCGTAATCAGAATTGAGGAAAACCAGATCAAGGCTGCATGCTTATTCAAGGATAGGTTTTGGTGAGCAGAACTGTGACAAAGCATGTTTGAACTGCTTGTGTGTGGAAATTACAGTAATGCCAATAAACTCGTACATGCTTATCTAACCGCATCTTGAGAGTGCAATGTTCCTCAATGCCCATGGGATTTGGAAGTAAACACAAGTTGTTATTAAAAACTAATATTTTCATGAAAAATTAAAACATGATTAAAGTCACCTTAGAACAGCCTCATCTCATTAAAAGGATTTTCCACATTTACTTACAAAAAAAAACCACACAATGGAGTGACTGAATGAAATGACAATCTTTCGTTAAATTACTGACTAGAGTGATAAATTATTGTAGTCCATTAATACAAGCAGATATTCACAGCTATATTACATTTGTTAATGATAAAATGATTCAGTACAAAGACACCTTAAAATTCATTTAAACATTGATAATTAAAAGAAAAGATCAGTTCTGCTTGGTATAAGAGATACTATTATCTCATAACTAACCCCATAGAATGATAAGGCTCCAGGAGACTTAAAACTGCATTGCCTTTAACATAAACAAAACAAGCAACAACACAATAAAAAGGCACAGTCACTACAATGGCAACTCCGAAGCTAACACTAAAACAATACAACCACTATCCTCAAACAGTAAAGATGACCCATGCATGATGCCCTACATAATCTTCACAGGCCTGGATGAAACCCGCAAAGCTGAACCCAAGTTTCACACCCTGGAATGGCTTTTGTAAAAATATACTAATATAAAATTTAAACCTCACAAGCTACTTCACTTCATGAAAATAACAACCCTACATACATGAATTATCAGCAGCGCTACATTATAAAGAGTTTATTTGCTGGCACACTTGACTTAATCCACATTATATCACAGTCAAAACTAAAACATAATCAAACTTCCTCAAATCTTCACCATGCTCAACAGGAAAGCTAAAGTATGCCAGTTTAAGGAATTTTGTCATCCAAGGGGATTAATCAGACATTCTGATTATGTTTGCTTCATGCATCAACTAATAAAATACGCTTCTCTCTTTTCTCCAGTTATGATTTAAAACACTCTAGTTTACACATTAATATTTGTTGAAAATTCATCTGTGAATTACCTAATGGTTTATGCTTACAAATCAGTCTTTAGGATGAAATTCATACATCACTAAGATGAATTATTTACAATTCATGGCGGGTGATATCACAATGGGGGTCTGGATGGACTTGAGCCGACAAAGTCGACAATCAGGCAAAATTTAAGAAGTGCCACACACAAACTGCAAGAAAGAAGGAAAGCGAGTCAGTATCAATCAGCCAAATCTACTACTTTCAGACAGAAACAAGAAAGCTTACCGCATGTCTCTTGATGTGAAGCCTGACTGCATGCCTGTGGGAGACCAGAGGACTTCACCAATAAGGTCCATCCACACTCAGATGATTCCACGAAGCGAATTCCGACCACGTGTCCACTTTGTCGTAGACTCCTTGACCATGTTGTGATGGAGGACTCGAAAAGCTGCTGGTGTAGTTATGGTCGGTCGTCAGCTCTCCAATCTGCACATCCACAGCACAGCAGCCAACATCAGTTGATTATCTTGATCTAAGGCCCCAAGCTAGGCTGGAGGCTAGGCCCGCAAGCTGCACACAGAACCACAAGCATGCCACAATTTAGGACTCTGGAAAGAACAGAGCCTGAGAGTGCCAAAATAAGGTCCTTATTCCTCAAAAAAAAAATTTCGATGCCTAACATACAATAAGGGCAGGTATTGGTGAATAATAAATAAAACCCAGTCAGCTGCTGCATGGACAGCTACAACCATTAAAAAATTTGGAAACAAAATTTCAATAAGACTTGACTGTTGGAACTACTGGTGGTCCTGAATGTCTTCCGGGCATTTACATGAGGTAAGCAAAATGGGACGGGGCAGATGAGACTCGTCGCATTCTACCATCTAGTAAGCACAGAGTAGCGACAAGGCGATCCACAGGATCTCGACAGACGCCCACCTTTGCCGTCAGGTCGTCCACGCTGTTGGAGGAAGTGTTGTAGGGGGAGTTCTTCTTGAGCAGGACGTAGTTCTTGCCGGAGTTGCTGTCCCAGTAGTCCTGCTCGTGGCCCTCGCAGTGGAAGCGCACGCAGAACTCGAGGCGCCGGGACTGGGGCGGCAGGACGAGGCGGAACGAGAACGTGTCGTACAGCACGGGCACGCCGGCGGGCGCGCTGGTGCGCACGAAGCTGCAGTACGTGTCCTCGTGGGTCGCCCAGTCGTCCGACGTGGACCGCACCAGCACCTGCAGCAGAGGGCGCGGCGTCAGACCGGGGCCGCCAGGACAAGCAGTGCTTCAAGCGGAGTGGGCGCCGCGGCGGCAGGCAACCGCCGAGCGTGCTGCGTGGCGGGCTGCCCGCCGTCGCGGCGCCGCCCCCTCAACGCGTGCCGCGTGGCGTCGGCAGCAGGGCCACCCGCCCCCAAAGGGCCCCCGACGCCCCCCGCGGACACGGCACGTGCTGGACAGCCACGTTCCGCGCCGCTGCCGTTCCACGCGGCCGGCCGCCTCGTCTGGCCGGCAGCAGTCCGGCTCGCTTACCTCTTTGTGGAAGGCCAGGTTGCGCACCTTGACGGTGCCCACCACGACCTGCTCCGCCTCGCGCACTATCACGTTCTCCAGGCTCACGTTGTCGCGGTCCAGGCGGCCGCGGAACGCCAGGTAGTCCGAGGCCGGCTGCGGGAAGGCCGGCTCCCAGGGCTCGGGGCAGACCTCGGCCGCCGCGCCGCGCGTCACCTGCGCCAGGAAGGCCATGCTCCACCGGGGCGGCGCGAAGCTGGGCTCCGTCATGACCTGCCGAACCGGGAAGGTTAATCAAAGAGCACTGGCCGTCGGCGGCGCCACACCGTGTCGCAGACACTCACCTTGACGTGCGTTAGCTGGCGGCCCGCGTCGTCCGCGAACACGACGCGCTTCTTGTTGCGGGTGGGCGACAGGTCGGCGGGCTGCTCCTCCACCACGGCCTCCTCGGCGCGCACCACCAGGCAGGGCCGGCGCGGCGCGGACGGCGCCGGCACCCTCACGGCCAGGTTCAGGGAGGCCGGGCGCCGCACGGGAGAGGGCCGGTGGAAGGCCGGCACCTCATACTCGGCGGGCATCGCCACGGAGCACAGCATGTCTGCAACACAGATAGAGGCATGCCAAATCACCGAGCCAGACCAGGCGTCGGGGGCGGAGGGGTCTTAGACACTCTAGTCTCGTGCGTCAGCCAAGGCGAAGGCCAAGGATTTATTTTAAGCGGAACGAGAAAGTGGGGCGGGCATCCATCCGCTTGACATTTCGTCTCCTTCAAACCTTTCCACATTTTATGACCCCAGTGCGCGAGAGTCGCATCGCCGGTGCCGCTATCAGTCCTGCAGCGCCGGCGGCGGCGCAAGGGGCGGGTCCAGGCTGGCGTGGGCGGAGGAGGGGGGGAGGTGTGTTGTCAATTGTAGAGCAGGGATCAAGTGCTGCAGAGATCATCCCAGTCGCCGGGGCATGGCCTTCCCCGTCGCCAATCGGATGCAACCAGTGCAGACACGACAAAAATTCTTATCGGCATAGTATTTGAACCTTCGTCCCGGGACAAACGGTCCCACCCCGCCGCCGTGCCCCACGCCTTGCTGCCCCGCGAGAGAAAGCGCGCGGCTGCTGCACACATGCAGGCAGCCGGCGGAGAAACTGACGGCGGCCGGGATTCGAACCCGCGACCTGCGGCCCGGTGGCCTACCTGCTGTGCCGCTGCCAGACGAACGCCGACGACGGGGCTCGAGCCTCCGCGAGCGCGTTGCCGCGTTGCCGTGTCCGAAGTCACTGGCACCGGTCGGCAGGCGAGCCGGCGCCTCGCCTTTCGCCGGTCGAGGCGGCGGGAGGGGCGTCGCCGTGTCCCCGCGGGCCCCGCGGACCCCGCGCCGTCGCGCGATAAATTTAGCGTAACCGGTCCTGCGGTGTGGTGCGAGTGGCACCCCACAGTGGGCCAGACGACCGTCGAGGCGGCCAAAGTTCTAGTCGCGTTATGAGCTCCAGAGTCGCTAAATGGGACTAGAATCGAACGCGTGACCCCACCCATGGATTGCTCTCCGAACGAGGAATCCATCAGTGGGATCACACGTTCGATTCGAGCCCCATTTAGCGACTTGAGCTCAAAACGTGCACCTGAAAGCCGCGCGGCACGGCGTCACCGGTACGGCCAGACTTACCGCGAGGCGCCGCGGCAGCCGCGGCCACGTGAACAGCGCCTGGGCGGCACGTGGCGCCACACCGCCAAACCCTGACCACGCCACGCACGCCGTCCACGCACCCCCTAGCGGCAGTGCACTGTGCCCGCAGCCCGTTACGTAACGCCGCCGGGGAGGCCTCAGTCTCTCTCTCTCTCGCACCCCAGCGGAACGCGCCATGAGTGCGAGAGACAGAAGAGCTCTCTCGGGTCTGCCGCTGCCCCGCCACGGCCCCGGCGGGGCTAGACAAGAGCATACCGGCGGCGCGCGCGTCATCGGCGTGCCTTCCGAACATCCTAGCGGCGCGCACCTGATAGCACCGTGGCGGCGCGGCGGGTCAGACCACTCGGGCCGCGCAGGGCCGCCGGGCCAGGCCGATCACCTCTGGGGGGGCCTCGCCAGTGCCTCGGCAACCGCGGCCCCGCGCCGACGGCGACCTCAAGGTCCCCGCAAAACAAAGCGTCGCCCCTCGAGACAGTGCCTCGGCCGCCACCGCCCCGCGCGCCGCCCGACGACGCGACGCCGCGAGATAGCCGCGCACGTGGTCCAAGCGAGGCAGCGAGGCGGCTAGGTTCGGCTACATAGACGGCGCGCAGCGAGGCAAGACCGCACATCTCCGCGACGACCTTGAGACCCGCCGGCAGCGGCGCGCGCACCTAGGCGACCCACAGACGGCCGGGACCGCCAGCCTAAAGGACACAGCACGCGGTCGGGCTAAATCCGTGGGGGCTTTTTGTGAACGAGCCAATGACACGAATCGAGGAGGGAAGGGGAGGGCGAAGTTGCCATCGGAATGTCAAGGGTTGGAGCACAGTGGACAACCCAGTGGGACAACGCTATAATCTTATCCGCGTTGGCATCGTCAAGGGAAGGTGCGTACAGTACAAGGGGGGGGGGGGGGGGGCTGTAATAAGACGGGATTACAGCGTGCATCGCAAACAAGGAGTGTAAACACGATCACCGTGTCAGTGACTTGGCCGCCCGGCAGTCTTCGTCAAAACAAATTCAGATTCGGATTCCCCGGGAAGAAAGCACTCAACGCATCTCTGCCTGCCGAGGCCGCCGACAGGGGAAAGCCTTGAGAGCCCATCAGGCGCCTAGACAAACAGTCTAGCGAGCGTCCCTGGCCGGGCCGTGACCCCGGTCCCCAGTGGCACAAATTTCAGCCCATTAAAAAAAAAAAACTAAAAGAAGCGCGGGTCAAACCATACAAAAAGAAACAAGCGTGGAAATAACTTTTGCAAAACTTATCTAATTCAATTTGGCAACGCCGGCCAGCGAGCCGTATCTACATCCGCGTGGCGAAAACTTGTCAGACATACGCGGCGCCGTGCTTCGAGTACCGACACATGTACCCTACTTGAAAATAAATAAATTATAAACCACAACGGCCGCGCTGCCTATCAGACTCGTGCGTCGTTCCGGGTGCGGATAACCCGGCGAGGGCGAGCGGGGCGACCATGTCGTGCGAGGCGTCACGCGGGCGGCGTGGACACCCCGTTGGCTATCACCGTGAGAGAGGTGCCGAACCGACCGCCCACTGTGTGGACGGCCGGGCCCCACCAGCGCACCGCGTGATGGGTCCGCGCCAAGAGCGGTCAAACGACCGTCTCGCTAGGCACACACGCAAATATTCAAATAAAGCCGAACCCGCGCTCCGCACGCCAAACCGCCGAAGCCAACCACTTTCCAATCGTCGGCTCTCCACAGCACGTTGCAGGTCACGTGTGCATTCTGCGGCGGCAAGCATTTCATTCCATTTCCCGTTTATTTTTTTTATTTTTTTTGCTCTTTTCGGCGAGCGGCCCGCAGAGACGTTCACCCCACTGACCGACCGGACGGCGCGGTGCACGGCCGGCCGGCCGGCCAGGCTGGTGCACTTCCGCGTGCTGACGCCGACCCAAGGTGAGCCGCGCAGCAGCAGCAGCCTGCGCTTCCGAGTCACTGACACCGCCGCGCCGCGCCACGCCACGCCATGCTCGACGGGCTGCCTACGCCGCCGATCACAGGCGCGCGGGGCGGCATGGAGACTGATTACGACACCAACAGTGCTGTCTCTCATTCACTGCGCGGCGCGCCGTAGAGAGAGAGAGAGCGCCGTCCGGAACCAGCACCACCACGGCCACGTCGTCTTCGTCGTCGCGGGGGCCGGCGGCGCCGCGCACACGTGAGCCGTGTTGGAGGAGGTCGCCCGGGCCGTCCTGCTTATCGCAGAGCCAAAAACCAGGCGGCGTCCGCCTCCACCACAACAAGGCTGCTATCACGGAGCCCGGGCATGCCGGGCCAGGCCAGGCCGGGCCAGGCCGGGCGTGCGAGGAGAAAGAAGCGGCAAACAGACTGACCTCCAAGTGCTTGGCCCGCTTATCACACACACACACACAGCGGCAAGAATAGACACCGCCATCTGCCTTTATTTGACTGTCCGTTTTACGAGCCTCATTCTACCCGCTGACCCCGACCATTTTTCTATCCCACTGCGGAATTAGTAGTGCAGCTTATCGCGGCAGCATGCGTCGGCCGGGCGCGGGCCGCGTGGCCTGGCCTGGCCGGAGACGGGGGGCGCCACCACCCACCACAAGGAGCAGGCCGGCTGGCCCAACGCGACAATCCACACGGAGTAAAACGCACATATTAAACAAAGGCCGTCCAATTACTAACCCCGAGACGATAACCCGACCAACCAACCCCTTCCTTCCCTCCCTCCGGCCCGCCACGTCGCCGACGGGCAGAGAATTGGGGGGAAAAAAATAAAAATAAGGTTGTTATCTCCGCGAGTATGCGCACAATGAAAGCGCGCGATGCTGCACAGGCGTCGAAAGGAAAAGTACTAAACCGATTGTGCAATCCAGTAAAGCACATGCATGTAGACAGAGGCGCCTATCTCGGGGCGCGCAGCCCCCCCTTTTTTTTTTTTATCCCCAGTGGCCCCCTCCCCCGGCATCCCCGTACACCCGCGGCCCCGCTGAGTCACCAGGTGCGCAGTCCGCTAAGGAGGGACCCTTGGTAAATTAGGCTCCCCCCTCCCCTCCCAACAGCAACACCTTTCGACTGCGGCGGCCAAGAGACGTCAGCGTACAGGGCAGGGGCACCACTAAGCACGCCGTCGAACACATCCCCGACGAGAAGCCTCTTGACTGACAGCAGGCCGATTCACACAGTGTTCCCTCGAGCGCGAGAGAGACAGAGCGCCTGCCTGCCTGCCAGAGGCTGCCTGCTTGATTGACTCTGAGAGCAAGGGAATGCGAACCGGTGCAGATGGTCGGCGTTATCATTGTCTTAGTCACGGCTCGGTGGCAGCCAGCATGACAGCGCGGCGTGGGGGAGGAGGCATTGCTTCTCCGCGGCAAGGTCATGCCGCCAGCAGGGGGCGGCGGCCCGTCCAACAAAACAAACCTGGCCGTCCGCGACTTTCGAAACCGCCAGACTCGAATCGGGTCGGCCTTCGCGATTGCACACAACATTTAATGCCGTTTCGAGAGCATCTCTGGGGCATTGCTTCCTGCTGGCTGCATGCCTCGCCGCGGCGGCCGCGGCCCACACGTCCGCGTCCTGCCGACGCGGCCCACTGTGCAGCCCACAAGCGCATTCGACTGCATTTCTAAACCGGCCCGGCGCGGCACGGCGCGGCGCGCAGGCCGGATAAAACCGTGTCGCCCGCCCTGCAGCTACCCACCACCCACCTCCACGATAAAGGGCCAGGAACGGATCAGACTGAGCGGATAAGAAACCAGACAGCGATGCCGGGCTTCGAACTCAGGACCATTAGGTTCTCCGTCTGCCTACAGCCTCCGTGCGAGTTGGCCCAGGACTAACTTCCTGCGTTGATGGAGAGATGGGTCGTGACGTCAGTGACTGTGACCGGCCGGCACGGTCCAGCAGCGCGGCCTGCATCGCCAAGGCCAGGGCGCGGAGCTCCCAGTGTAAATCCCTAAGCCTAGGGGGCCGGCTACAAGCAACAGGCGGGCCGCGTCACGTAGGCAGGCCACGTTAGCCCTTCTCCAGCCAGGCCCTAGCCAGGCCGGCCGTGCGAGAGAGACAGACAGTGTGCTGGAGCGCGTGCCACTCATCACGTAGCCACGGGCCGGGCCGCGGGGAGGGAGTCTCACCCCCACCCCTTTCCCCGAGCAATGTTTTCACCGATTTTGCCGTTTTGACCCTCCGGCATCCGAGCGCAACTCATCACGTGTCGCTGTGTAAAGGCCCGGCCGTTGGCCCAGCGGACCGCGTCCCCTTTCACGAACTCCGGCTCTGTTTGCCCGCTGCCCGCGCTAACACACACTCCAGCCAAGGGTTTGGCGAAAAATAACTTGCGCCTGTTTGGGCTCCACGCGTTTATCTTGGCGACCAAGGGCCGCGCCGCCACCACGACGCGGGGCTGGCTTTCACTCCCTCCTCGGGGACGGTCCCCGAGGCCGCGGCGGGCAGCCCGCGCTGGCAGCAGTCCGACGTCGCCCGTCCAGCAGGTAGAGCGTCCTCTCACTCGGCTCGGCGGCTAGGCGGCTCCAACCACACCCCGGTCGTAGCGGGCCGCGAGGAAGGCGAGGCTCGCAGACCAAAACACTGGATCAACATTCCAATTTTATGGAAACCTCGCGTCGCCGGACTCGAGGTTTACGGGTGCTGCGTCCGAGGGTTCGACGCGCCGGCGCCCCGCCCAGCCGCTGCCCCACTCGCCCAATTTCCTTTCCGCCAGCCTGGCAGAAAAGCTCGCGACGCTTTTAGAACCGCGAGCGCGAAACGCGGAGGCGGCGGCGCGGCCGCGACGAGATCGCCGCCAGATTCATTGAACCCGCGAGCGGAACACGGCCGCACAGACGAGGCAGGCAGCCCCGCCGCGAGGGGGGCCGCGGAGGTCACACGGCCCCACCACGGCACCGCGGCCACCGTCCCACCGGCCACGGGCGCAGCACCGCGCTTGCACGTGACGAACAGGGCCTCGACGGCTACGGCCGGCGCGCGCACAGCATGCGTGCCGCGCCGTCGTTACATCACCTTGCCGTCGGACGGCCACGACCACGACCACGCGGTGTGCGGACTGGGCCACGCATCCGTGTGATTGTCGGCAACGTCGCGGTGACAGAACCACGCGTGACGCGTGTCAAACGCGACGGCGGCCACGGGCACGCGGCGCGGGTTGGGGCAGGTCGCCGGCAGGGCTCGCAACGCCCTCCTGCCGCGCATCGCCGCACCCCATTCAGCACACAGGTCTCTAGTGACCGTGCGGCCCGGCCGACGACAAGCTGCACCTCACCAACGCCACAAAGCACACGACAAACTATCGACAAGGTTGGAAGGGGCGAGTTGTCTCCCCGCTTGACACTTACCGGCGGGTTTAGTCCAAGCGGCTGCTTGGCGAGGAAGAGGGCCTGCTGGGCACTCCACTTGTGACACGCAAACCTCGCACTGAGAGTGAGTTTCAGTCAGTAAAGTCGGCTGTCACTTGGAGCCGACTTTGACAAAGTTTGTTCCAAAAAGTTTCTGATCCTTCCGGGTTTCACTGCTTGTTGATGTTGTTTATCTTGGGAGCGGCGTTGTTGCTTGCGGCCTCAGGAGAACATCCCGGCGTGGGGGGATGGCGTCGGGGTCCTAGTTGACGGACGACGGCTCGGTGTTGTGTACCGACGTAGGCACGATGCCTCCCTGCCGCCAACTCCGCAGCCTCGCTCACGCTCTCACTGACTGTCTGCTCAAACTGGCTTCTGGGACCGGCACCGACCCGGCGCCCGGCCCGGCCGCCGCTAGCCGCCGCGCCTTGCCGCTTGGTGTCGCCGTCCGCCGCAGGGGGCGCTGGCGTCGCCGCGTTAGTTCGAAGCGCTGTGCAAGCAAGCCTGCATGTGCAGTGGTAGATGCTCCTGGCGTGCACCTGCACGGCAGACGCCTAGGGGCTGTTTGAGTTCTACAAGCCGTTTCGCTTGTTGTTTTTGTTTTTGTCGTTTTGGTTCAATTGTACCGCGCGTGGCGGGCGCCGGTTCACTGCAGTTTCGCAACTGGGGCGTGACTGCAAAATTGAAACAGCCTCGGGGACTTCGCCCGCCTCTGCTCGTTCGCGATAAATGGCGCTCCAGTTTCAATGATACGCCCGTCGTTCTACACCTGATATCCGCGAGACGTGTGATGTGCTTTAAGTGTATCATTCTTTTTTTTTTTCGGCGATTTTTGTGACAGTGTGTATGTTACTTGACGAAAAAAAATCGTTTTTTTTAAAAATTGAACTATACTCGCGTGCCCGGGTCACTCGATCGTCTGCTCCAGAAGAGACGAGGTGGTATGCCGGGTGGCACCCCCACCCTCCGTCCAGGGACCGTTTTGGCCGGGCGACTGGAGCGACCACGATGCGACCCTTGCCTTGGTGTTGTTTTGGTGGCGAGCCGATAACGGGTGCCTCTCGTGGGTGCATGCGTGAGCCGTGCCGTGCCGCAGCGCGGCGTGGCTTCCCGCGAACTGCATCCCTCAGGGACATCCCGGCAGGCTGGCTCGCTCTTCGCACTGCAGGAATAACAGCGTCGGTTCCTTGGCCAGGTCAGCCGGGGGGAATTCCCTGTACGCGGCAGGCAGCCACGCGGTTGGATCGGAGCAATCTGGACCAAAGGATTGGTCGGCAGGGCCTCGAAACATGTCCGAAATGATGATGCAACGGCAGATACGGGGTGAGGCCTTTTCTCTCGAGACGCCACGCGCGAGTTCCTGGTCCGGCCGGCAAGTGTCGCTGCATGTCGATGCACTGTGCGCGCCGCTAACCTTGGGACCCTTACAGCATCAAGCGAGCCGTTGGTGAAAATAATAAAAAATCGCGACAGATTGACGTCCGTGCGACCTGCGTGGCCTCCTCCCTGGCGACGTGTCCGAGTGCATTTGCGTCTATGGTTGCAACAGCCGCCACAGCCAAGCTGCCTTTTCGAATTTTCCCGCTGCCGTTGCAACCCGGGCGCGGATTGCAAGACGTATTGCGGGTTGCACGCATTACATAATAGAGGGACTTGCAGCCCGCCCCGCCCCGCCCCGTGTGTTGTGTTTGGCGGTGCGCTGGCCACGTGACCCCGTTCTGCAACCGCTCGGGAATGAATACTGTACACGCCCTTCCCCCTTCCCCCTTGCTGCGCTGCGCTCTTCCTCGAGGCGCCATGCTCCGGCAGCCTGATTGAAGCACGTCATCGGCTGCCTCCGCGGCTGCCTGCATCGCCACTGCATCGCCCGCCCCGTGCGGCCGCGAGAGAGACAGACCGCTGCTCGGAATCGGCGTGGCCGGCGTGGCCTAGCCTAGCCGCCTCGGCCTGAATGCAGCACTTTGGTCGCCTAGCGAAGGCAGGCAGGTCCGACTGCTCGCCGCTCCGCCGTGCCGCCGCTCCGCTACGCTCTGCCGACCGGCCGCCCCGCCTCGCCGCGCTCACGTGCACCGCGGCGGCCAGCCAATGGCGGCCGTGGGTGTGGCTCGTGATCGGCCGGCCGGCCAATGGGGGGCGGCGCCGCGGCGGCTGGCGGGCTGCTGGCGCGGAGCTGACGGGCGCCTCGCCTCCGCCGCTCCGCGCTCCGCCTCGCTCTCGCCAGCTCTCGCCCGGCTTGGCGACCGGCAAATGTTTGAGCATCCACGCCGCGCCGCGCAAAGCCCAAGAAAGTGTGCGGCACAGACTTTACTACTGGCGCGGCGTGGCTTCGTCGCCCTGTCTCCCTCGCACTGCGCGGCCCCCGTTGGTGCGAGCGGGACGGCGTGGCGCGCACTGTGTGCCCTTCACAACCAAGCCCAACTTGACGGAGAAGTGCCCTGGCAGTCACGCGCCCGCCCGCGTGCCCACTGCCTGTTCCTTTGAAATTTCTGCGTCGATAAGATGGGCGCGGATAAGGGCGCCGGACTTGCCGGGTAAGAGCGTGCGAGGAAAAAAAAATGATGAGTACGGCCGCTAACGCAAACCATCCCCCTTCCTGACGGACTGCAAAAAGACTGGCTGAAACATACGCGCCGGCTACGCGCTACGCCCGGTGCAGTGAGTAGTACTCCATGGCGAGCCATTGGAAAGGGGCAAGGGGGAGGGGGGGGGGGCTCGCAGCCTCGTCAGGCGCCCCCTCCTCCCCCTTCCCCCCTCGCCCGGAGACTTCTCAATGGCGGTACACACTCTCGGCTAGGCGAGGGTGGAACTCGAATTTCTTGGGCGGTTCGCTCAAAACTGTTTATCGTTATTTTGTTTTCAGCAGCCCAGCGGGTTTCCCGTGGCCGTGGCGAGTTCAATACCCCTGACCACGCCACCTACTCTGATGCACAGCGGAAAGCGGATCAAAGAGTTTCAATTTTTATTTTATTTTTTTAAACGGTATATCTGGACAGGAGAACCCCAAACCTTTGGTTGCCAGCAGAGCAAGAGCAACGTGTCTTTGTTGGCGGGGCAAACGGTCCATGTTGTCACCGCAAACCTTTCGATAATTTGACTCTGCTGCCCAACAACCCTGCTTGCCCGTCGCGTCACGTGTTGGCCCGCATGCCGGCTACCCGTTCCCGCAGTCCCCGCACCGGGAGCAGCTCGCCAGAGTGATGGCGAGGTGGCGGGGCGCTAGCTGTAAACGACCTCCTCGCGGCCCCGCCACCACTGCCGCATGTTATTGTTCCGATAGCGATCCCACTTTCAGAGCGATAGAGGAAGGACCAACCGATCAGCGCAAAGTATTTCTGTCTCCGCCCTCCCCGCGCCCCGGCCGGCGCGACGGCGGCATTGTCAGTGCCTTCTCGATGTCGACATGCGGCCTGCCTGCGGGGGAGGGCGGCCGCGTCCAGTCCGTGTTTCGGTTTATTGTACCCGGCGACCCTCACCCTCGGCGGCCGGCGCGGCATTGACACCATAACATACCGGCGCTATCAGGTGCTGGCCCGGCGCCTCAACGCGATCGCTTATTCAAATTGCGACTTGCCGCGATTATTTTTTTTTCGGTGCGAATTAAAAGTCTAGTCCTCTAGAAGGACAACACTACCTGTCGACTCGGAAAAAAAGTGTGCCTGTTAATCAGGCGATTGGTACCTAACTGGTGTGCAATCCACGCCCCGTATCGAATCGCCTCCTCCCCGGTCGCTATGGCCTCTATCCCGCGGGAAGGAGAACGAGGGGGTAATAAACGATGACCGCCAGAGGACGGAGCGGGATGGCCGTTCTATCCAGGGCCCCTGTGGCAAGGCGCGGGGGAGATTGGATATTGCAGCAGCCGACAGGCAGGCTTGGCAAAGCCAACGAACCCTAGAGGCGCCGCTCCGTTTAAAACGGTGCTCATCGTTTGTCCGACCTGGCCACATTTCACCTGCCCGTGAATCGGCTGAAAATTTTGTCCGACCTTCGTTTTGTCCTTTTTGATGGTTTGAACCGCACTTGATCGGGTGATCGATTCCCCGTTCTTCCAAACCTTTTTTTAATGTCTTTTCTAGTGCGGCTCAGACCATAGACGCACCATAGACGACCAATGCGGCTCGTCTGGGCGGCCTGTCGGCGCGGGGCCGCGGGGAGGAGGTCATCGAGCTCGACTTAAGCCGAGAATCGCGCATCGGTTTAATTTGCGGTGTGGGCTTCCTCCTGATAGAACAGAACGAGGGCGGTGCGATGTGGGGACGTGTCGATGCTAATGCCGCCGCGGGCCATGGCTCGCC
Source organism: Stenchaetothrips biformis (assembly GCA_030522485.1). NCBI lineage: Eukaryota > Metazoa > Arthropoda > Insecta > Thysanoptera > Thripidae > Stenchaetothrips > Stenchaetothrips biformis. Next base: position 10,485,959 of record CM060095.1, on the reverse strand, counting down.
GATTGTAGATAGTGCCGACAGGTAGGCAACCCAGCGGACTAAAAGAAGGCCCAGGGACGCAGGGCATTCCGCGGGGACTTGCCATTGTACCTCCCTCTCTCTCTCTCTCTCTCTCTCTCTCTCTCTCTCTCTCTCTCTCTCTCTCTCTCTCTCTCTCTCTCTCTCTCTCTCTTTCGTGCGAGAGAGACGGAGGGGCGCGCCGAGCGACGCTCTGCCATGCAATGCGTCCGTCCGGCCGCGTATCGCGGAGAAGGAGAAGGAGAAGGAGAAGGAGAAGGAGAAGGAGAAGGAGAGTCTCCACGCGCGAAAATCGGGCAAAAGACGGAATATGGCTGCGATGACTTTGATGCGACTTTATCGAACTTGTGTGTAAGAGAGCAGGCGTCTTTGTTTTTGTGTCTCCTCGCGTAATAACCTTCCCCCCCGCTGGGGTGAAACGGACCGCGGGGCGGGGCGGGGCGGGGCGGGGCGGGGCGGGGCGGGGCGGGGCGGGGCGGGGCGGGGCGGGGCGGGGCGGGGCGGGGCGGGGCGGGGCGGGGCGGGGCGGGGCGGGGCGGGGCGGGGCGGGGCGGGGCGGGGCGGGGTCGGCCGAAGAAGAAGAGAGGGAAAGAAATCTGCGGTCTAAGGGAAACGAGAATAACACAGAAAAAAGAGGAGGGTACTTGGTTATCCAGCTTTCGCTCATGTTGTCGAGAATGCGCTTTTCGCTACACAACAACGGAAAAATATCACATTTCGTCGAGGTAATGTTTTTATATGAAAGACGTCAATAGGTTTTTTTTTTTGATTTTTTTTTTTTTGCTGAAACTTGAAACCACATTGACACAACTGAGACTTTATTTTATTTGTAATTTTTTTTGACCACAGAGATGCTACTTAGATTTTGGTCCTTCTGCTGGTCTGATTCTATGCAACAAAAAGTCATTAAAGAAGGAAGCGGCGCACACACACACACACACACTCACACACACAAGGCATGGCCCTTCCCCACGCCCCCATCATCGTCCTGCACTGCCTGCAGGGCAGGCAACCCAACCGACAGAGACAAGGACCGGTGCGCCGGGAGGGCGGGCCACCCATCCGCCGCCGCCACGGCGCCGCGCCGCGGACGCTGCGCCTGCCAGGCTGCGTGAGGCAACCCAACCTGCGCTTCCAGGTGCACGGCAACGCCCGCGCGCTCTGGCGGCTAGTCGTGTAACCGCGTCGGGCGTTAGGCCCCGCGACTGGCCGGCGAGCCCCCTCCCCCCGCGTCGAGTGCGCGCTGACGGCCAACGCGACGCCGAATTGGGGTTTGGACGGCGATGACGACACCGGAGGGCGCCCTGGAGGGCGGCCCCGCGCAGGGAACGCTGACGGGGACCTCTGGGGGCGACCAGGGCCCCGCCGGGGGCGGCTGTGGGCAGTGGGGCCTCGACGAAGCTTGCCTCTCGCGGGCGACTTCGCGGACTCTGTCGGTACATATAGCCGCGTCGCGGTGCAGTATGTCGGGTCCGCTGCCACTCGCTCGCTAGAACACATTCGATTATCGTATCGCTCCCGATGTGACTATCCACTACCACTGACTCCAATCAATCCTTCCTCGAGCAAGTGGCGACTTTGACCTTTTGGGGCGTGTGCGCGTCGGAATCAGCGCAACTCTGGACGAGGTGCCCGCAGCAATCGCTGAGTGTCCCTTAAGTTATTCTCAAGTTTGGCGCTGATTTTTTTTTTTTTATTTTTTTTCAAAAAAAAAATTTACAGGATTAACTTTAGACACACATTAAGTATGTCCATACTATACATTTTTTCCAACAATTTTTTTTAAAATAAAAATTTATTTTCACGCCCGGCGGCGGCGTGACATTGATGCTAGCCTTTGCGGCTGGCGCAGGCCACGCAGGCCGGCGGCAGTAAAGCCAGCGAAGCGCCAACACGTCTGCCAACTGCTGCACCGCACTGCACCGCACTGCACCGCACTGCACACCGAACCGGATTATTATTGCACGCCGGGCCTGCCAACTGTTGGTCGCGCGAACTACTAGAAGCCGGCAGCAGCAGCAGTGTCGCGGTGCTCGCCGGCCGGCTGTTCTGCCTAATGGCTGTCCGCGAGTGCGAGAGAGAGACGCCGCGACGGCACGCTGTTGTTGTTGAACAGGCCGCCGCCGCCGCCGCCGCCGCCGGCCAAATAACCAAGACGTCTCTCCTCTTCCCGAGAGAGAAGCAGTGGGGCCTCTTGGATCCGCGGCGCTCACCTTGTTGCTGTTTCTGAAGCGAAGTTTTTCTGAAAGTTTCGCTCCTGGAGCGCCTGCGGTGAACCGGGCGACCGGCCTGCGCGACGCGCCTGCGCGCCGCGTTGCCTACCCACCACTTCGCAGGCGCTAGGCTAGCTTTTTAGGCAAACCGCGGTGTTGTGTGTCGTCGCGAAAAGAGGACAACAACAACAAAGACCGCCAACACTGACACCACGCGGCGCGGCCAGTGACGCGGTCAGGAGGCAGTGGCAAAGCAAAGGAAAAGCTGGAGAAGCCAATTGAAAGCAGCGCGGCCACTTGCCGACTCACAGTGCGCAGGCAGAACAATGGCACTGCCCCGCGGCCCCGCCGGGCCGGGCCCCGCGCAGACACACACTTGCTTCAGAGAATCCCGGCCGGATTTCGCACCTGCGTCCGGACTGCTCGGCGCAGTGCTTTACCTGCCTAAGGTGCTGCCACTGTGCATAAAGTGGTACTGCCTCGGCCACAAATCAGCACCACAGCCGTGCTGCCCCGTAACTCCCACGTACTATACTCCCCTCCCTGCTGCGGGAGCGCCCCGTCTCGCTCGCACTCCCGTGGGGCGTGGCGTGGGGTGCGAGGGAGACGGTGACGACCCCTGGGGCCCAGGCCGCCCCGCCCGCACTGCCCGCGCTGCGCGCGCTGCACCGCCGCGGGCGGCCACCGCTCACACGCCCACCACGCACGTCAAGCGAGCAGGCGGTAGCTGCGCGAGTGTAGTCCCCCGCGTCGCCCTTTTGCACGGCGTTTAGAGGCGAGGTGGCAAGATGAGCTCCTAACAGAGAGTGGTAATTGAACCGGACTGCCCCGACTCGGGAAGGTCGCCGCCGGGAAGCGCCCCCCCCCCCCCCCGGCGCCTCTGTCTGTGCTCGGCGTCTGCAGTCCACGACGGGCCTCTCGAATCGAACACACGAGGGTACCAATCGATTGCTCTCGAAACGACGAGTCCATTGACACCCTCACGCGTTCGATTCGGGGCCTTATTTGGCGAAGCCGAAGGTGTCTAGACTCCTGGTGGGTCTGGCCTGCTGGGGGGCGCGGCGCGGCGGGCGGCATTGTTTTAAAGTGTTTCCGGTTCGGGCCACCGGCGCACTGCTCGCGTTTGCCGCCCTTTTTACGAGCGACTTTAGCCGCTCTAATCGCAGGCCGGCGCGGCAAAGAAGCTGCCCGCCGCCATAAAACACCTCCGACAGTCTGCCTGTCTGCCTGTCCGTCCACCTGTCTGCCTGCCCGCCTGTCCAGCGGTCACTCTCACTCTCTTCGCAGCCACTTTGGCAGCGCCCCGGCCTTCTAGTGTGAACAATTGATAAGTTGGCAGTTCGCCGCCACACTGCAAGCGGTGGCCGTGAAATCGCTCATTTTCTGGCATTATTTAGAGTGCACAATTCATCGTTTCGACGCTGACTATTTTTTTTTTCACGCGTGAGAAATATTCTTGCGTCTGGGAAGGCCAAACTTAAAATCGAGACATCAGTGAAAATAAAGACTTTATTGCAGGAGTTTGTAAGTACATTGCGCGCGTCACATACATATCTCTATCGTCCCCGTCAAACCCTTTTCACAAAGGTGCGTATAAAACAATAAATAACAAAATAAATAAGGATTCCAATCAAAAAGAGTGAAACAAACTTAAATAAGACTGACCTCGTGGCCGCGGCCGAGCGACACGGCGTCCAGTGGCGCGGCCGTCCGCCCTCGCGGGCCGCTTCTCTTTTTCTGCCTCACTTCACTGCCGTCGGCATGCTAACAAGGAGGTCCAGCGCCAGTAGAACAGCCCGACCCACGCCAGCCCAATTTCACGGCAACCAAACCAAAAAGCACTGGCACTGTCCGGATTCGAACCCCGGCCCAGGGTATTGGGACGCACTAGTCCAGCAGGTCGACGAGGGCGGTGATGTAGGTCTGGGCCATCTGCAGCGTCTCGTACTTGGACAGCTGGCGGTCGCTGCCCAGCGAAGGGAGGTGCGTCCGGAGGCGGTCGAAGGCCGTGTTGAGGTTGAGCATGCGGCGCCGCTCCCGGGCGTTGGCGGCGAGGCGGCGTCGCCGCTGCACGACGGTGGTGACGCCGCCGCCGTCGCCGCCCGCGCGCCCGCCCGCCGCGTCCGAGTCCGGGCTGGCGCTGGCGTCGTCCGCGTAGTCGACGCCGTCCTCCGGGGCGTCGGCGCTGTCCTCCGGGGTGGCCGGTCCGGTCCAGTAGCACGCGGGTGGGCCCGGCAGCCGCGGCAGGTTGCCCAGGCTCCGGGCGGAGGGGCCCTCCAGGCAGTGCATCCTTGCGAGCCGTGAACGCGAGTGGCCGTCAGTGGCGGTCAAAGTCATAGCGCACGCACCGCGCTGCAGCCGGGCGGCGTCCGTCGGGGCCGACCAGGCCGACCAGGCAAGGGAGGGGGTAGGGCACGCGCCCCGCCAACCTCATCGCAAATTTATCTCCAGTTCGACGACGCGGCAAACTTGCATTCTTTTTGCTTTTCACATTGCAGTTCGCGCACGCGCCACAGGCTGGAGGCCCTCTGCGGAGAGTCGCGCTGGTCGCGCCGCCCCCGCGCACTGCCACGGCCACCGGCCGGCCGCCGGCTTGCCGCGTATCAAAATGATTGCACCACGTGATTTAAAGTGGCCCAGTTCCTATTCGGGGCGACGCGAGCGGGGCTCCTTCCGTCTTCGTCCTTCTGCAGGCCGGCCCGAGCGGCGTTCATCCGTCTCTCTCGCACTCGTGGGGGCGTGCCACCGTGGCGCGAGAGAGACAGGGCGATGGAGCTCTCGGCCTGCTGGACACCAATAGGGCTGCCGGCCAGAGGCCTCGACGTGCTGGGGCACGGTGCTGGCAGTCCTGGCCGCGTTGCGGGCCGCAGGGGCCGCGGAGACAGCGGGGCTCGGCGCTGCGCGGGGTGGAGGTCGTGGAGGTGCGGCCATGGAGTTCGACGAGGCCCTGGAGAGGGTGGGCACCTTCGGCCGCTTCCAGTGCCTCAACTACGCCCTGCTGCTGATGCCCGTCGCGCACACCGCCATCTACATGATGACCCACATCTTCGCGTCCAGGGACCTGCCTTACAGGTAAGGGCTGGAGGGGGTGCAAAGTGATTCTGTAAACGGCGTGACTGCACCGGCAGGTGCTTCGTGCCGGAGTGCGACGGCGGTGCGTCCCCGGAGCTGGACGCGGCGTGGCTGGCGTGGGCCGTGCCGCCCAGCCAGGTGCCGCGACCCTGGCCCTCCAACCAGCGGCCGCCGGACACCTGCCTGCGCTACGCCGCCGACCCCGCCGGCCAGGGCTGCTGGCCGGAGACCTTCATCACCACGCGCACCGAGACGTGCCACCGGTGGGTGTTCCCGCAGCACGACAAGACCCTCGTGTCGGAGGTGAGGCCGGCGGCAGCGCTGCTCTGCTTCGCGTCGTCGCGGCGGAGTCTGACGCGCACCTCTTGCCCACCAGTTCAACATCACGTGCGCGGAGAACCGCTGGAAGCTGACGATGGTCGGCTCGATCAACTTCCTGGGTCAGCTGATGGGGATGCCGTTCGGGGGAGTGTTCTCGGACAGGTAACGCGCGCCGCCCCCGACAACACCCGTCTCAAACAACAACAACAAGATCGATAACGGTCCAGGTTCGGGCGTCGCGGGCTGCTGCTTATCACCGTGCCGCTGTCCTGGGCGAGCGGCATGGCGCGCTCCTTCGCACCCAACTACACCGTGTTCCTGGTCTTCGAGCTGCTGGACGCCTTCATCGCGGCGGGCATCTACAGCGCCTGCTTCATCCTCGGTGGGTCTTTTTTTTTTTTTCCAGCCAAATATTTTTTTGTTTTTTTTTGGCCCGAGAGAACTTTTCTGCCTAGACTGAGCGACAAGCCACTGTTCGGGATGAGACCTGGCGATGACACAACCGGTGAAGGTCATCTGGTTGGCGGTGGGTTGCAGGCCGCCGCGTCGGTCCAGCTCGCTGTCTCTCTCGCACTGTTGGGGCGTGCCGCACGAGTGCGAGAGAGACGGAGCGACACGTCCACTGTGCGCGGGTCCGCGGGCCAACTGCAGCCGCAAGGACGCCTTCAAGGACGCTGTGTTGCAGGCGTGGAGCTGATGGCCGGGCAGCAGCGCGTGGTGGGCAGCTCGCTGGTGGCTAGCTTCTACTCGCTGGGCTGCGCCTTCCTCGGCGCCGTGGCCTGGTGGCAGCCGGACTGGCGCTGGCTCACCAGGGTGGCCTACGCGCCAGCGGGGCTGTCCATAGTGGCCGTCTGGTACGACACGACCCGCCCCGCACAACAAGCCGCAAGCCGGCCGCTTTTGGACTGTACTGTACCCTTGCCGCAGGTTGCTCCCCGAGTCCGTGCGCTGGCTCCTGTCTCGGAACCGCATCGCGGACGCGCAGGCCGTCCTCAAGAGGGTGGCCGCCGTGAACGGCGTGCCCCTGGCCGCGCCGCTGCCCCTGCGCAGCCCCGACGCCCCCGCCGGGGTAAGCGCCCCTTCGGCCCCTTCCCAGTAATCAAAGCGACCCATGCTGACCACGGTTTCCGCCACTAGGACGCGAGCTCCGTCGCCTCCACAGACACAGCGGCGCGACAATGTAAGCACACCGAAAATAAGTAGTAATAAATAATAATAAATAATTAACTGACCCGTGTGTGTGTGTGTGTGTGTGTGTGTGTGTGTGCGCAGCGACCGAGTGGCCGGTGCTGCAGGTGATCCGGTCCAGGCTGCTGCTGCGCCGGCTGTTCCTCACGGCCATGCTGTGGTGAGTAGCAGCGCGCTCTACGTGGTTAGGTTGCCTCCCTCACCCACGCACTCACCGGCCGTCCGCCCCCAGGGTGGTCAACTCGTTCGTGTACTTCGGGCTGGCGTTGCGCTCCGTCGCCCTGGCCGGCGACCTGCACCTCAACTTCATCCTCGCCGCCCTCGTCGAGATCCCCTCCTACGTGTTCGCGTGGTTCCTGTCGGAGCGCTGGGGCCGTCGCGTCAGCGTGAGCGCGTCCCTGGCGCTCACGGGCTGCTCGCTGCTGGCGTTCCTCGTGCTGCCCGCCGGTGCGTCCTCTGTCTCACTCGCACTCATGGGGCGCACCGGTGCGGGGGTGACTCTACTCTGTGACTCGCAGGCCTGCTGCCGCTGCAGCTTGTCCTGTACCTGACCGGCAAGCTGGCCATCACGGCCTCCTTCACGGTGCTCTTCGTCTTCACGGCGGAGCTGTTCCCCACCAACGCGCGCCACTCCATGATCGGCGTGTGCTCGACCATCGGCCGCGTGGGGTCCACGCTGGCGCCGCAGACGCCCCTGCTGGTGCGCACGGTGTGCCGACGGCGCCAACTCCTTGAGCGGTCCCATAGCCCTGACGGTGTCCTTCCTCCCCTTCCGCAGGAGGTGTTCTTCTGGGGCATGCCCATCTTGCTGTTCGGGCTGATGAGCGTGGGCGGCGCCTTCCTGGCGCTGCTGCTGCCCGAGACTCTCAACAAGGCTCTGCCGGACAACGTGACCCAGGCCAAGGCGGTGGGCAGAGTGCACCGCAAGCCGCCGCCCTGCCACGTCAGCATCTGAAGCAGCCGCCCCGTGGACATCGGCGCGCTGTCTCCGTCGCACTCAGCGCCTCGAGTGCGACAGAGACAGCGTGACGGACCGCTCGCGGCAGATGAGCGCGATACGGCGGAACCGGAAGTAGTCGCCCCGGCCGAGTCAGTGACCGCCGCACTCGAGGGGGAAACAACTGGCCAAAACTATGTACACCAAAAATTTAAATTTCAAAACATTTCGAAAAAGTTGAAAAATTTGAAAATTTTTGAAGATTTATCGTAAAAAATAATGAAAAATTTCCAACAAATTCACAAAAATTTTAAAGGATTGGGAAAAATTTGATTATTTTGAAAATTTTGGCAATTTAAAAAAAAATTAATTTTCCAAAAACTGCAAAAATTTCTGAAATTTTTTAAAATTTTAAACAATTTTATGAAATTTTGTAAAACGTACACAAAAATTTTTGAGTTGTTTCCCCCTTGGCACTCCACTACTCGCGGCGCCGCGGCGGTGCACCGGTGTCTTGGCTCCTGGAAAATAAAGAACTGCAACCCAACGCCCTCTGGTTTTCACTCGCACCCTCTCCGTTGCGGATGAGGCATCACGAAGCGAAAACGACACGAGCTTTGGGGCTTTGAACACGGGTGTAGGTTGGTGCGTCCGGGGTGCTATTCGGTTCGTTATTTTTAGACACCCTTCGGCGCGTTGGGCCACCGTGGGCCTGCGGCTTCGCGACACGCTTAGAAGCGCCCGGAGCGCCGGAGTCGAGGTGAACCTGTCCGTCCGCCCGGAGCAGCACGGAGCAGCCCGGAGCCACCGAGTCCCGTTTGGGGGCACCACCGCGGAACCTTCGAGAAGACAAGACCGAAAGAACAAGAACCCCCACTCTGTCAGCGAGCAACAAAGCTAAGGACTCCGATCAAAATACGACGACGAAACGCGGAAAATGAAGAATACAGCGGCTGGGTAATTCCCTATGGGTGGGTGTCTTCCCCGCGCGGCGGCCGGTGACCCCCTCCCCCCGCCCTCCCCCGCCCTCCCCCGCCCTCCCCCTTCCCCGTTCGGCACCGCTCGGGCGCCTTCGGACGTGGAGCGCAGCAGTCGTTCGGGTGGCTTCGGCTTCGGTGCCAACCCGAGTACAGTCAGTTTCAAGCTCCCGATCCGTTGGCAGACCCGACCCGACACCCTACATTCTTCCCCCGCACAGATCCACAACACATCACCGTATTTGAAACAGCTGATTCCGGTCGGGTCTACGACGCATCCCTGCAACATATTGGGATCGGTGCCGCCACCCCCGGCCGCCCAGTGTTCCAGTCTCCTGCTTGGCCGTCCGGGCAGGGTCCCCGTTAACCTCGACTCGACTTGACGGGCAGCGCTTACGTATCCCAAAAAATGACTCGTAAGTAGGCCTTTGTGTTTGGAGGCTCCCTGGGCTGTGGCTCCGCGACCTGGGCACGTCCGATTCTAGTGTCGCGTCGCTGCCACTCGCAACCAGAACGAATCCAGCGAGCGGCCGCGTCCATCTAGCGGCCAGCTTCTAGAAACTTCCACAATCCAGCTCACATCTTGCCCAGGTGTTGCCTGCAGCTCTGTCCCCGTTCTAGAGGATGTTTGCCAACTGCCTTCCCTTAAACATTTAGCTATGTCTTGTAAAATGCACCCTTATCTCGAGCATAAATGTATGAAGGTTATTCTCATTTAATGTTAGAGTGCAGGGAGTTGTTCTGTATTTCTTTGTTTGCTGTATGGCGATAGAGTGTTTGATTTATGGAGGGTGAATCTTATCTTTCTTCTCCAATAGCTTACTGGTGGGTTTCGAGCATGTCCTTGGTCCTTGAATACAACTTTTTGTTGATTTTAGTCCATGAATATTAATGGCTGAAGCCATCGGGCAGTATTCAATTCATCCTCTTTCCGTATCTGCCAGTTTCCTCTTTCGTGCCTCACCTGGATTCTTCTCTAGTATTGTATATTCATAGAGTGTTTCCACTTTTCCAGGTGGTAACCAGCGTGAATTGGCTCGTGCCAAGAATCAGAAGAAGCAGCAGGCAATGGCTAAGTCTAAAGGATCAGACGATGGAATGACACTCGAGCAGAGAAGACACAGGCAAGTAATAACATGAAGGAATCATCATCATTCTTATTGAATCAACTGTAATATATGAAAGTGTTTTACTTATCTGAAATTTTAATCTTAAAGGGACGCTGAACTTATGAGGGAAAAACAGAAAAAGAAGGACGAACTTGCAGCAGCAAAAACCGCTCAAGCAGCTAAATGAAGCATGTTTTAAAAAATTATGTAACAAAACAAAACAATCAACTGTAAAAACACAAACATGACCAAACTGTTCGTGCAGACATCTCTCAAAATTCCTAATGTACAATTCCATTTTTGATAACTTATTCGCCAGCTGTTAATATGAAGTGGGATGGGTCTAATCAAATAGACTTATTCCTCCCTTCCCCCTTTGTATGGAAGTATTAGAGCAGTTTTCTCAATGAGGCAAGTTGTGCTGGTTTGCCATCTCATACTCTCATGAATTTCCCAAGTGAAAATATTTTGAATTGCTCATAAATAATATAATATATTCTGTGAAGATTTTCTTTGATTTGTGTACAGCAAAATTTGTCTGCATTATGATATCATCAAGTACGACTAGTCTAGGGCACATTCATATTTAACACGTTCGCTGATGTGTATTTTTTAACGCCATGTTTAAACCTGTGTATGATAGCATTCTTGTAAACCAGCGAATGTGTTAATCATTTACTGTTACTTGTCACTCATCTTTTTCCATTTGAGTGATGTTTTTATAGAAAAGGCTGGTAGTTGATTGGTGATAAATGAACCTACAAATCAAACCTTTTTACTTGTTTGTTGTTCATTGTAGTCTTGAGTTGACAGCCTAAATTTTTTTATGGCATGACGTACTGCTCATTCAAGCTGTGCTGTTTAAATATTCAGTATAACTAAATTACAAAAAAAAAAAATTCTTTTAGCAATGCCTCTGTAACTTTAATTTATTATTGGAAATCTTATTGCATCTCCAAAATTTAGGGAAAGCACAATAAATAAGTGGCCTTTTTTTTGTTTTGATTTTCTTTTTTTTTCTGTCTAACAATTGTGGAACACTACTACTGCCTTCTATTCTGGGTAATGAAGACAAACCCCTAAATTGTTTTGTGCCTGGGGAGGACTGACTGAAGGGGATCTTTCTTTGTACCCAAGTGTTATGATGAAACCTCCATTTATCAAACATAGTGCCTAGGATGTGGCTCTCATGACTCATTTCTGGTAACCTGTTTTCAAGCCTGTCGCCTGGATTGAACCTTCATAATTTGTTACCTTTCCCTCACTTTTCTGTTTTGATCTGCTCTGTTAGTTTAGTAAGCATTTTTCTGGTCCTGGGAACTTGATTCTAATGTTGTATGCCTGCTAAGTTACTCGTCTGCCCTCAGATTTCGTTTTGGAGTAATTTAACTTGCATTTGTGATATTTTTAACAGCAGGAATGCTCTTTCTTTAATTTCATTTTCTCATTTTCTGAGCAAGATTGTTTCTAAAAAAATTCCTGTCAGTTCAAATATAATGTTAACCATTTCCTGATTTAGTATGATCCTGAATGTATGTTACTAGGTCCATGGTGAATGTTCCTTGCGTTTGAATGTGTGTGTGTGTGTGTGTGCGAGTCCCCACCCATTTCTTTGCTTAGTGATTTTTTTTTTTTTTTTGTGTGTATTCCTGTTGCCTTTTGCTAAGTGAAGAATTTAATAATAATAATTTAATAAAAGGGAACATTACAACTTTTTAGTTGCACTCCTTATTTCACTCTGTTCAATTTTTTTTTATTACCACCCATATCACTGTAACAGAGAAAAGTTGTGTGAATCTTGCTTAGCACTGAGAGGAGGGCCAAGTCATCAAACACAAGCAGAATGGATGGATTTAAATCGCTTGCCCTCCTCCATTCAGACACGGGCAAACGATTCATCCCTAGTTGGCGGTCGGGCCGCGTGGCGTCGCTGCGAGCGAAGGGGGAGGGGCTGGAGGGGCGGTCCGCGGCTGCGTCAGAAAAAGACAAAGCGCTCCTCGCTCAGCTCCGCTGGCTCTGCCAAGCTCTGCATCGTCTCTCTCTGTCACACGCCCTCTCGGCAGGGCAGCGTGCGAGTGAGTGGAACAAAGACGCAACGCCGACAGGACAGCGAAACGGGGCGTCCGAATCGCGGGCGGGCGCGCAGGCTTCGGTCGTGACAGATACCGCAGCAGCCGACCGTAACTTGCCGCAGATATGGGAAAGAGTTAACCGCACCTTCTGGTTTTCGAGCCGCTGTTCGAATTTTCTGTGAGACCGCTCTCTTTTAACTGCAGGCGTCTTGTACCGAGTGGTTGCGGCTTCCAAAATGTTGAGGTTTGGCAGCAGAAACGACGTGAACACAACCTTCAAATGCACCGTACGATTACTGGAAGACACCGAGGTGCTCGAATTAGAATTCCAGGTAAGTACCCGCTTTTACCGAGTTTTCAACTAGCAGCAGTATTTGTTTTGGTTCAATTTAATTGAGAAGGTCACCGACCACCCGGACGTAAATTCTTGGTTCTGACTCGATTTGCAACCACTCCTTGCGCGCCTACCTGCTAATGACATGACAAGTTTGATGTTATCTGTTTTTATTATGCGTGATTTTGCGCAAAACTAAGTCCAAATCTAAATTTTTGTTCTTTCCTCACTTATTAGCACTATGTTTGTCTCATGTACCTTTAATTGTTTCCAGGTCAATTATGAAGGTAAAGATCTTCTGGACCAAGTTTGTCAACAACTAAATTTGGTCGAAAAAGATTACTTTGGCCTCCGATATGTAGATATAAACAAACAAAGGGTAAGTTCCTGTAACTATTGTTGTGTCTCCTCCCTATGATTTAAGTACATTTTAATAAGTTACTACTCTAATTTCAGCACTGGCTTGATCTCAACAAGACCATCGTAAAGCAAGTTAAATGTGAGTAATAATTATTTTCCAAAAATTTGGGATGTCTTCAATATTTAAGAGTCTTGTACTAACTGCCTTCTCTGTTATTTACAGACCTTGACCCGTTACTATTTAGTTTCCGAGTCAAATTTTACCCACCAGACCCCTTTCGCTTGAAAGAAGAAATCACTCGCTATCAAGTATATTTGCAGTTGCGACGAGACCTCCTTCATGGACGTCTGTACTGCACGCCTAATGAAGCTTCACTTTTGGCTGCCTATGTGGTTCAAGGTAGAAAGTTTTTCATACAGTCTTCATTGAGCACAATATTTCAAACAAAATACCAACTGGCCTGATTATGTATTTCAGCTGACCTGGGTGACTTCAATCCTGAGGAACATGAAGGGAACTACGTTCAAGAACTCAGATTATTACTCAAACAAACTCCTCAGATTGAAGAGAAAATAATAGAATTGCATCAAACTCATTTGATTGGGCAGTCTCCACAGGAAGTTGAAACAAACTTTTTAAGACGAGCAAGTTCTCTTGACACGTATGGTGTCGACCCTCACCCTGTGAAGGTAACATCAAATTGCTAAAGTGTTTTATTTACTGTATAATTATTTTTTTTAACTTGTGAATTTAAATACTTTCTAAGAACATTGAGCTTATTCAAAATTTTTGATTGAAGTGGATAATGATAATTTTCTTATCTTCTTAGGACCATCGAGGCAATCAATTGTACCTTGGAATCAACCATCTAGGCATCCTCACCTTTCAAGGATCTCGTAAAACAAACCACTTCCGTTGGCCAGAGGTACACAAAATTAACTATGAGGGAAAAATGTTTATTGTTCATCTGACTTATAATGAGGTTCGTACTTGTAAATTACCTTTTCCTGACTGATTTTTTTTGCACTCTCATTGATGCCTAAAAACACTACTAGCACCCATTTAATCTTTTTTTATGTTTCCTACTCCCAGGATCCCCGAACAAAGGTAAATTTACTTTAATCATACAGATGTTCTTAGCTAAAGTCTGTATTTTTAATTTTGTGACGCTAACCATCATTCTGTATTTTTCAGAAGAAACAAACTGTTGGCTTTAAGTGCCCCACTGGCGCAGCATGCCGTCATGTGTGGCGGTGTGCAGTGGAACAAATGCTGTTTTTCACGTGAGTGCAGAATGAAGAATGAGCAAAGTGCAGACAAGTGAACCCATGTGCTTACCTTCCTCAGATGATTGCTTTGCTTTTCCAGCTTGCCTTCAGGTTCTGTTGTGCCTGTAGTCAGTGGTGGAAGTTTCTTCTCATGGGGAACTAAATTCAAGTACACTGGGCGTACTGAACGAGAATTACTTGAAGAAGTTGGGCCTTTGCGCCAGGAGGAACCCATGATTAATCGCGTGGGCAGCTTGAGGCGTAAAGCATCCAGTGTTCCTGCTACTCCATCCTCGCCTACAGAAATGGGTGACATTTGTAAGTGCTGGGAGCCTTGTCGATTATTAAGAATGATTTTTGTTGTTACTTTGTTTGACTTTCTCATTTTGCTGGTTCTTGTAGGTTATGGTTTACTGCCTCGCTCAAATCACTCTGTACCAGACTCCAGATTGGATGGTGGACCAAGTCTCCTTGCGTCAAATGATGAAGGATCTTTTTGTCTTGATAATTTACCCCTTTTGGAAACCGTGAGTGAAGATCATGAAGTTCATTCCAGGCAGAGAAATGCAGGTAACAGTCTAAACCATAAGGGCTCTAGTAAGGGTCTCATGCTTTGGGGTATGTAGACAGAAAGTTTGAGGCTGATGTGTATCATAAATTTCACTGTTGCAATTTTTATTTGATTAAAATTTTCCTGTCCTACTTTTGGTCAGTTAAAGTAGGGCTACTCTGGAAGTAGCTTTGAATTGAAGTAGCTTGCTATGTTTTGTGTTCAGTTCAAGGTGGTATTTAGGTTTGCATAAGACTATAATTCTTATGTTTCCTGTAGGTGTTGGTGGCTTCTTATATTTTTAATGTGCTGTGTGGTGGCAGTGGTAGCAGTGCTTGAGATCTGGTGTTGGTGCTTCTGATACTTTACTGGAGAATTTATATTCAACTGACAAGACAAAGTTAAAGGGGAAAGGGCAAAATTTTATTGGCGATTTCAATAATCTGGAAAAAGATAAGGGCAATGGGGATGGATGGATACATGGTTTTTGACGAAACTGTGGGAATTTAAAGTACTGAATGCAGACGTATAAAGGATTGAAGAAACATAGAAAAGCAACATTCTACACGGAGAGACACCGCTATGGGTAACAGTTAGGCACAACTCTTTGTCAGTATGAAGAAAATTTACAGAAGTACTCTAGCAGCATTATGCAGCTTGCAAACATCTGTTGGGTATGTTTTATCTCGAGATGTTTATTCTCAGGCCATGGGCGATGAAGGTGATGTTAACTTGGTTGTTGGACAACACACTACAAAAGCAACATTTATCAGTCTAGAAGAGGCTCTGGTTACAAGAATCTGCAAGGCTCGGTAATCTTGAAAAATGTGTTCTGATGATAGCTGTTGAATGGGAGATAATATTGTCATGTTAATGTGAGGAGCAAGCAATATTTTTTTCCTGAGTCGCTTTAATGCATGGATAAGCTTAGCATGAATGAGCGTGAGTTTAGTGTGAATCTGACTTTTTGCTGGTCTTTCATATTAGATTTTATTGCTTCCGCTATGTGCTACATGAATTTCACTGTCCTCAGTTATGCATTTTATAGGTTTTTTTTTTTTTTTTTAAACAGCATCTTCAGGGCTGAAATTCTTTTATTTTTCTTACAGAACGAGATATGGACATAATGGATGGCACAGCCATGGGACTCTCAGAATATTACTTACGAGAGTCTTATGACCAGTCGTCTTCTGAATCTCAGCTGCTTGATGGTCAGGGCCGTTCTCATCGATCATCAAGATCTCAAACACCAGTCACTCGTGGCAAAACAGGGAGCCGCTTGTCATTAAACAGTGGTGCTGTTATACCGTCTCAATGTGAGTGTTCCGTTTATGTGTCGGCATTATCTATGATTGCCTAGGATGCTTCAAACTGGAGCCCCAAAACTGGGATCTTGACTGTTTCATTGAAATATTAATTATGATCTTAATTACAGCTGCAACTGAAGGTGGAATCTCAAAGCAAGAGACGCCATCTCACCGAATGCGACTCCGAGCAAGTTACCTCTTCCCAGCAGTGGCATTTACTGCAGCCTTGTTGGTGCTATTTTTTGCTCTTGTCCTGGAATCATCAGAGGATGGTCTTCTTGCACCTCTGCGCCGCTTGCCTGAAGTTGCAGCAGTTCGTACACTATATTATGAGCCTGCAAAAGAATTTCTTCGGAGCCGTATCAACTCTTGGATGCAGTGAAAATATGTTCACAGCAAGTATGGGCGAGCATCATCGTCTTCACTGTTCAGTTCACTATATTTTTAAAATATGAAAAGATACAAAATAAACAACTTTTTACCTTTTTCTTTTTCCAGGAGGGAGTCAAGGACTGCCAGTGCTAAATGTCAACTGGTGGAAGAAGTCCTATTGTAACAGGTTATTTTCAACTTGCGTTCAAGATGGCACTCCTCTTGCTGTGCCATACGAGCAGCTCCATATTCTGTTGTTAGGGCCTAAACTTGATTGTCTCTGTTCAGTGGAACATCAACTCTTCCAAATTCATTGTGTCAATAATGGTGCATAATCTGCTGTAAGTCTACATGTATGAAACGTGTGTTCCTGTCATTAATTATTTCAGTTACCGTCAATGCATTCCATCTTTGTTGTTGGAGGAGTTGTCCCAATTAATTTAATTTAAGCATGTTTTATTCCTTTTCATCTGTTACCATTAATTCAGTGATTCATCAATTTTACTTAATGTCACAAACAGTGATCAAATGTTTTATGATTCTGTTCACCATTCAAAGCTAGAACAGATGGGAAATCAGTAAATTCACTAGTTTCCCTTTTACGGTATCTTGAATGTAGTTATTATAGTTGATAACTACATGCTAATGCTCTTGTTAATAGATTGTGATGTAAAAACTACTTCCTTTTATTGTTTTGTTTTTATTTCTCTATATCTTTTTGTTTTTAAATATAGTGCAATTGGTGCAATAACTCATTATCAAAGAAAATGTAATTTCTTTTGCCAAAGAAGAAGCTTTGACTTTTCACTTTTACTTAAGTTAACTAATGTTATGTTTAATTAAAATGAACTTTTATGAAAAAAATCATCTATGTTTAAATTCATGTAATCTTTTAAAATGGTATACTTAAATCTAATCTTTATTTTTTAACAGTGCTTCTTACACTCAATGCAGTTTGATTCATTCATTACTTCCAGAGACTGTGTAATGTGTTTGCGTTTCATTGTAAATGGGCTTCACTATGGACATGTCATTCTGCTAATGTGCACTCATTCTCGATTTTAATGAATTTGAAATTTTATTTTGCCACGAAGACTCTTACTTTCAGCAGAAGGGGTGTTGTTCACAAACATTTGAACTCAGCCCATATTATTTTGCATAGCAGGGTCTGAATCTTGTTTTTATGTAGGGCAGTATTTGATTGTGTGTATACCTCACTTTTTGTGGTTTTCTTTCGTTTATAACTAGCCATATGTCTTGCCATGTATTGCAAGGATGTGAATGACAATCTTATGCAGTGTGGGTTGTTATTCATTCATTTAATGAGCTTCATGCAAATGCTCAACTCTCAGAATTCCGTCACTGTATGGTTGTTTGTTGCAATTTTGCTCTCTTTTTCACCCTGTGTTCGCTATGGCTTAGTTGTTTTCCTTTTACTAAAAGCATTTGTGTGTGTGTCTGTGAGGGGAGGAGAGTACTAGTTTGTTCATTTTCTTCTATTCATGAATTTAAAGTATATTGATTTTTCATGTGCTGTTTCCATGTCATGTTTCTTTTTTTAAGGAGGGAAAATCCTTGTTATTTTTATAGCCTAGACTGAAAGTTCCGTCTTCTTACTCACGCCAATTGAGAAGATATGTCTGTTTCTTCAGAATGCATTTTGAAATCAATATTTTTAAGTCGCTATTAGTCTTAAGAATGAGAAGTGTATTTTTGAGTTGTGGTGCATGGTTGTTTGTAGTTTAGGTGTGGTTTGTGGTTGTTCTTAGAGTTTGGGGTTGAAGTACAAAATATTTTGGGTATCCACTGTTTGATTAGGGTAAGTCTTTTTTTAACATGCCATTATTTAAAACTGCTAGAAGAATCTATGAAAATCAATTCTCTGCCTACAATTCAACATTTGATGATGTAGCTCTCACCAGTTCTGTATTTTATTAGCCCTTGCTTTTCAAGTACAGATTAGAAAAGGAAATTTTGAAACATTGTAGGTATTTTATGATTTATGGTGCTCCCTTTACATTCCAGGCCTAGACATGTGAACTTAGTTTTAAGTTTTAAAGTTTTCACTATTTAACATGGCCATTGACTGTATTTTGAGAGATTCTAAAATCAAACATTCTCCACCTAAACTGTTATGCTTTTGCAATTGACAATAGTTGAAACTATGTATAAACAATAAAATCAATTCAAAATATCAAAAAGCGTTTATCACTAAAGTATAAAATCCAAGCAAGAAGTCAGCATCGAAGTTGTAATGAAATTTCTGCTGAATAAACGTGTCAAATCCTGTTATTGGTTAATGAAGTGTGTATTTGACAAATAACACCTGATCCTTATTTTGTCTACTCAATGAGAAGTATTATGAAAGCAAGGATCCTGTCTGTTCAATTTCCAAACACAGCTGATGAAGTGCATCTGATCGTGCTTGTGATTCCTGGATTGGTAAAAGGGAACACCAGCATTAGTTCCAAACATAACTAGAATCAAGTGATTGTTCCATTTTTAAATGCTTACTGTTAGTAAAACGAGGTCTGGCAAAGTTACACATGGGACATATTTGCTGGTCATCAACTTGTCATTCAGGCTGTCCAAAGTATCTAAAAGAAATTCAGAAGGAACAGTGAAAACTTTATCAAAAAGAAACAGTGACAGGAATTATAAAATAAGTGTTTGCTTACTAGACACATGCGTCCAGCGAGCTTCTAGCTGTAACTTTTCATCCGATGCATACATCCTATCCCGTAAGACAGTTCCTTTTTGGCTCGACAACATGGCTATCAAAGTGTGGTGACGTTCAGCTAAATCTGTTAGTTCACTTGACAATACACCAAGGGAATCCTCCAGCCTCAAATACGTGCTCTTAAGCATCTTACCCGAACCAAGACCTTGAAATAAACGCAATACCTGGACACGGAGCTGTAGGATCAGATAAAAGTTAGCCATCAGACATGATACAAAAGCTTGGATCAATTAGCTTGTCAAGAACTTTCATACCTTGAGCTGAGATGCCATGCCTCTGGCGGCATCCCTTTCCTGCTTGGCGGAGTGCTGCTCAATGGCAGAGCAAAGTGGCGCTGCACCTAGAAGCATCAAATAATTGACTCTTCTATGCACAAAAAAAATTGTCACAGTGTGTCGAAACTTACCTAGAGCCCGACTAATAGCACGCTCTGCTTCACAGAGGCGTATTTTACCCAGAAATGCTCTCCTCAAAGCACGAACTGCGTTCACTCCTTGATCAAGAAGAGTTGCATACAGAGCAGCCACTCGCCCTTGCACATTGCCCAGAGCATTCTGGACAGTCAGGGAAGGTCCAATGAGTCAAACAACAAAAACAATAATGAATGAAGACAACAGAAAAAAGTGTAAAAATTTATACTTTCTTGATTGTCACTATCCTGACCATGTGCTCTACCTCTTGTGTTACACGACGAGCTTCAATGCCCAAATCAAAGTCATCAAGACACTGGGTATGTGAATCTGTTAGACAATAGGTAGGTTGTAGCAAAGATGAGAGCACAAGCGATTATGTCCATATGATGCTGATTTTCACCTATTTCGTGGTTTGTTGAGCTTGCCATGGTGATCACAGCACAAGAAACTTCACTGGAAAAGATAAAAGCAGCTCCTCTCCTGACCTAGGATACTACTCTGTCCAACAAGTGTTTGCTGGCGCCATCGGTGATGACGTTTCGAGCCCAAAGTGAGCAAATTTGAAAATCAGCTTCACACACAGACACATCTCACACAGCACCAACTCACACCTACACTGTTTCCCGCTCCGCGCCTTCCGTTTACGTTGGCAACAGCGGTCAGCAGTGGTACGACTGGAACGCCCGCAAGCCAGCAACAGAAACAGATTCAGATCCTCTCCCCTCCACTCTATTTTGGGAGCAAGACTGGAGGGGAAGTGACGGTATAGTTTAAACGCCGGGTGTTGGACAAATGTAAGCAAGCAAAACAGAAAGCAAGCGTTTGCAGGTTAAATCTGATTATTAGAAATTCGACATCGGGATTCTTTACGATATTTAGACAGTGCCTCGTGCAAATTCTTCTACAGATTAAGTTAATTTTCCGCACCGCAATATAAATTTAATCCTCTCATTGACCACTTATATCATTTAGATAGGTATTGAGAAGTAGGTTATGGTCAAAGTAAAAATCACAAGGATTGAAATATTTTCTTAATACCTTGAAGCGTAGCGAAGCGGAGGAAACAGAGCCACGAGCAGTTAATTCGCTATATAAACACCTGTACTCATTTGTCAACCACCAAACCATTAAAAGCAACTCCGCTAGTCTCACCTCACACAATAGCCAAATAGTAAAAGAAATTCATGTTAAATATCCAACGTAAATGTCTTTTTAAAATATCTGCTTCAAATTATTATGTCCCTATAGAATATCTGCTTCAAACTTATCAACTAAGGCAGTCAACCAAATTTTAAGTTGATGATGTAATAATTAACACATAACCACCACAGTGAAATGCGACTTATGTGAATTAGTGATGTTGATTTCAATATCCGAACAGGATAAATCAGTTGAGAGCTAGTTACACTGAACAACTGAGATAAGAAAGAGTATTGAACCAATGGAAGACGATCCATTCTTATCTCATAGAGACTTATGACACCAGCCGCAAGAATGTATTACTCATCGTAAAAAATTAAATAAAGCAATACATTTTTCCAAACTGGCTGTGCATCATACATCACATACCACCTTCAAAATTGGGTACATGAGTCGTTTTGAGTCACCCACAGGGTTAACAAACATCTTCCCCATTGGATTTCATGCATCTCAGTGTAAAGACAAAGACCCATTATCCAAATCTGATTTATTTTTTATGGTGATAATTCACATGTCAGAAATAAGAGCCTACTGCAGAAAAAAATGGTGCACAACAGAATATTATCTTCTGCTTGTAAGGGACCAAAGATACTGGAATACACAGCATACAGTAATCAAATCACAATTTTTTAAAAAAAAATCAAACAACGAACAAAAAAAAAAAAGATGGGAGAGACTGTGCTCACCTAATTCAAATTCTGTGTAGAATTTTTAAAATATATTTAATTATTTACATTCGAAAACTGGGCATCCTGGCGCGTCAGTACGTCAATACCCCGCGCGAGAGAGACCTCCAAAACATGGGCAAAAGTTTTTCCTTGTGCATCCGAGACAAAAGATTGTAAGAACTTTTCTGCAGAAAAACGGATTTAGAACAAGTTTTATTTTATGGTGTTTTGCTATATCTTGAAAGGTTTCTTAATAAAATAGAAACTGAAGTTGGATGTTGGCATCATTCCCAGCCCCCTGGCTCAAGCGCTGTTTGTCAGAGAAAAAATTCTTAAAGACATAAGTGTTTCAGTTTTGTGAGAGGAATCGACGCGTGCCATCGCCCAAGTCGTGGTTCGAATCTCCGTCGAGAAAAAAAAATTCCATGGGTGGGACCATTTTTGTCAGTTCCATTGCAAAGATGGCATTTTTCCAAAGCGACTGCTTTTTTCCGGGTGCTGATAGGATAAAAATTGACCAAGATACGGTCCTTTAACCATCTGAAAAGTCCATATTTTCCGATAGTCTAATACTCGGCCCTATTAAACCTACAGCGATGAATTTGTGCTAGAACTTATTGTTTTGTGGCGATTTACAAAAATGTAAAGTTTCAGGTCGATATCTCTAACCGTTCGTAAATTACGGCCAAAGTGCAACTTTGAGTTTCGCCCCTGAGGGCGTTCCATGCAACAGTGCTCGGCCCTGCAGCCGCGAACAGGGTGATGGTTTCAAGTCACATTTGTAACTTACTAAAATCCCGTGTAGCATCCAAGTTGGTCTCAAAATGATTGTCGTGCCAAGTAGAAGACGTGGCATCAGGTTCACATTGTATTTCTAGCGATTTTACGAAATAACAACGTTTTAAACAAGTCGCGTCGTCTGCACCCATCCAGGATCTCCCGCCTTCAGCTCGCGTTCTGATTGGCTGCTTCGGACCCCCACCCCTGCCAGTGTGTCATGTGACAACAGCAGCCAATCAGAACGCGAGCTGAAGGCGGGAGATCCTGGATGGGTGCAGACGACGCGACTTGTTTAAAACGTTGTTATTTCGTAAAATCGCTAGAAATACAATGTGAACCTGATGCCACGTCTTCTACTTGGCACGACAATCATTTTGAGACCAACTTGGATGCTACACGGGATTTTAGTAAGTTACAAATGTGACTTGAAACCATCACCCTGTTCGCGGCTGCAGGGCCGAGCACTGTTGCATGGAACGCCCTCAGGGGCGAAACTCAAAGTTGCACTTTGGCCGTAATTTACGAACGGTTAGAGATATCGACCTGAAACTTTACATTTTTGTAAATCGCCACAAAACAATAAGTTCTAGCACAAATTCATCGCTGTAGGTTTAATAGGGCCGAGTATTAGACTATCGGAAAATATGGACTTTTCAGATGGTTAAAGGACCGTATCTTGGTCAATTTTTATCCTATCAGCACCCGGAAAAAAGCAGTCGCTTTGGAAAAATGCCATCTTTGCAATGGAACTGACAAAAATGGTCCCACCCATGGAATTTTTTTTTCTCGACGGAGATTCGAACCACGACTTGGGCGATGGCACGCGTCGATTCCTCTCACAAAACTGAAACACTTATGTCTTTAAGAATTTTTTCTCTGACAAACAGCGCTTGAGCCAGGGGGCTGGGAATGATGCCAACATCCAACTTCAGTTTCTATTTTATTAAGAAACCTTTCAAGATATAGCAAAACACCATAAAATAAAACTTGTTCTAAATCCGTTTTTCTGCAGAAAAGTTCTTACAATCTTTTGTCTCGGATGCACAAGGAAAAACTTTTGCCCATGTTTTGGAGGTCTCTCTCGCGCGGGGTATTGACGTACTGACGCGCCAGGATGCCCAGTTTTCGAATGTAAATAATTAAATATATTTTAAAAATTCTACACAGAATTTGAATTAGGTGAGCACAGTCTCTCCCATCTTTTTTTTTTTGTTCGTTGTTTGATTTTTTTTTTTAAAATTGTGATTTGATTACTGTATGCTGTGTATTCCAGTATCTTTGGTCCCTTACAAGCAGAAGATAATATTCTGTTGTGCACCATTTTTTTCTGCAGTAGGCTCTTATTTCTGACATGTGAATTATCACCATAAAAAATAAATCAGATTTGGATAATGGGTCTTTGTCTTTACACTGAGATGCATGAAATCCAATGGGGAAGATGTTTGTTAACCCTGTGGGTGACTCAAAACGACTCATGTACCCAATTTTGAAGGTGGTATGTGATGTATGATGCACAGCCAGTTTGGAAAAATGTATTGCTTTATTTAATTTTTTACGATGAGTAATACATTCTTGCGGCTGGTGTCATAAGTCTCTATGAGATAAGAATGGATCGTCTTCCATTGGTTCAATACTCTTTCTTATCTCAGTTGTTCAGTGTAACCAGCTCTCAACTGATTTATCCTGTTCGGATATTGAAATCAACATCACTAATTCACATAAGTCGCATTTCACTGTGGTGGTTATGTGTTAATTATTACATCATCAACTTAAAATTTGGTTGACTGCCTTGGTTGATAAGTTTGAAGCAGACATTTTATAGAGACATAATAATGTGAAGCAGATATTTTAAAAAGACATTTACGTTGGATATTTAACATGAATTTCTTTTACTACCACTGCACTGGCTACTGGGTGAGACTTGCGGACTTTACATTTAATGGTTTCTACATTAGTTCAAGTTTTGTTCTAACGAAAAAATTTGATACAATTCCGTAAATTCCTCAAAGTTGATCCGTTTTACTGCTGCTGGTCGAGTTTTCTCCGTTTTGCCACGCTTGAAGGGTTGTTTTTGTCTGGTCTGCCAGAAATCTCGTCTCTGTCGTCTGCTGACGCCGGCTTTGGGCTGCTGCCCTCAGACCACTGCACAGCAAGCGCACTATGCTTCCACCATCATGCATCCACCCTCCCCTCCCGGCCTGTGAGGGTGGGGGGAACCGAATCTGTTTCTGTTGCTGGCTTGCGGGCGTTCGTACGACTGCGAAGCGGTAGATCTTTGTTTTGTTGTTGTTTTTGTTTCTGTGTTTACGCCCTCGCATGTGATCGCTGTCTGTCTACCACGGGTTTCCGTCGTCATTGCGCCTCGACAGTGGACTAGCATGTCGATCCCACTGTTCCCCAGCCTGAGGCCGAACATTTCGAGTCCCTTCTGGCTTGATGTCGACCCCCCGATTGACGAGGAGGCTGAAATCTTGGAACTGGAACGAGGACAACAAGACTGGGTCAGTGCTCGTTCTGCTTTCTGCTAAACTGGTTTGTTTGTTTATGTTTTTAGGCGGAAGAGAACTTCATCTTGGCTTGTCAGATCAAGGGAAGCCCAACTTACTATCTTCTTCAATCTTATCGTTGCTCTTGCCTATGTAAAGTAGGTTAGCAGCCACTGTTTGACTTTTTATGCCAACAATATTGCACAATAGGTTCATCGTGTACGCATTATATTCAGATTTTCAAGAATTTTTTTTGTCACTCCCCCTTTTTTTGCCATTGATGTGCCTAAGTTCAAGCCTCAAACTGTCTAGTTTATAATTCTTTTATTACCTGGGCAAAGCCCTTTTTCTCAACATGTCCGCTTTGAAAATTTTTAAAAGCTTGGTGTTTGGTATTTAACAGAAAGCCAATCTTGGCCGAGTCTTTACCAATGTCCTGCCAATTGGTAAGACTAACCACGATGTAAGTTTGTAATGTCATTATTGCTTTGTGATTGTCTTTTATTCATTTTATGTCAATTTAACTCCTATTTTTCCTTTTTAATTAGGTAGATGAAGAGGACTTGGACGACCTGGCAGATGAGACGGATGACACTACAAGCAGTGATGACATGGAAGATGATGATGGTGCAGATGTGTTTCAGCTTCAGGAATCGGAGGCTACTACACAAGCTGCCTCTCCTCCAGAAATTACAGATGCGCCAGCTTTGACTTACTCTAATGTGCAAACTGGTCCTGCTGATTCAATAGAAACACCTATGATTGCGACTTTAGACAGGTCTGAAATGCAAACCGATAGTAGTAGTACACATGAATCTGGTTCTCCTACAAGTGGACGACCCTCTCGTATGATAGTAGGCAGGCATATTCCTGCCTCTCGTCCTGGGATGTCTCAGCAAGGAGTCCGAGCCGCTTTCATCGACACTGCAGGCCGGCCTGTATACAGTGGTCGAACCAGCACTGGCTCTGTTTCGCCCACCAGTCGAGCATACATTCAAGCTGCACTGCACTCTCCTACTGGACCAGTTCATCTCGACATACCTGATGGTGATGATGACACAGATGACGAAGCTCCAGACAGAGGAGCTGCTCATGGGGGACGCTCCTCACAAGCGCCTCTGTATCAACAATTGGTAGCTGCAGGACAAAGTATTCACCCGTCAGAATCCAGCACCCAAATAGACAATCTGATTGAAACAATGCATCAAGCGCAAAGGGCTCATGCAGCAAGAGTTACGTCTCCTGAGGAGCGAATCACGGCTCTTGCGGAGGCAGTTGTTTCTAATGTTGGCGTTTTGAACCAAGGCACTGATTCAGATGTCACTGCACCTTCTGATGAAAATTTATAATTGCTTTCAACTCCAAATGTGACAGTATTTCTTGCATGGAGAGAAATGGATTCACAATTTGACTTCAATTAAGTATATTTTTTATTGTTCTCTTTTATTTATTTTTTCTGTGTTTCTGTGATTTGTGTTTCCCTTGGATAATTTACAATTAATGTGATATGATGTGATTTTTTCTCCCTTGTGTTTCCACAACATCTGGATTCCTGTTGAGTGCAAATACACTATTCCAAAGAAATGAGTAGATTTATGATGCTTCATAGTGTATTATAGTTGTCTCAGGTTTTTAGTTTGCATGATATACAATTACTCTCAGTCCACCTTCATTACATTTAAAGTGTAGTTTTAGTTTTCTTTTATAAACTGTGCATGAGTACAAAAGAAAGTTTAAAATAAAGCAAAAAACAACTTGACTTACTGGATAAATTCCTGCCATATAATGTGTGTAGGGTATTATAGTCTATCACTATTTTTTATAACTTTTGTAAGTTTAAACTGCCTTATAGTTGTGGAATAAGAATGTTTCTGTTGGGGGGGGGGTGTATTTGATATCTAGTCGTATGCTTTTCATTATTTAAACCGTGCAGGCACCAGTTAATGTTTGGCTTTGTTGTGATTCTGTGATTTCAGAATGCTTGTTTTATGTCTTGCTTGTTTTCCATTCTCAAAATCAATTGTTATTGTTTTATGTTATCTGTTTGTTAAACTGTCATTAAAACGTCCTCACTGTATCGTTAACTATATCAATAAACCGATGGCTGCAAGGTGTGCTTCATCATTCGAACCATTCCCACAGCGTGGTGCACACCGCAGTGGCCAGCCCGCTGCGGTGTTTCGGAGTGGATCGGGTGCGCTAGTGATGCCAGAGGGTTGGGTGAGACGAATAGTGGGCGCAGGGCACGGGCAAGGGCTGGCCCTGCGCTGGCCCTGCGCCGGCCCTGCGGATCGAAGCGCCGCCCCGCGCAGCCACCTCCTGCGCTGTACTGCCGCCCTGGTGCGGAGAATGGTGAGAAACGCCCCCACGAAGCTGTACCTGGGCCCAAACGTCACCGTCAGGGTGGGCACACCTGCGGTACCTGCGGTGGTGACGGCCCCCAGCGGCC
Source organism: Stenchaetothrips biformis (assembly GCA_030522485.1). Classification (NCBI taxonomy): domain Eukaryota; kingdom Metazoa; phylum Arthropoda; class Insecta; order Thysanoptera; family Thripidae; genus Stenchaetothrips; species Stenchaetothrips biformis. The sequence goes on along the minus strand of CM060095.1, from coordinate 10,459,124 downwards.
AGCCATCGACACCCAGGCATCGCGCGGGGCAGCCCGGCGAGACGCGCTCATCGAAGCGCTCCGAACTTGACTTGGGAACGGTCTGGTCTGGTCCGGGGAGGAGTGAGCTAAAGCCGGCCTGTGGATCCGCAAGGGTGGAAACGGATAGAGATTTAAAAAAAAAGTATCACACAGAATAATAAATTCAACTTCAAATTTAAGTTATACTGTGTGCAAATTATTTTTATCTCTAGCCGTTTACAATATATAGGCGTACAAAATGTTTTTAAATGTTAAGTTTTCGCGGCCTGGCGGCATGGAGGCCGGCTGTGCTGCGATAGCGCGCCTGTGATGGACGGGGTAGGCCAGCCCGCCGCGCACGGCCGGCGAGCGGCACGGCCTACGCTGCCGCCGGCAGGGGCTCGGCGGCACACACCACGCCAACGAAAATAGACAACGAGACCAAATTTATTGACACAAAAATGAGCATGCATACAAAGTTGCAAAAGAGACGAAACGAGTTCCTACCAAAAAGGGGGTGAAAAAGATCAAATTACATTGTGATATGTTTGAAGCAGTCCTTCCGTTTACACCTCCTCGAGTGTTGAGTCGTAACGACGTCGTCCTCGTCGATGGCGGCCTTGTTGGTGGCGTGCTCGTTAACGGCGTCCTCCTTAACGGCGTCCTCGTCGAGCCCCATAACCTGTTATTGCTTGGCGTCCGCCTGCGTCTGCGGTGCTGGATTGGCCGCGGTGGGGGCGGCGGGGGCGGCGGGGCAGTGTCCGTCCGCCCCCTGCCGGAGCCCCATCCCGGGCCGTGGGCTTCCGGCCCCCGCCGCCGCCTGCAGGGCCTGCAGGGGCTGCACCTTGTGCCTCGTGAAGCCGTACGGCCCCGGGATGGCCTGACTCTTCACGAAGGCCGGCCCCATGCCTGCCAATCATATCACACACGCCTTACAAGTCTGTCTGCCTGCCTGTCTGTCCGCCTGCCTCGGCCGTCTGCCCGCCTGGACAGCCCGCCTGGAGTATTGATTTATTATTTCTGCACCCTGGACCCTTCTTCCCCGCGGCGTCGGGCCTGCCGTTGCCATGGCAACTCGAGGGAGAAGGGGAAGGGCTAGGGTTAAGGGCCTCCGGGGCAGGGACGCTGGGACTCTAACCTAGCTCTCCAAACAGGAGGGAGTACAGTGTGGGTGACACAGCGCTGCTCCCCCCCCCCCCTCCCAGCGTTCCAGTGGGTCCCAGCGGGTACAATGCAAACGCCCAACTGACTTCTCACTACACACCAAGGACTGCGCTCTTTTCTCGTTTTCTTTTCAACGCACGCTGCCCTCTCTCTCTCTCTCCCTCCCCTTCTCTCTCTCTCTCTCTCTCTCTCTCTCTCTCTCTCTCTCTCTCTCTCTCTCTCTCTCTCTCTCTCTCTCTCTCTCTCTCTCTCTCTCTCTCTCTCTCTCCCTCTCCGAGACAGGCAGCCGAGACGACAGCGGCGAAGCCAAAGCCGGAGGAGACAGCGGCCTTACCTCTTCCACGCTGAGCCTGGAGCTGGAGCTGGATGGGGCTGGGGCCCGGAGTAGGCAAGGCAGTGCCCACCCGCATTTGGGTCAACCCCCTCCCTCTCTCCCCCCCACTGCAGCGCGGCGCAGGCTCCAGCACGCATGCGCGCCGCCACCCTCTAGCCTGGAGCCTCCGGCCGGCCGACTCAGTCGCTTATTCGCCGCTCTGTCTCTCTCGCACCCATGGGGCGCCCCGTGTGGTGCGGGAGAGACAGCCCGGAGCACCCAGCGGCCCTCCGGGTGAGCCGGAAACCGCGCGCTGGAACGCGGCAGTGCGGCAGCAGACTCATTGCGAAGGAGAGAGAGAGAGAGAGAGAGAGAGAGAGAGAGAGAGAGAGAGAGAGAGAGACGCAATGACTCTCCGGAATCGCATGGCAGCTCGATCTGCCAGCCATCGCACACCTTGACACACCCTGGCACACCCTGAGCATCGAGTCGACGAAATGAGTGAAAGGCCAGACCACGCTTTGCACGAGTTTCATCCAGAATTTTTATTCACACCAAAAAGGATATTGTGACACATGTATTTGGCAGCCCCGGTCCGGGCGCCATGGCGAGTCCACGCGGATAAGGACGATATGTTGGCTGTGGCTATTGGTGGGGTAAGTGCCTCTTGGCAAAACAACAAAAACGGAAAACTGATCATAAATAAATATAATAAAGGAGACCTCTACGTAGTTGCGCCCGAACCAACGCATTAGCGGGGCGTGTGAGTGGGACGAGGATAGCAATGCACACGAGAACTTACGAGACCAACGCTGTTCACAACACGACAACAAACACTCAAAGAGAAGGAAACGAGTCAAACACGAAAATTTCTAAGACAAAACGACCTTCGAACAAAAAAGGCGTCATTTTCGATAGAGGAGTAACAAATTACAAAAACGGTATCGAAATTAAGAAAGTCGTATACACAAAAACCGCGGACCTCGAAAACGTCAGCAAAGTGTCGAGATCTAAAATGGTCGTCGTAAATTCAAATACGATCGAGATGTATGCTTAGCCAGCAGCTTACACGATGTTAAATCAAATTCTCGTTAGCTACGACAATCGAAAATATTCAAAGATTATAATCAATAGTTATGCATCTCGTGTTTAGTCAAGAAAACTTTTAGGATTCAGAACCAGTCTTAGAAAGTAAGAAATGGGCTTTTTTTTACACGTACATACCATACCTCGCACAGCATACAAGGATGAACCAAGCCCATTAAACAAGTAAATCACAAATAATTAGTCAGATCATCACACTCTGCAATCACAAACATATCCATATGCATCATACTCACTTCAGCCGCCTGCCGCGTCCCCATCGAGAGAAGCACTGAATATTGCCTTAAATCTCACGGTATCCCTCATGGAAGTGGCGGGTAACTAGTTGGTACCTCGAAACATCGAGAAAGCGATCATCCCGAAATTTTAAAATCCATGCATAATTTCCCTAATCAATCGCACACATTGTAATTTAGAGGTTTGCCGAAGGCGGGAATCCAATTTTTACCTAAGATTAGTTTAGTGACTAAGAACGTAATGACAAAAAAATTGAGCAAAACTAGGACTTCCCGTACAAATAATCATGAATCAATATTTACACACGAAATAACAGGGCATTGTTTAGATTCAATCTATAATTTGATAGACTTAGTGCGAAAGTGATACACGTCGTATACGATTGTTTATGGAGGGTACATTTTAGTGTTTTGACTAGTTTAGTCGAGGTTTCTACAATGATTAACAAACCATAATGCGCTCGAGGATCACGATTTTGGCGCTGGGCACTCCGCTTTCAATTCATAAAGGGGCTTTTGCACTACGGATCAGATACAGGCATGCAGGCCATACAAGGCACCAGTCACTACACTACCACACGTTAAGTTATCCTTCGGGAAACAAAAGTGTAAAAAAAAAAAACAATTCACTAGGACACTTATTCGGGCTGTCTTGACGAGGAGACGGGACAGTCACGCTGACTTCAGGGGATGCCACTGTAATACTGCTTTAGGCAAGATGTCTCTTGAGTCCAGGTCCTCAACTCTAACCTTCCTGCACTGCACTAGAAGGCCGTGCCGCCGTCGTGCCTCTGGAAGCCGTGCGGCGCGGCGGGTGTCCCGACGGGCGCCCACTTGCCCGCGGCGTTCACGACGTTCACGTTGGCGTCGGCGGCGTACGGCGGCGACAGCACGGGGTCCGCCCCTTGGCGCGGCTGCTGCTGCCGCCTGCGCGGCTGCGGCTGATGCGGCTGATGCGGCGGCTGCGGCGGCTGATGCGGCGGCTGATGCGGCTGATGCGGCGGCTGATGCGGCGGCTGATGCGGCGGCTGATGCGGCGGCTGATGCGGCGGCTGATGCGGCGGCTGCCGCTCCGCCCAGGCGCACTGGGGGTAGTCCGTGGAGCTGGTAACAGTGGCGGAGGCGCCCCACCCTCCATCGGGCTGCGAGCCCTGCGTGCTGGGGGGTCGGTATTGCGTCTGCAGCTGATGTTGTTGCTGCTGCTGTTGCTGTTGGCCATACGAGAAGCCCCATCCCTCATGTCGGGCCTGGTCGGCCTGGCTCACATGCAGGGCGTGGGGCCCCTGGGGCCCGGGGGGCATCTGGACCGCGTGTCGCTGCGACGGCTGCGCCTGAGAGGGCTGCGGCGGCTGCTGTGGATGCTGGGGCTGGGGCTGCGGCGGCCCCTGGGGCGCGGCGTGGTGTGGGGCGTGGGGGGCGGTGTGGGGAGCGGCGTGGGGCGCGGCGTGGGTTGCAGCGTGGGGCCCCGCAGGGGGCCAGGCACTGGCCGGGAAGGTCGGCGTGGGTTGCACGGGCTGCTGCTGGGGACGATACCACGACGACATCTGCTGCTGGTGGTGGCCCTGGTGGCCCTGGTGGCCCCAGTCCGCGTGGTAGTCGGCGGAGTAGTTCCGGTAGTAGCCAGCAGAGTCGGCGTGGAAGTCTGGCGTGGACCAGCCGGTCGCCGCCCCGTTGCCCCACTGCTGCCACCGCTGCGCCGCGGGGCTGGGCGCGGGGGGCGGCGCGGGGGGCGGCGCGGCCGGGGTGGCCGAGGGGGTGGGCACGGCAGCGGGGGTGGGCGCTGGCGCTGGCGCGGGCGCGGTGGTGGGCGTGGGGTAGTTGGCGTACGCATCTTCGCCCCAGTATCCCGGCCTGGTGTAACCGCCCCTGCTGTCATACCGGCCGTACTGTCCGTACTGCTGCTGAACATGCTGCTGTTGAGGCATATGCGGCCGCTGTTGCGGCTGTTGCTGGGGGTGTGGCTGTTGTTGTTGTTGTTGTTGCTGCTGCTGCTGGCCGAAGCTGGGCCTCCGCTGTGGGTACGCCCCGGGGTCGCAGTAGCCGCCTGGTCCGTACTCGGCGTACGCCTTGTAGCGCTGCTCCTCGTGGTAGTAGCCGTAGCCGGGCGTGCTGGCCTGGTAGGCGGCGGTGCACGCCGGCGTGGCCGCGGCCGGCGGCACGCTGCCTGGCGCCGAGGCCTGCGCGCCGTGAGGCCGGTTCGCCGGCATGAGGTTGTTGGTGGCGTCGGCCTGCCGGTCGCACGCGGACCACATCTCCGGCATGCCGGCGGCCATTGCCATGGGGCCCCCAGGGGCCCTGACGGGGGTGAAGGCCCCCATCTCCACGGGGTAGTACGTCAGGTCCTCGGCGTGAGGGCGGTGGTGCTCGGGGCCAGGTGGCGCCCTGGAGGCCGCCATCCCCGTCGCGCGGTCCGCGTCCACGGCCGTGCATGCCGGGGTCCGCGGCGGCGTGTCGCGCTGCGTGCTGTCGGGCAGGGTCGTGGCCAGCTTGTGGGTGACGCCGGCCTCAGTCGCTGGATGCTCCGTCTGCGCGGTCAGTCTCCTGCGGAGTGAGCGAGCGGCGTCAGTGCTCATCGTGCAACCCCAGCCGTGATCGTAAAGCTTGGTTCGGTAAAGCCTTACCTGGCCTTGCCGCCCGGCTCGGCGGCCTTGGCGCTGCGCTTCCTCGGGGGCTGCCCCTCGGCGTTCTTCTTGGCGGCGGGCTTCCGCTTGCCGGCCGGCCTGCCAACAGAGAACACGCCGAGTCAGCCTTCCCCTCCCCCTCCCCCCGCCGGACCATGGCTGGACGGTACTCTACTTACTTTGGCGGCTGCCCCTCCGGTCGGACGAGCCGGGGCCGGCCCCGCCCCCTCTTGGGGGGAGGGCTGGGCGTCGAGTCGGCCTCTGCGGGCGTGGCGGGGCTGGGGGCCACGGGGGCCGCGGGGGGCAGCGCGGCGGGGGGCACCACGGCGGGGGGGATGGCCACCTCCGAGTCCACCGAGCCCTCGACGTAGACCCTGCTCTTGTCGGCGCGGTCCGACGGGCTGTCCTCCTTCTCCTCGACGAGGGAGGTCGTCGTCTCTGGCGGGGCCGCGGGACAGCGGGCGTCCTGCACGCTGGCGGCGCTGGCGGCAGGAGTAAAGCAACTTAACAAAACTTTGCGCGCTCTGCACTGAGGCGGCCCGAAGGCGTCCAGAAGGCACGTTGGCGGGTACCTCGGCTGTTCGGCGGGTTTCGGCGAGGCCTCCGATCGCTTCCTCGGGTCCTCGTTGGTGCTCTTCCTCGACCTCGACTTCTTGACCTTGGGCCGAGAGCTGACGCTTCTCCTCCTGCTCTTGCTGCTGCCGGGACGCGCACTGGGGAGCTCATTCGCGGAACTAACTACTTCTGATTGGTCTAGTAAGTCTCCAGTATTTGAAGAAGATACCCTGCCGGGGAGAATCGGTCACAATGATTAATGTGCAGGTGTGAGTATCACACGAATACAACGGATTAGTGCAAGGACCGGTTAGAGACAAGACGAACCTAATGTCAGTGCTTTGGTCGGAGCCATCAGTCTCTGGTTTACTCGTTTCCTGCGACGATTCGAGTCTACTGGGTGTTGTTACTGGAGGAACACGTTCTGCGGTCGTCCTGGAACAAAATAATAATGTCAACTTTGCCTACGACGGAACAAAAATCACTAGTAAAAATACCTTAGCTTGACTTGGGCCTTACTTGTTGGTGGGTTCATCCGCCTCGTCGGACTTGGTTCGCGTCCGCGTGCACATCCTCGGGGCGGCCCTCCTCAGCTCCGTGGCCGCGGACGGGGGGCGGCGTCGGCGTCGCAGGCCCGGCTGCGGCACACAGCAAACGCTTGACAAGGAAACGACAACGGACATCGAAAACAAAGACTAGGAGACACTCACCCTCGTGGAAACGAGCGGCTGGTCGTCGTCGCCTTCCTTGCCGGCGGCGGGGGCGGCAGGGGCGCCGTCGGGGCCGTCGGGGGCCTCGGGGGCCTCGCAGCCGGACGCCGCGTCCGCCCGGGGAGAGCCCACCTGCTCCAGCATGCTGTTGATCGTGTTGTCCAGGTCGCCTGGGCACACCGCCTTGGGGCTGGGCTTGGGACTGGATTTCGGACTGGATTTCGGACTGGATTTCGGACTGGATTTTGGACTATCTTGCGGGCTGGTTTTTGGACTCGACTTGAGCACCGTCGCGAGGCAAGCCAGGGGAATGTCTTCGGAAGTCGAGTCGAGATCCTCTGCGGAGATGCTCTCCGGGCTTCCCTTAAGGACTTCAGAGCACTCCAGGGGGATTTCTTCGCGGTCGACGTGAGGGTCACTGGTCTCAGCCCCTTGGAGACTGTCCTTCTGCGCTGCCTGCGGACTGCCCTTGGAAGTGTAGTAGCTCTCCTTGGAGCTCTCCTCGGGGCTGCTCTTGGAGCCCTCCTTCGAGCTTACTTCAGGGCTCTCCCTGGGCGTCACGGCGGGGCTTTCTGCGCGGCTTCCCTGGCCATCTCCAGGGCATTGTTTGGCCGGGCTCTCCGCCTGGCCCTCCTCCACCTTGCAGCTCTCCCCGACGTCGGCGCTGCCCTTCGGGGCGTCCTCGGGGCGCGCCCCGGCCTTGGGGCTGGCCTTCGGGGTCCCCTCCGCAGCCAGCCTGTCCCCGTCCGGCAGCACGGGTGTGGTGGCACCTGCAGACAGGAGTGACGTCAGAGAGAACCTACACTGCCAGCCCCACGAAGCGCGTGCCTGGTGTACTCACTGGCGCGGCGCTCCTCGACGCTCTTGCGGGTCACCCGGCCCACCTTCCGCGGGGCGGCGTGGTCCGCCGCGTCCGCCGCGTCCACCGCGTCCGCCGCGTCCACCGCGTCCGCCGCGTCCACCGCGTCCGCCGCGTCCGCCGCGCGCAGCAGCTGCGCCACCCACACGTGCGGCCTGGCCAGGAACTCGTCCTCCGCCAGGACGAAGTCCGCGGAGCGCGGCGCGAAGCCGTCCGGCAGCACGGCCGCCACCAGGGTCGCCGTCGCACCTGCAGGGACACAGTCAAACCCCTGTGTTATACCCCACCAGTCTGCAACCGAAGGGGGCGTCTGTCTGTCTCTCCCTCGCGTCTTCGAGACGACCCTTGCCCCCAATACAGTACTGACCGGACAGCTTGACGGCCTTGGTGACGATGGTGCCGACGTTCCGGTGGCGGCTGAACAGGTTTCGGAGCGTGGTGTAGCTGTCCTCGGCCTCGTCCCTGCAGTCCCTGCGGCACGTCAGGCAGAGCCATCGCGGCGGTCCGTCGCCCTCCAGGGCCTTGTACGCGTAGTCCAGCGGGGCGGCGGCGGCGGCGGCGTGGGCGGCCTCCTCCCCCTCCAGGCGCTTCTCAGCAGAACTGCAGCAACACGTCGACCAAAATAATTGGCGTCTCTGTGCCACTCTGTGCTGGCAGTAGGTGCACTCACTCGGTGTGGCCGAGGACTTTGTTGACGCAGTCCAGCAGGAAGCCGACCCGGGTCCTGGTGGCGGCCTCCTCGTTCTCGTCGGCCTCGTGCAGGCCGTCCTTGGCCTCGGCCGAGGGCCTCCGCGGCGACGACCGCGCCTTGGCTTTGCCCATCTTGTCGGCGTCGGGGCTGTGGCCAAGGCTGTGGCCAAGGCTCTGACCCTTGTCGCTCATGGGCTTCTTGGAGCGCTTCCGGTAGTCGCCCTTGCACCAGGAGCTCAGCTTCCGGTGCGGCCTGCCCTTGGACTTGGACTTGGACTTGCCCGGCGTCTTGATTTCTGGAAGCAAAAGCGTCAATCAGGAACAGGATTTCGCAGAAATGATTTTTCGTCTCCAGAGGAGGTGACACAGTGCAAGTGTTTGGATTGGTGGTGTAGATGGCGGCTGCTTTGGCAGTGTAGATGCGCACCGCGCGTCCCGTTGGGGCGGCAGGCAGCCCGGAGACGCACAAACAGGTGGTTAATAAATCCCAACTGTCTCGGGGAGGGCCACATTGGTGGGCTACATCGGCGAGCCACCCTGGTGGGGCGTGGGGGTGGCGGTGGTGGGGGTGGGGGTGGGGGTGGCGGGGGATCAGGGCGGGTCGGCCACCGCGCGGCCAGGAAAACAAGAACACTCGCAGCCAAACACCAAAAAGGGCTTCGCATTGCGCAACTTCTGTTGTCCTCCCTTCCGGCCGGTCTCGGGTTCGAATCCCGGAGCGAGGTTTCGTCTTTCCGTCGCTCCGCGTGCGCTGCGTGCCGCTTCGCCCGACGCACTTCCGCGAAGCCCGGCCGGGGGGGCGTGGCTTCGGCTTCCGCGGGTTCGAGTCCCGGCGCCGCTGCGGCTTTTTCGCGTCAGTCGCCCTCGTCTTCCGACTCACCCGTCGTCTCCTGGGGCGCCGCCGTCAGCTCGAGGAGCACCTTGCGCTTCCGGTCGGCGCCGCCGTCGCTGGCTTCGCTGTCGCCGTTGACGTCGTCCGCGGGCCGAGTGCCCATCGCGTTCACCAGCACGTCGCCGACAAGCCCACCGCCGTCCCCGAGGTGGGCCGCGCGGTCAGACAGACAGACAGACGGAAGGGCAGACAGACAGACAGACAGAGGGGACGGACGCGGAAGCGGTGCGGATTGGGGCGCCTCCACAGCCAGGCCCTGCAAGGCCTGCAAGCACACTGCGCGCTACGCCGCGACGCCGCGCTTCGCCGGGGGCTGGGGGCGGGGGCCGTGGCGGGGGCCGGGGCGGGGGCCGGGGCGCGCTCGGTCGGACGAGGAGGGAGGCTGGGGCCGAGCCGAGGCCGGGCCGAGGCTGGAGCCGAGGCTGAGGCCATCGCTCATGCGCCGCGCGGCGCGGCCCCCGCCACCCCGCGGCCCCCGCCACCCCGCGGCCCCCGCCACCCCGCGGCCCCCGCCACCCCGCGGCCCCCGCCACCCCGCGGCCCCCGCCACCCCGCGGCCCCCGCCACCCCCGACCATCTCCTGCTGGCTCTTGATCCCCCCTCCCCATGCGAGCGCGCCCCTGTACCTGGATGCCGCCAGCCGCGCTGCTGTCGTGGTGCTTATTGTTGTTCTTGTTTTTGTCCTTGGCGGTAGTGTCGGTGTAGTGTGGGTTGTTGCTGGGGCGGTTCTTGATTAAATGATACTACGACTTCCGCACACAGGCGCCTTCGCGTTGCCGTCGTGCTCTGCTGTCAAGAACCCTCTTGGCTGCCGCCGTCTAGCGACGCAATACCGACCGTCCCATGCATCCCATGCTGGCTCTGGAACGCACTGGTTCCCGCTCCGTGCCTCGGCCCGTCAGGCTGTCTGTCCGTGTGCGAGCGCGCCCTCTGTGTTTTGTGTTTGGCGACAGGCCGGCCCGGCCGACCCCTTCGGACACAACGACCCGTGTAACAATGATTGAGTCGTTTTGTTTGCTCGTCTCCCTTTATTTCCTTTCACTAAGTCCTTTTTTTTCCGGCACCAGCCCCGGCAGCAGAGCGGAGCGCGTCCCCCCCGGGGTTCACACGCCAATGATTGCAAAGTCATAGGGGACGGCACACACAGACACACAGACACGGGCAGGCACGCACAAAGCCACCCCTGCACCGCCACCCTCACGCGCCTTGTCCCCGTCTCATCCCAGAACGATCCCGACGCCGCCCCGCCCCTCCCCGCCCCGCTCCGCCCCGCCCCGCCCCGCCCTGCCGTCGAAGCCAGCAGGCGGGTCCAGCCCCGCGAAGGGGGTGGGAAAGCGCGCGGAGAGAAGGAGGAAACAAGGCCAGGAAGCAGGAAGAGGGAAGGAGAGAGAGAGAGGGGGGGGAGGGTAGAAAATATGGTTGTCATAGGAACAAACCGAGCGGAATGAAATGAAAGGAATCAATAAAACATGCTGGAGTCTATGTTGCAGGAAATTGCGCCCAGAACTCTCTCTTTCTCTCTGCCCCTCTCTCTCTCTCTCTCTCTCTCTCTCTCTCTCTCTCTCTCTCTCTCTCACTCACTCACTCTCTCTCTCTCTCTCTCTCTCTCTCTCTCTCTCTCCCTCTCTCCCTCTCCGTCTTGGGCGACGACGGGGCAGCGCGATGCTGGAGCCCCTCTCCCCCTGCGACTCCGCCACGCTGTCTGGGCAGGGCGCGGCGCGGCGGGCGGCGTCTCGCTCGCTCCCACGCGCGGCGCGCCGTCAGTGCGACGGAGAGTCATCCCGCCGCCACAGCAGGGGCTGCAGCTTGGGGCGGCCTCTCTCCACGACAGGTGTCTGGCACAGCGCGCTAGGGCGGGGCGGGGCGGGGCGGGACGGTACCGCCGCACCGCCTTGCTCGCTCGACGACTCGGAAGAATCGCTTAATCCTCAAAGCGCGCGTCTGCCAGTGCCTTTCCGGCGCCTTCCAGCGGCCCTGCGCTTGTGTTGTTGTTGTTGTTGTTCTCTCGCCTTTTAAACAACTCGGATCCCGGCAGACGCGATATTCCAGCGGGAATATTAATCCGGCCCCATCTCCTCCCTCTGCTTCCCAACCCCCCACCCCAACACAAACACCCCGCCTTTTCTTAAGGCCCGGACGGCGCGTCTCGGGGGCCCGCCCCGGCAGACTGACTCCGCAGAGAGAGAGAGAGAGAGAGAGAGAGAGAGAGAGCGACTCTCTTCGGCAGGCTCGTCGTCGGCAGGTCAGACGGCGGGCGCCCCGTCGAGTGCAGGAAAATAAAATTAACCCGCTAATTGAAAGAGACGCGGGCGGCGGCAGTGAAAAGACGCAGAGAGGGGGACAGGGGGGAGGGGATCGATCGAAGGGAGAGCCACAGAGCAGAGTGGACACGTCGGACTCAGGCCTCCGCTTGTCCCACTGTGTAGTGCGGCAGCAGGGCGGATACAGCAGCGCGTCGCCGGACAGACAGACAGACAGACAGTCCCAGTCTTGGTGATAATTATAGCCGGGTTCGATTTTTCCGCGAACAAAGAGCAAAGCGCGCGAAACGAGGAAAAGGAAACAATAATATAATCCCGGTGCGCCCCGCCTGGCTCCCCCAACGTCCACACTGCATTGCGATCGGCGCGGCTGTCGGCGGGGAGCGCTACTAATGTCGCGCGCAGGCCTACAGTACACGGTTGTGCGCGACAGTCCGGATTTCATTTCCGATAGCAAATGACAATGTTCGCGGTGGGTGTTTGGCGCGTCGAGCGAGGGGGTCACCATGGTTACCGGGTCCTTGTCGGCGCGGTGCGGCGCGGCCAGACGCGGCCCCCCGGGGGGCCTCACACTCCGTCGTCGGCGTGATGGCCGCCACGGGGCTCGGGGGGCTCGACGGCGCCCCGACGGCGGGCCACTGGGAGTGGGACGACAATGAACGCGGCATCAGGCTGCTGGGGTGAGCACTCGGGTCTCTCTTGGCGCGTCGTGAGTGTGTGCGAGCGAGCGAGGGAGAGAGAGGCGACAGCGCGACCCACTACCGCGGCGCGTGACTCGCCCTCATCCAAAGTTTGCGGCTTCCCCCGCCTCGGCCACGGCCACGCGTCATTGAGCCGCTCCTGCTCCTCGCCGACTAGGGGCCGGCGCGGCTTGGAGCGCCCCGCCTGGCCCCGCCCGCCTGGCCCCGCCTGGCCCTGCCGCCCTAGACCTGTTGCTGCCGAAGTATCGGCAGCGCGCGACACCTCTCACCGCTTCAGCCCACTTCACCAAGGCACTCAGTCCTCTTCACCGCACACGCATCACCGCTTCAGAAAAAAAACGGGTCTTAACGTCACAATCGAGCACACTTGACCACCACTGTTCACTTCATCGCCGTTTGGTCTACTGATTCACCTTCGGATCCGCACTTTGGTGTTACACTTTACCACTACTCGATGCTCTATTTCACCACTACCGGAGCACGATGCTCCACTTGGCCACTACTTGAGCTTGACGCTACGCAGGCACGACGCGGACCCCCTGACGGCGGCGCGGGCCGCGTCGCGCATGCAGCTGCAGGGCGCGTCGTGCCAGCTGGCCCACCTGGACGTCACCTTCCAGGACAGGGTGGACGCCAAGGACCAGGTCCGCTTCAAGCGCCACTGGCAGCGCCGCGTGCAGCCCGGCGACCTGGACGTGGTCACGCTGCGCGACGTCAAGGACGTGGTCCTCTTCCAGGTACAGGAAGGTACCCGCCAGCCGCTGCGCTTCCGCGCCGCCCTGCCGCCCCACGGTGCGGGTGCAGCACCCCCGGGTGGGGGAGGCTTCGGCGTACTCCGGCGTCGCTCGGCGTCCCGACGCCCCCTCCCCCACCCGCACGGCGCGCGAGATGGGAGATGACCCGATGCATCTATCTGTCTCTCACTATTTCCAGGCTGCATCCGATTGGCTGACGCACCACACAAAGGCGGGCGGGGAGGGGAGGGGGCCCTGAGGGGCAACTCGGGGGGTGGCAACATGGTCGATAAATAACCTAACGGTTGTCACAGAGGGGAGGGAAGGGGTCCTCTCCGGGTCACTAGAAACTACTACCACTCCCAAGCCGGAGCTAAGCGTGGCCCCGCCTGCTGCCTCCACCCTCCAAGCCTGGCGCTACTTTCCCCTAGACGAAGTTTCAACAACAAGACATCGAGTTGTTTGTCTGCCTGTGACCCATTGAAGCTCCAAAAGCACGTGAGGGTGATGCACTAGGCGGATTCCGAGCCCTGCTGTCTCTCTCGCTGTTGTCATTGTGTCCCGGTAATCAATTCGGCTGCCCTCTGCGTGCTCGGGGACACGGGGGTGCAGCCTGAAACTAACTACACGCCCAACGCGCGGGCGTGTTTGTTCGGATCGGCCTGCCGCGATGCACGCAGCATCATCACGCTCTGTGTACATTTCAAATTGATTCCGGAGCCGTGGTAGCGCCTGCGGGGGCCGAGGTGGGCAGACCCGCCCGACGCGCCGCCCCAGCGGGTTGCCTACCCGCACTCCTGCGGGCGCTCGGCCCCTCACTGGAGGGCCCGGCGGCGAGGGGTCCTGGCGACCACACACGCCGAGGGACGATTTGATTGATACAAAAGGGGGTCGATATTTGATGTGCGCCGCACCGGGGTGTGGCGGCCGTCCCGGGCGCCGTGTCCTGCTAGACGGCCGGGGCCGCCGACTCTCTGGAGCACGCCGCCGAGACCGCACTGCTGCAGGTGCAGCAGGGGCTGCCGGCGGACTTGTTGACGCTGTTCCACACGCGGCCCGTGGACCGCTTCCTGCGCACCCTCATCCTCTACTGCTTCTACTACATCCAGGTGGGGCGGCCGCGGCCGGCCGGGGCAGAGGAACACAACGACGTCTCAACTTGAGCAACAACTAGATTTCCCCCCTACAGACGTGGGAGTGGATCACGTTCTCGTCGGTCGTGACGGAGAGCACGATCCGCGAGCCGGGGCTGCGGCCGGGGCAGCTGCGGCAGCAGCGCAACCTGGCCACGCTGCGCGTCCTGCTGGCGAGGGACTACCACACGCTGCTCATGGGGGAGGGCGCGGCCTGGAAGCAAGTCCACCACCAAACTCGAGGGGAAAAAAAAAAAAAAAGTCTTGTGACGGGAGTTGAACCCGCGCCGCAGGTACCACCACATGTCCAACGGCGTGCAGTCCTGGTCGCAGCGCGACGCCCGGCTGTGGGAGCTGCTGCTGCGGCTGGCGGTGCGCGTCACGTGGGTGGCGCTGCAGCGGCGCTACCTCAACCTGGTGGACGCCGAGGTGGGCCGCCTCTTCCGCGGCGACGCCTTCAACCTGGCGGCGCGGCGCCAGGGCGGCAACCGCCGGTCAGAGGCCGACCCAACACAACGCGCACAAAATACAATAAAAAAAAATATTTAAAAAAATGCAGTGTTTTTTTTACGTTTTTTTTTTTTTTTTGCAGTGGGTACAAGAGTAGGAGGCAGCTCCGCGACATCCGCGAGGAGATCCTGCACGGCCCCGCGGACGGGTCCGGCGGCTTCCTGGACCTCTTCGCCCAGTCGCCGGCCACCAAGCAGCTGCTGGGCCGACCCGGTGAGGAGCCGCACTGGACCCTCCTCGCCCTGGGCCGCCTGCAGTTGCCTTGGTAAATTTGAAAAAACGGAAAGGAAAGGTGACAGTTGTAAACAAAATGTGTTGTTGTTGTTGTCCAGGCTGGGCGAGTCGCTGCGGCGCGTGGAGGCGGCCTACACGCTGAGCGAGGAGCAGCTGGTGCGCGAGCACGCCTCGTACATCGGCATCATGGGCATGCCGCGCGGCCACCTCGACGTCATGCTCAACCTCCGCGACAAGCAGCGCCGCCACGAGCTGCTCTTCAGCCAAGCCACCGGTCAGTTCTCACCTTCCATCGGTACAAATTTTGAAAATATATTTTTTTCAGACAATTTTGATGAACTGCGGCCATGTTCTGATGAATTTGAAGAAGTTTTTGGATTTCAGAGGAACGTTGTGACTTTGGTAGAGTTCTGCCTCGAATTCAAAGGCGCCCATGAATTTTGGTGCATGAATTGTTCGGAGTTATTTTGCCTTGGGCTGTCAACTGAGACCTCCTTACAGTCTGATGAAAATTCCAGCCTAAGAGTTAAATTTTCCTCAAATCAGAAAAGTGATCTCATACCTTTGTTGTGTCTGACCCTCAGGCTCCAGCATAGCACAGCAGTGTTCAGCTCTATTCCCGGCACATGACGAAATCAACTACGATCAGCCAGAGGAGCCAAAAACCTTCCCATATCCTTAAGTTCAGTAGTTAATAAAAAGAAATGAGTAATTCAAAATTGAAAATGCCGAGTTTGTTTTTAAAATTTATTTCACACACTGCATAGTGGTAGAAAAATTAAAACTTTGGAATAATGTAAATTTCCATCACTTGCGGAATCACCACGATTAGTTTAAAAAGTTAGCTACCAGTTCATCTAGCCGAGTCCTCCTGGCAGTGACCCTGACAGTCTGTCGATGCACTCTTCTCTTCAGTGATGCTATCAATTTCTTGTTTCACAACACTGCTCCGAGAAACTTGAAGCAACTTGCAAGCTTATCATCGATGACTTCCAAATGGTGAGCCGATTGGTCAGGCCTCGATGCAGTATGACAACCTGTACGCAATACAAAATAACTGATTGATGAAACACTGACACAGAGTGGGCCAACAGCAGGTTGGATAGAACAACAGAATTATTAAAGTAGTTAATCATAACACACCTTGAAGGGAATACACTGGACCAAACATTGGAGACTGGTTAGGTTAGAAGAAGATCAGCGGGCTAGAAGTTCGCATCCGAAAGTAAAACTGCTGAAAGACCGGATGCTTTCACTTTATGTCCAGCACACAAGAAGGAAAAAATATTGATTGATGGTTCAAAATAAGATATATTAGAAAACATTTGGCACAGATTCATGTTTACCTACCTTCACCGGACGAAAAATGTAAACAAACATGGAGTCGGGACAAGCAGAAGGCGGAGGCCAGAGACGAACAAAAGAATACCGAAACAAATGAAATACGACTAGTACTACCAAGCGCGGCAAATTTTGAAAATGTTTGCACGTTAAACGACGAGTATGACTTTACGTTAATATAAATCCAAATCATCGCCATTCAAGCGGCTAGATTTTGTGGGAACTGAATCCAGAGTCCACCGCATCGTTTTCTTCTTTACTAATCGGAAAATACCGGACAAGCCGGGCGGAGTACGAGGCCGGGGCCGCGGCCGCCACCGTCCGCCTTGCCTCCTTCCCCTCCCACTCCTCTCCCGGTTCGCTCTGCCTCGCTTTGCCTGCTCAATCTAAACACGGCCCTCCCCTCCAAGAGCAAGGCAAGCCGGGCAAGCCGAGCAAGACGGACAAAGATGTGAAAGAGAAAGCTTTCTGCCTCTTCCTCTTTTTCCAGCCGGCCGCGCCAAGCTCGCGCACCGCGTCGGCCGTGGCGGGGCGGGGCGGGGCGGGGCGGGGCGGGGCGGGGTGACAAGGAAGGCGTACCGCCGTCGTACAGCACGGCCCTAACAGCGGGCTTCCCTGGTGCACATATCGCGCAACGATTCCAGGATCCAGGACGAGCCACCCCCAGCTGCTGCCGCCCGCCCCGCCCGCCCCGCCCCGCCCCGCCCCGCCCGCGCAACACTTACGCGGAACGCCTCGTGACGCAGCGCGTGGAAAAACCGCGAGGACCCCAAACCCCCGCCAGGATGCTTCAACTGCCTTGACTTACTTACGGGCAGACAGCAACCCGCCACCTCCATCAGCTTATGAACGAAGCGACAGACATCCGCCTTGGGTCGCGCGATCAAAGCCTCCCTCCCAGGCAAAAAAAAATAAAAACCCCATCCTGAGACAAGATCATAAGGCTACTTCAATTCAAAAATAATTACGGAATATTTTGCAAGAGAACGTCGGAGAGGAATGCGCTGGGTGTTGAACCCAGGTCCCCCGAACTCAGAGTTGGACGCTTCTACGCTCTCAGCCACCATGTGACATAACAGACCGCCGTGAAAGACTGGATCCGCACAGAGTGCGTGTCGAAATGAACAAAAGGTACAGCAGGATTCGAGCATCACAGCTCTCGGGCTATGTAGTCGGCGCACATACGCTCTCGACCACACACGAATATTTTTGGGTCACGAGCCGAGAGAGGTTGGGAACGGCTGCTCCGGTTTGTTCCTGGCAGTGTGACTAGCCAGCCAGGGCCTGGGGCACGGCGTTCTGACGCATCCACGCCCCGGCCGGGCCAAGGGCTAGCCAAGGGCCGGCAGCGGCAGGGCCGTCGATAGCTGTCTTCACACGTAACCGACATCGGGGAATTTCTATGGTGATGTAACCCAAGCGCATAGCATGGTAAGGCCGGCCGAGTTTGATCCCCCCTCCAAACCGGAGGGCGGGAGGGGGCCCTCTGCCCACGCCGCCAGGCAGGGGGCGGGAGGCGGGGGGCGGGGCGCGGCGGGTGGGGTTCACTCTCCCTCTCGGTGAGGTGGTGGCGTTGTTCGGTGTGGAGCCCCGTGCAGACACGAGTCAGACGCGCGCCGAACCGCCCGTCGTGGACGTGCTCGTCGTGGACCTGCCCGTCGAAGTGCATCTCGTCCGGGTCGCCGCCACCAGGTCGCCGCCGAGGACCGCCGCACGGCCTAGCTGTAAGTGTGGGTGCGGGCCTCGCGGGGCGACGACGCACACCCCCGGGCGCCGTGGACGCCGTCGTCAGGAACAACATCGCGCCGCCGAGGACGGCGTCCTGGCAGCGTCCTGGTCAGGTCGCTGGCGGCCTGGTTCTCCACCTCGGCGACTGCAGCGTGCCGCTCCAGCGCCGCTCCAGCGCCGCTCCGGGCCGACGGGACGTGCCGGACGCCGAGGCTTTCCAGGAGGCTTTCCGGCAGCGCGCTCCGCGGCGGCAGTGGCGGCGGCGCCGTGGCTCCGGTGACATCTGGTTGGATTAGGAGGAGCGGCGCCGAGCGGCGCCACTTTGGCTTTTATCGGTCCTCGGTCCTGACTGGCGCTGGGCCGGGCTGGGCCGGGCTGGGCCGGGCTGGGCATGCAGGTCTTCGCCATCCGGCTGATATCCGCCCCGCCAGTAGCAGCCCACAGTGGGCCCACAGTCACCCGGTCCTGATCCGGGCTGCGTGCTGCGTCACCAGGTCAACGCTGATGCAGGGGCACACCTTCCTGAAAGTCGAAATCATCGAAAATCGCCTGATTTCCCTATCCCTGTGTTTCAGTGATAAGAAAAGATTTTCCCGGATTTCCCCCAGCAGTGTCCGGCCGGCTTCTCTGCCCGGGGTGTCATCGCGGTCGTTCCCTCCGCGTCGTGTTTCCCTGTACACTGCATAGCCTCGCGAATGGCTTTCACCCGCAGCCAAATCGGGTGGGTGGCGGCGGGGCGCGACAGACACGGTGTCCCCGTCTCTCCCTCTCCTTCTCTCTCTCTCTCTCTCTCTCTCTCTCTCTCTCTCTCTCTCTCTCTCTCTCTCTCTCTCTCTCTCTCTCTCTCTCTCTCTCTCTCTCTCTCTCTCTCTCTCTCTCTCTCTCTCTCTCTCTCTCTCTCTCTCCCCGTGTAGGGGTTCGAGAGAGATGGAGCAACGCGGGCCGCCACCGCACGTATCTGCCCAAAACAGCGAGCACCCCGGCAAGGCACGGCGGCTCGTCGACTCGGAGATTGCATCTCGAGGCGTGTTTCGGGGTTTCGTCACGTCGCGCGCGGGGGCGGGGCGGGGCGGGGCGGGGCGGGGTGGGGTGGGGCACGCGGTGTCCCGACTAGAGCATTAATTTAGGCAAACCGTTTCGCCTCTCCTCGCGGCGGGTTTCCGCTTTCCGACCGCCAAAAGGAAAAATGCTTTTACTTCCCTGACTGACTGTCTTTCCGGTGTGTTTTCCAGGGACGCACTGAGATGCACGAGCGGCAAGCCAAGTCCGCGCCGAACCGAGCCGAGACAGAGCCGAGCCGAGCCGGGCCGGTTCGGTCCTGAGAGGGCCCTCCGGGTCCCCGGTCCGGGACCCCTCGGGGCACCCGCAACCGGAAGTCAAGACAGTCCCACCGGAAACGAAGACCATCCGGACCGATGAGGACGAGGACAAGGGACTTTGAGTGAAAGTGAATTGTGCGTGTGAGTGTGTTTTGTGCGTGGGCGCCTCTGGATACCGCGCCATGTGGACCTCGCCGGCCGGCTGCGTTGCGGGTGAGTCACTCAGAATTAAGGCAAGCCCACAGCGAGACTCAGGAAATCAGAAGCAACAGAGCTCAAAAACAATTTTAAAAAATTCGACCCGAGCCGAACAATTTTTTCTTCTTCTCGTCTTTCGTGTTTCTTGAAGCCAGTGGCATCCTTTTGGAGCTACTTTCGGCCGGCCGGACCCTTAAGCGTGTGAAAAGCCATAAGGTTCAGAGCACGCATCGCACCTGGCCCCGGCCGCCTGTGGGAACAAGGCGCAAAGTGGAGAAGGTTGGCTAGACATTCAAATTACCCCGGCCTTGCTTTCCACCAGTGGGAGGTTGGCTGGACTGGAAGCTGGTGCACGGCGCCCGAACGCCCCGCGAGCTGCACGGTCTCTCTCTCTCTCTCTCTCTCTCTCTCTCTCTCTCTCTCTCTCTCTCTCTCTCTCTCTCTCTCTCTCTCTCTCTCTCTCTCTCTCTGACTGCCGACGAACAGAGACCGAGAGACGAGTGCACGCGTCGCACCACGATCGATAATCTTTTTAGGAATGGTCTTCGAAAATTAATTTACCCCGTGTACTAGCCCTGTGACGCTCTCCCCGCCGCCCGGTGTTTAGTCTGGTTGGCCGGAGCGCGGTGCCCAGGGGGGCTGGGGCTGGCTGCTCGGTCTGGCCGGCCTGGCTGCCCGCCTGGCTGCCCGCCTGGCCCGGCCGAAGCCATTGTCTTCACTTCACACTCCCTTGGCATCATCCTGGCCTTGGGCTGCTCCGGGCTCTCCAGGCATCTCCCGGAGCCGGCCTAGAGTACTTTCCTTCTCCCAGACTCCGCGGGGCCCTCGGCGGGGCCCTCGGCGGGGCCCTCGGCGGGGCCCTGCCGGCGGGGCACTCGGGGCCCCGAAGCACGGCCGCATCAGCTGATGCCCCTCCCCCCTCCCCCCGACTCCCGTTCGGGCAGGAGAATAATGATGATCGTCCTAATCGTAGCGATCAGGCGAACGCTTCCTAGCTTTCCACTCCACTCACTCACTTACCCACTCACTTAAGAAAAAAATCAAAACAATTCTAATCTGATTACGGCTCTTGGCGGTCGCAATTATATTATGGCACTGTTGTTGTTGTCATTTCAGGGCTCGAGGCCTTTTCAAAATTATTGAGCATTTCCAAAGTGTTTTCAAAATGCGCTTGCTATTTGGGGTCCAAAATATGTGGAAAAAGTCTCCTCTCTGAATTTTTCATTTTAATCCTTTGGTTTTTTGCGGCCATTTTTTTTCACCTTAGCGTGACGGAGTGGGGCGTGCAGTGACACGGAAAAGCGCTCTACCTCCATCCCGTGTTCCGGAGGAAACTGCACGCACGCACACACGCATGCAGGAACGCTCACACACACACACACACACACACACACACACACACACACACACACACACACACACACACACACACACACACACACACACACACACACGATGTGTGGATGACTCGGCGAGCGGCGTTACACGCGATGACACAAGCAGCATCGAGTGGCCAACGAGCTGCCCTGCCCTGCCCCGCCCCGCCCCGCCCCGCCCCGCCCCGCCCCGCCCCGCCCCGCCCCGCCCCGTCCCGCCGGCCGACTGACCTCAACAACAGGGCGATCTTAACGTGCGCCGGTCGCGGCGCGCGTTGTGCGGGAGGAAGACGAACCTTCACTTTCACCCGTCGCGCCCCGCCGGCTCAGTTGGAGCGCGGCTCTGCCAAGGTTACCGGCAACGCCACGGCGCACACCTTCCGCAAACACAGTATCGTCTCACAAGCAAGGGCTTGGAAGCAACAAAAAAAAAAAAAAAAATAAAAAAAAAAAATAATAATAATTTAAAAACAAAATTGCAGGCAGTTTTGAACCTGCGTCAGGAAAGCCTGGGGAAGTCCTTTGGAAGCCCGCGCTTGCACTTGGTCCAAGCCGCGAGTCGTTTGGCTCAGCGCGGAGGTGGCCGCCTGGTGCTCCGTTTCTTCTTTAGACGGCCAGGCCGGCGCGGCAGACGACAAATGTCACCGCCTTGTGTGGGCGTCGCTGCTGTCGCTGCTGTCGGCCTCACAAAGGCGGTGCCCTGCCGCCCCGCTTAACTGAACCTGCTTGACATTCGCGGCGCGGCGCCGCACGGTGTGCCACACGCCGAGGGTGCGGCCGGCCGGCCCGGCCTTTGTAAATCGGGGCGCCTCCGTATTATTCTCAGTCTGCGGCTTTCCATCTCAAGCCGCTCGTGGGCTCGGCCGTCCGTCTTTTTCGGGGTCGCACTCCACTGACAGAAACGACGAAACAATTATGAGGGTAGCTGCTTGGTCGGCCTGTCTCTCTCGCAATCATCGGGTGCTGCGCGCCGCGCGTCGGTGGAGTACAATAACAACAACTTGTCGGCGCTGCGGCCGCGCGTTGCGATGATGATTCGGCAGAAGGTGTAACCGCAGACCGCGCGCCGCCGCCTCCACGAAGGGAGGGCCTGGCGGTGACAGGATCATTGTCGCGTCTTTCTCGTCACGAGCCGTCATCTTCCCCCTCCCCGCGGCCATCGCGCGCCATTTGCATAAAATACTGTCCTGGCGGCGCGAGGCGCGAGGCGCGAGGTACAGAGAAAGTCCGGCGGGGGCCGCAGGGCCGCTGCCCGCCGCCGGAGTGTCCATTGAAGTGTGCACCGCGTTGTCCGCCGGCCGGAGAGTCCATTCAAGTGTCCCCCGGCGGGGAATTACCACGAGGTGTGATTTAAGAAAATACGAGGTGCGACTTGGAAAAAAATAAATAAAATACAAGGTGACAAATTGAGACTTTGTTACTATGACTTCAAATCTGGGATGGTGGTTACCCGTGCTGGCGAGCCGCGTGGAGTCCAGCTGCTGTGATTACGTTGCGCTGCGATGAGCGGTCTGCCGGCTGCCAGCCTCGCTGTCCGAGGCCGCGTGCGAGGAAGCCCGCGGGCCCGAAGGTGCCCGAAGGCCGGGCCTCGCTGTTCATGGGCCGAGGGGGAAACAACTCAAAATAATTTTTGTGTACGTTTTTAATTTTTTTTGAAATTTTTTGAATATTCTGAAATTTTTGGTGTTTGGACATGGGAGATGGTGTTCCCGGGCGCTGGCGATCGTCTATAACTAAAAATAAATTTAAAAAAATGGAACTCTACACCCCCTCCCCAGTCTGAATGGGGAGGCCTCCTGCTTTACTTCGGTGTTCGGGATGGGAACCGGTGCTATCAGGTAACTGGGGTTAATCCGATCCAGCGACTTCGATATCGTACGCCGGGGGACCCAGTAGGACCCGAGCCGCCGACACGGCCCAACATGGGCAGAGTAGAGTAAGGCAGAGACGATAGAGAGACAGAGAAAGAAAGAAAGAGAGAGAGTAGTTTTGGGAGCTTTTGTTTGCGCAGGGTGGTCGGTACCAAGTGTACCCCCGCTGTCCGGCGCTCCCAGACCCGAACATGCAGTCAGTGGGCCAGCTTCAAAGGACTTATCAACTCCATCCGACGAATCGGAATGGACCCACTCGCGACCAATTTCGAGTGGCTGGCTCGATCGGGGATCGAACCAGTGCCGAGGCCAATCCGCCGAAGCGGACTGCTTTTTAGACACCCGGGTGTAATGGCCTGGATTGAGCCTAGACCACTACACCACCCTGACTTGCACGTCTGCCGAGTGTTGGACGACGGGTTTGAGTCGCAGTGGGAGGGAGCCAGTCGAAAAATGAAAGGCTTTAATGGGATTCGATCCCCGAACCTTACGGTCGGGGGTCGACGCCTCTCCACTGTCAGCCACCACGGCTCATGTCTGAGGCCGATTGAAGCGGGCTCTTGACGTGACCATGAGCAGCGGTCAGAGAAAAAAGTTGTACAGTAATAAGATTTGAACCGCCGATTCTCATACCGGGAAACCGACGGGTGTACACCTCCAGCCACCACGGCAGATGATGGTCCCTGCGCATTGCTGTGGCTTTGAAGCACACTGGGGAGGGCAGTGAAAAATAATAAATGTTGGGTCGGTCCTAAAAAGACAATTTCGTGATTTTTTACCATAAATTTTCAAATTTGTTCAAATTTTCAATAAAATTTTTCAAATTTTTGATTTTTTTTTTAAATTTAATTTTTGGCGTACATGCTTTCGGCCATCTATTTCCCCCTCGTTACGGGCCGTTGATAACAGGTTCCTTTGGGTGCAGTGGGCCTGGCCGGACCGCGCGGTGCTGCTCACTGTAATAAAGACATTCTCCCTCACTCCGCGGCTCCGCACGACACCAACGTGTTGTTGTGATGCCGGGGGTGCGAGTCTGATAGGCCCGCGCCGGACGCATTCCGGTTTACCCGCCGGCCGTTTCCTTTTTAAGGCGTTTTTATTGGTCCACGGTGCTTCTCAATGGCGCAGTGTGCGTGTTCGAGGGGAGTCTAATGAAGTAGCGATCCGGGGACCGCCATTTTATTTTCAGCCCGAATTTCGGAAAAGTTTCCGAAGTGTCTTGTGTATGAAGGGAAAGGTGGAGGAGCAGAGCAAGAGAAGAAAGGTCCCTCCTCGGGGCTGTCGCTCCGCACCAGGGGCCCCGGACAATACCAACCAGGGCCCCGGCCTGGCCCCGGCCTGGCCCCGGCCTGGCCCCGCTCCGCCGCGGCCCCCCGCCGCCCCGCCGTGTGTGACGCTGCGCGGCCCTATTTTCCGCATCTACTGCTCTCTGGGCGCGGCAGCAGGCGCCTTGTTGTTGTTGTTGTCGTCGTCGATGGCCCTGCACCTCATTAAGCCCGTTGGCGGCGTGCCAGGCCCGGCCTGCTCGATATGACAGAGGGTTATTCCCCATTGTCCCACTGGTCTCGCGTAGTCTCGCGGGGTCACCAGCTGAATCGGAGATGGCCCGGCCAGCCTTCGGAGCGATACTCGTCGGGGAAAGCTGCGCTGCGCTGCGCCCGCGCTCGAATTTCAAAGTGACGGTGTCGGCAGCGCGTCCACGACGACCGCGGCCCGGAATACTAAAACGCGGGGACGCCGCTTCGGTCCAGTCGCGGCGCGTCGCGTCTTTTCCGATCGGATTTTCGGTAGGACCAAGGTACACCCACACAAAGGGTTTCTAGATTTTTTTTGTTAGAAAGCCTTGATTCAAGAATATTTTTTAAACTAAAAAATAAATAACCTAAAAAAAAAATTTGTATTCAAAATTATTTTTGTACAAAAACCAAGAACGTGACGAAATAAAGAATTCAGTTTTTGCGCGTAGAGGCCCTCGACCAGGTGTGGATGGGCCTTACCGTAGATCTTGCGGTGAGAATGAGGCCGCTGCGTCCGTTTTGGCAACGATGCCGATGGCTCCGCGAGGCCTTCCTGCGGTGGTGACGATGATTTAAGAAGCCCGCTTCTCGTGGTGCTGTAATCGCCTGAGCAGCAGTGAAGTAAAGTAACAGAAAAAAAGGGAAACAAACAAAACGACAAAGAGCACCGTGCCAACGACACCATATCGCCATCTAGTTGGTGTCACTTTCATCGCAGCAGCAGTCTCGCTGCAGCGACTACACTTCGTGTCCGTCGTTCTGTCCGCCCGCCTCACTGTCTGTCTGTCTGTATGTCTGTCGGCATCCGGCTTCTGAAAGGCTTAATATTCAAATCCTGGTGTGGCCTTACACCCATGTACCGCCTCGTATATACACGTAGGTAGGCGGCTGGCAATACTAATAATATCCTGGGACGGGAAAGGAATACCGTGTCACCGTGTGTGTGTGTGTGTGTGTGTGTGTGTGTGTGTGTGTGTGTGTGTGTGTGTGTGTGTGTGCGCCTCTTACCCGTGTGAGTGAGTGCGCCAAGTAAACAGAATTGTGTAACGTCTCCCGCCAACGTGACGTGGCACCCTAGTGCACGGGTGCGTGCGTCGGATGCTTCAGGCCCGGCACCGTGACGCTAGTGTCGGCCGGTGCGTGAATGTGCGTGTCTGCGCGTGCGTCTGAGTGTGTGCGTGCCTCCTTGCGTGAGGATGAGGGGGTGGATTCGTCACAGCCGGAAATAATTGGAGACTTGCACGCGCGGGGAGACGAGAGCGCGATGCGGACGCAATGCGTGTTTCGCTCCATTTTATTTTATTTTTACCTGGCGTCGGCTGTGGCTCATAGCGCGCGCAGTCCGTGCCTTTTGCTAATCGGTGTTGTGTGTTGTCCGCAGGCGTGGTGGTGCTGGTGGTGGCCGCGAGCTGCTCGCAGGACGGACATCCCCGCACGCCCCGACACCAAGGTAAGCAAGAAGAACAAAAAAACAAAAACATTGAGAGACAGTGGGCATTCCCTCAAGATCCAAACCCCTTGAACTTGGTGCAGGATGCCGACGAATCTACCCGGGGGGATGAGGGTGTTTTTGGGGATTCCCTGCGCGCTCATTCTCGCGCGGCTTTTGAGTCCTTTTTGCTCCATCCTCTTGCTTCCGGAGTGCTATCATCATTCTCTATTATTGGGCGCGCGCGTCCAGCGTAACACTTGTTACGGCGGGGTCTGTTTTTGCTGCGCCTCGGCGCCGTAAACACGAAGCAGAACGGAACAACGCACTGGAACATTGAATGTTGTTGCCTGCGTGTCGGCGGCGGAGAAGGAGAAGGAGGAGGAGGAGGAGGAGGAGGAGGAGGAGGTGATGACTCAGGTGGCGCTCCGTTTGCCTGCCAGTGAAAGTAACGTGTCTGCATCCTGGAGTGCTAATAGTCCGGCCCGCCGAGCGTTGGCGGGGGAAGGGGGGGGGGGGGGCTGCAGCCTTCGATAATCACCTCAAGGACGCCCGGGCCGGTCCTGCCGGCCCCAACCGCAGCAAGGGGCCGCGGGGGCGGGGCGGGGGCGGGGCGCCGGAACTAAACCTGGGTCATGCGGTTACGCCCCGCCGGTCCAGACTTCCTCTCCATCACTCATATTTGTTCGTTTCGTTTCTCTCTTTCCGCGCGACTTTCCTCGGAAGGACGAAAACATTAAAACAACAACCGCGGGGTCCTTTGAAGCACGGGGCGAGGAAGGAGGCCGTCAGGTCGGCGGGTCGGCCGGCACAGTGTACCCTCTGGCCGGCCCACTGGGGCGTCCCCCGCGTTGCCGTTGGGCCGGGCGGCGTTGCCTCACCGCGTTCGTCACAAGCCGTGGACACAGCCACTCGCTCGTTCGCGTCCGTCCGTCTGTCCGCCGGTCAGCCTGTCTGTCTGTCTGCGGTGGGGTGCCGCGCGGCGTGTGACGAAACGCGGCGCGACAGCCAGGTCCGCTTCGGAAACGGGGCGCACTTACTTATGACGTGTCCGCGCGCTGTACTGGAGAGAGAGAGAGAGAGACACGCACACACACACACTCACACACACGTTGCGTCAGCGTAGTCACAACAAGGGGTCGCCATGCATTATTCCGTGTCGCCTCGCCTTGCCGGCAGTTAAAGCGCAAACGGAATGACGATCGGGAAGCCCTAATGGCTCAAGGACGAGGCGGGTCTTGGACTCCTTGTTGTTGTTGCTGTTGTGGTTGGAAGTCATCTTGTGGTTGTTGTTGCAGTGACGGAATGGATGCCACCCTGGAGCCCACTCGTCGCCGACATGCAGTTCACACCCATGGCGGCGTCCGCGGCGCCCGGCCCGCCCCCAGACCCGCCCCCAGGCCCGCCCCCGGGGCCGCCGACGGGGATGCCTCCGCGTGACGCGTACTCGCACCGCGCCTCCAGGAAGACGGGCGCGAGCCGCCGCAGCCGGCTGTCTCACGAGGGCGGTCCCGGCCCCGGAGGCGGTCCCGGGGGCGGCGCTCGCTCGCTGCCGACCCGCGGCGACTTCATGCCGGACAACTCCCTCTGGTCGCCGGCCTCCGAGGTGGGGGTGGAGCCGCCCCCGCTGCCGCCCCCGCTGCCGCCGCGCGGCGAGGGACGCAGCATCGGCTCGGCGCACCACGCGCAGAGCCTGGTGCACGAGGACGTCGCCACGGCCTCCGCCCCCGAGGTGGTCGTCGTGGTGCACGAGAAGGACCAGCCCCTGTTCGACAAGGTGGACGTCCCCCGCCCCCACCAGCCCCGCCCCCAGCGCCAGGCCGCGCTGCAGTCCTGGTGGGACGCGGTGGCGGGGGCGGTGGGCGGCGGGGGCAGCGGGGGCGGCGAGTCGGTGGCAGAGGCGTTCCCGCACTCGCGGAGCCCCGAAGGCCTGCCGCGCGCCGAGGCCGGCAGAGACCTCTTCGGGCCGGACCGGCGGCAGACGCTGGCCACCATCTCGGAGACCCTGGGCGCCATCAACACCGTGGGCCGCTACCTCGTCAACTACACCCGCGGCAGCAACAACACCAACGCCAACGTGGGGCTGGCCACCACGCTGCTGGGCACGCCCACTGTGCTGTCCGACGGCAACGACGACGTGCACCACGAACAGTGAGTGGGCTCACGCCTTACGGCGTATCGCGCGCCGTGGTGACGTACGCTAGGCAAGCCCGGGGAACACGCGTGGCGCCGTGTTGCCAACTCGCACGGCGCCTCCAGTCGCTCTTCCGTGGGTTCGACCCCCGTCGTTGTCGATTTCCCCCTAACCTGGTTCGTGCTCTGCTGCTCCGCAGGCGTCGGCCCGGCCGCTCCGAGGACCTGCCCGCCGCCATCTACACCATCAGCAAGAACGTGCTGGGACGCAACGTGACGGACCAGATCGCCCCGCTGGTGCGCGTGGTGGGCGCGCCGCTGGTCACCATGACGACGGGGAAGGTGGTGACGGACCAGCACCGGCCCACCAAGCTGCGGCCCGTGTCCGCCAGCACTGCCAGCACCCAGCTGTCCCCCGTGTCGGGCCCGCTGCCCAGCCCGGCGGCAACGCCTCTTCCCGAGGACGGTCAGTTGCTGGGTTCAAATACCGGCCTCAACACTTTTTTTTTTATTTTTTAAATTTAATAATTTTATTTTGTGACGCTTTTTTTTGCGCTGTCCTAGGCCGCGAGCCGGCGAGCGGGTCCCGGCCGTGCACCACGCCGGACGGCGGCACGGGGGTGTGCGACGACCTGAGCACGTGCCCCCAGCTGCTGCTCGACCTCGCCAACCTCCGCCAGTCCATCTGCTTCAAGAGCCTCTTCGTGCCCGGCGTGTGCTGCCCCGGCCGCCCGCAAGAGTGCGTACCGCATCGGATGCTGACGTGGCAACACCACATCCATAAGAAGATTTAAAAAGATTAAAAAAATATTTTTGTGTACAAATGTTGTGAATTTTGCAGCTCGTCGACGCAGCGGCCGCATCGGCCCCAACTCATTTACGCGACGAGCACGACCACCAGGCGGCCGCCCATCATCCTCACGACGTCCACCACCGCGGCGCCGCCGCCCACCACCGCCTCCCTGCTCGACGACTGGGACCCCGAAGGTACGACGACCCTGGAGAACGAGACTGTGCCGCGCGAAAACCCCACCGCGCATGTCAAATTGGTGTCCGGGCGCTGGAGCAGGCCCTTCTGGAGGTCCTTCCTGGAGGACCTTCCTGGAGGCTGCAGCCGCACCGGGCGGTCTCGCTTTCTACCGTGGGAAGTTATTTGCTGCGGTAACAACAACAACGACAACAACAATGCTGCAATGCCCTTTCCGTCACTTCGTTTTATTTCACTCCTGAGTGCTTGCCCTCCAGTGCCCTGCTGGGTCCGTTCGGGACTCGTGACCAATGGCGGGGCGGGGCGGGGCGGGGTGGGGCGCGGTCACGGAGCAGGGGGTCACAGTGCGCCCGAGAAGCCGAAAAGCAGAAAATCCGCCACGGCGTGGTTTATGAGCGGACCAGTTCGGAAACGGAAGGAAACAGGGAAAGTGCCGCCCGGGCCGCCGCCTCGGCGTCCGTCTGTCTGTCTGTCCGTCTGTCCGTCTGTCTGTCCGCCTGGTCGCGTGCCGCGGGACCGGGCGCCGCTGGAACCACTTGCCGACGCCTGGCTGGCGCCACCCAGCCAGAAATAGCGCGCCAAACTAATTGCCTTGCCCATGTTGGTCGCTGCACCGCGCGGCCCACGCCAGCCCGGCTAGCCGCCGACCAGCCGCGGGAAAACTGTTGTGTGGTGCGACGTGCGTGGAAAAAGTAAACACCACAATTCATTTTTTTGGCCAGCACAACAATTTTTTTTTCCTTCGCTTTGGTCTTTTTTTTGTGACAGTGCCGTCAGGTTGGTACCGCTGTGCCGTATGCCGGCGGGCCGGCGTCACGGCGGCGGCGGCGCGTGGCGCAGGGCTGCCAACGAACGTCCTTGATGACCCGTCGGACGGGTCGCAGCACGGGCTGCCGCGGAGGGAGGGGCTGCAGCAGGGACCGGAAAGCGATCATGGAAAGTGAAATAAAATCGGGCGTACTCAAAAGAAAAACTCATGAAAAAAAAAAAACCCGCTTGCGTTACTTCAAGGATTTGTCCATCGCTACCGCAAAATTCCGCATCACGACCCATGGTTTTCCTTGTGTTTTCCTTTAATTTTTTTTTCACGATGTTCCTTCCCTGCAGACTGCGGGCAGCCCGAGGTGCCCAAGTTCCGCGTGGTGGGCGGCGATGAGGCGCTGCCCGGCCGCTGGCCCTGGATGGCGGCCATCTTCCTGCACGGCCCGCGTAGGACCGAGTTCTGGTGCGGCGGCTCGCTTATCTCCAGCAAACACGTCCTCACCGCCGCCCACTGCACCCGGGACACCCGCCAGAGGCCGTGAGTAGTTGCATGAATTTAATTCAGGACATGCCGGGAATCGATCCCGAGACCCCACTGTTTCGACTTCGCCAAAAAGTCAACCACTAGAAAAAAAAAAAAAAAAAAATCTGTTTGAAAATGCTCTTTGTAACCCCAGGAACAACATATCGAATCATGGCGGTACCTAATTTCCACTCACATTTGGGTTGCGGACTTGATGACTCTTTCCCCGTCCAGGTTCAGCGCGCGGCAGTTCACGGTGCGGCTCGGCGACGTGGACCTGAAGCGCGAGGACGAGCCTAGCGCGCCGGTGACGCACCAGGTGGTGGAGGTGCGCGCGCACTCGCAGTTCTCGCGCGTCGGCTTCTACAACGACATCGCCGTCCTGGTGCTGGACCGGCCCGTGCGCCGCTCCAAGTACGTGGTCCCGCTGTGCCTGCCGTCCGCGCGCATGCGCTCCGACACCTTCGCCGGCGCCAGGCCCACCGTGGTGGGCTGGGGCACCACGTACTACGGTGAGGCCCGCTCTGGTTGTTTGGACGACCCTAACCTAACCTAACCTAACCTAACCCGAGCGTGTTCCGGCGGCAGGCGGCAAGGAGAGCACGGTGCAGCGGCAGGCGGAGCTGCCCGTGTGGCGCAACGAGGACTGCAACCGCGCCTACTTCCAGCCCATCACGGAGAACTTCATCTGCGCCGGCTACTCCGAGGGCGGCAAGGACGCCTGCCAGGTAACACCCAAGTTTCACAAATTTACCACGTTTTTACTCTGAAAAAAAAAAATTTAAAAAAAATAATGTTCTTGTTTTTCAGGGCGACTCGGGCGGCCCGCTGATGCTGAAGCGCGAGGGTCACTGGTACCAGGTGGGCATCGTGTCCTTCGGCAACAAGTGCGGCGAGCCCGGCTACCCCGGCGTGTACACCAGGGTGACGCAGTACCACGACTGGATCCAGGAGAACACCGTCAACTAGTCACCTACCTAACTTATTATCTTTCCCTTTTGTATGTTCTTGCGACTTGTCCAACTGTTAATTTATAGGCGGAAAACCTGTGTGAAAGGCTGAAAGAATTCGCGTACGTTTCTCCGGTGACTTAAAAAAAAACTTAATTCGACTGACTAAAATGCGTAATTTATTAAGTCTGCTTTCGCTGGCCGTGATGGCGCGTCTTGCCCGAGGAAAATGTCATTATTTATTGAGACTTAATTGACATGACGAGTAGGCATTATATGCCAGAAGTGTGTGAATTACATAGAATGTATTTGTGCTCATTCCTGGTATTCATTTATTCATTCCCACAAGTCCTTTAAAAAAACACCCTAAAAAAAATTAAAGTAATGCCGCAAAATTTTGGTAGAGAAAGGTCCGAGGGGGAAAAAACTCAAAATAATTTTTGTGTACGTTAATTGAAAATTTGAAATTTTTTTAAATTTAATTTTTGGTGTACATGCTATTGGCCATTTATTTCCCCCTCGGAAAGGTTATTTGGTATTTGGTGCAGGACCGATCCCCGAACCGGAAATGAGTCAGTCAGTGCTTTTCCGTGCTCCGCCTCAACATCGCTCCCGGCCGGCCGGCCACCTCACTGGCACCGGGGCACGTTGGGCTGCCTGCCGCCCAGGCGCACGGCGGCGCGGGTCTGGCTGGCGACGTAGTAGTACGCGTAGCACCGCTACGGCGGCGTCGAGGGCGACGAACAGAACTAGACGCCCAGGCTGCTGAAGACCACGGAGCTGTTGCCCTAGGCTGCCCGAGAGGCTGCCACGCTGATGGGCTGCGCTCTTTTTGTCTCTCAAATTGGCCTGAGTGTGGCGAACATGCAAATGGCCCGCGCTTCCACTGCTCCAAGGTTGGCGGCCGTGTTGGCTGCAAACGCCTCGTGTCTGTCTGTCTGCCTGCCTGTCCGTCCGTCTATCCGTCCGTCTGTCTGTCCGTCTTCGGCATCCGGCCTGCCCGTGAGAATCCCGTGCCTGCCCGCCTGGGGGCAACCAGAATGGGTGTAAAGTAAGCGGCGACTGGCCGCAAGGCGCTTAGCCGAGGCGCCAGCGACGAGTCGGTCGGAGCGAGTCTGCAGGAAGCCGCGCGCGGGGGCCTGGCCGGCACAATAGCTTCTAGGAAATAAAGATCCAGGCCCGCGGGCGAGCAGGACATACATTCTAGTATTTGTTTTGTTTAATCGCTCCGCTGAAATCGTCGGCGGGGGCTTCCCCGGTGACGTCACTCGGGGTGCGTGGGCCGCGGTGCTGAAGTGGCGCTGGAGTGGCGCTGGAGACGGACGGGCCCTGGACAATGGGGGATCACCTTGGTCGCTGGAGAACAAACTGTTGAGACACGGAGACACGGGTCTGCACGGCCATGCGCCGAAGCGGAGGACGATGTAGTATTGGGGAGGGGCCGCGGCTAAACCCCTGGACGGGTCTGACCTGCTGTTGGATGGTACGGAGAGGGGACCCTCACACTGGATCGCTGCTTAATAACAATTGAAAAAATGAAAAAATAAATAAATAAAAATAAACAAGTTTGATGAAAACACGAGTTTTTTGCCAACTGACTACTGGTCCTGCTTTACGCCCGGGCCCCCTAATTAAACGGCCGCGAAGTGCGTCTGGATGACGTCACTGCGATGCAGACACGGCGCGGGACTCGCCTCGGCGTGTCCGTCGGCCGTCCAGGAGGGGCGGTCCCTAAGCCACTCGTTCATTTAATTAACTTATTTATGAGGGCGTGCGTGACTAATGAACGCATCGATGGTGCCGAAAACGAAGACCTCTCGCGAAGGGTACAAACAATAGGGAGGCGGTTCACACACTAACGACTGGGTGTCCCTCTGTGAGGCCGTCGCTGCCCTTGCTCCGCGTAGCTCCGCTTAGCTCCGCGCTCCCTTGGTGGACAGGACGTGGGCGCGAAGGCCCTGGTCCTGGGGGAGGGGGCTGCGGCGCTGCGGCGCCGGCCGGCGAGGTGCTTGGCGTGCTCCGCGGGGACAGGTGTGTGTGTGTGTGTGTGTGTGTCCAGCTGGATGGTTCGCGCAGCCCCGCAGTCTTCAGCCGGCCGTCCGCGCGAACGCTCCTCCTGTCCGCGATGGTGCTGGTGCTGCCGCCCGGCGGGGCGTCCGTCCTGCCGATGGCGCTGCTGCTAGTGCTGCTGCTGGCGCGGCCCGGCCTGCCGCAGACCGCCTTCCGCGCCGACCTGTTCCCCGAGCAGCTGGAGCAGCAGCAGCTCAACCTGCAGACGCAGGCCGTGCAGCAGCGGCTGCAGGACATGCAGCGCCTCCTGCAGTTCGCCCCCGACGCGCAGCAGAAGGTGCGGTATGCGCTGCGGAAACCAGAACGCAGAGCGCCTCGACAGAAGCCGAGAGTGGCTTGACCAAACGTTTTTTGTAAAAGAAAATAATTGGCAAATTTTGGTATTAATTTCCGCATACCTCGATCGAAATTTTACGCATATTTTTTTTGGGCAGGAACTCAAAAATCATACTCGATATATTTTTTGGTGTGTGTGTGTGTGTGTGTGTGTGTGTGTGTTTTTTGTTTTGTTTTCGGTGTTAGACTGGAGCGAGCGCGCACTTTGGGCGTGCGTGCCTTGGAGGCGCGGCGTGCCAAATGGCGGTACTTGCTAGCGCTGCTCGCGTAGCGTCGCGGCGCCCGGGCTACAGTAATTTGGGCGTCCAGGATGCTCCACCTCCGCGTGATGGTGTCGGCGGAGACGAGCTGCCGGCAGAGAACAGGGATCAGGGATCAGCCACAGCGACAAGGCACGTTTTGTTTGCAAGTCGCCGGGACCAGACTGGAGCCGGCCGCCGCCTATGGTCAGGCTCCCGTATGCCGGATGGCGTGGATAAATTTAACTCCGTTTTTCCGTCTCGTCGTTCTTCCTCCATGCCGCTGTGCCAAAAGCGGATCGGTCGGTAGTACAGTGTGCCTGACATTGACGGATTGCGTATAAACATGCACACGTGAGCACACTGTCAGTGAGTGCGGTCGAGTTCTTCGTCCACCGTGAAATCCTTCCGCTCGCTTCGAGCGGATTCCCGCAAAAGGATCAAGGAAGGCGCGAAGCGTGTCACTCACTCCGACGGGCTCTGTTAAAAAGAGTCTTAAAGACTTAAACATTCTGACAGACTTCACAATGAGCACGCAAATGACCACTTGTATTTCTATGACCTCTTTGACAGTGTGCTCGTGGACGCGTCCCACTGCTCACAGCTTCCAAGAGCACCGCGTCCGCGACGCGATACAGTAGACGAATGGGACGGAGTGCACGAGCTGCAGTTCACGACGATCGTGTCTTCGGTTAAATCACTTAACGCTCCAATCGTGGCTCTGTCGTAGATTACCACTCAGTACTGAAACCCGGGCCTAAACCAGTCATAAATTTCGACGTTTATTAAAAAAAAAAAAAACAAAAAAAAACTGGATTTTTTTTTTTAAGTTTTAATTTTTTTAAGGCCTACCGCACGGGCGTCCCCGAGTGCCCACACAATGAGTTGTTGACGTTTATGCCGTGAAATACAAGCCGATAAAATAGCGCCTTAAGCCTGCCGCGCCGCACTAGCCAAAATGTTGTGCGGGACCACTGTGCGGACACGGTCTGCTAAGCCGCCCGGACGTTCGCACCATTTGAATAATACCTGCCGTCTTTTAACGACTTTCCTTCTGTTTTTCCAGGCTAACCTCGTCCGCCTGCAGAGCGACCTGCTGCAGCAGCTCCAGGACGTCCAGCAGAGGCAGCTGCAGTTGCAGGCGCAGCTCCAGGAGCAGGTCGTCCGGGGGCAACAGCCGTGAGTTCACGCGCATGCAAAAAGGAGCAGCCTTTTTCACATTCTCGTTTTATTATATTATTTTTATTTCTACGCGTGGCTGTCCTCTTGGAATATAAATTCCCGAATGCCTGATCCTCGAATTCCGCGGCTAGTCCTGCCCGAACGCTGGGCAGGCTGCCAGGTTGCGGGGGTCCGGGTGTCACTGCTCTGACGGCCGCGTCCGTGTTGTGTGTTGTCCAGGGTGCAGGTCCAGGTGCTGGAGAACAGGCTGGACGCCCAGCCCCAGATCCAGCGGCCCCAGATCCAGCGACCCCAGATCCAGCGACCTCAGAGACGTCCCCAAGTCGTCGTCGTTCGCCAGGTTCGCCAGAAATAAATTCTCCAAAAAAAATATAAAAAAACAATAAATTTCGAAGCTTACGTTTGAGTTGAGCAGGCAGGAAGGGGTTCACTGTGACTCATCGGCGCGTCACTGCGAGTCACCCCGGCCTTCGCAACAACCGCCGAAAACCTTGAACGGCGGCGCTCGGACGGCCACGACTCGCGAAAACCGGCCGCACACTTTCCCCCCCCCCCCTCCCCTCGCCCGGACCCACGAATCACGACGTCAGGCCCGCCTCCAGGGCCCGCGCTTCGGCTTAAATTGCCGGATAGGTCCTGGTCCTTTACTTCTTTTATTTTCGTTCCATTCCTCGCGCAAACTATCGCCTTTTACCGAACACTCGGCGCGGGGAAGAGCTCCGCATCATCCTCTCGCCTACAGTAAAACTACCGCATTCTTTCCGTTCAATCACTGCACTGAAAATGCAGTACAATGGCAATGACTTTCCCCGATTTTCTGTTCTCCGCGCGCAGCAGCCGCCGCCGCCGCCGCCGCCACTGCCCCAACAACAGCCCCAGCAGCAGCCGGAGCCGGACGCCCTGACGTTCCCCGGCAACGAGGAGGAGAGCGGCGTGCCGTGCAGCACGCTGAGCGGGCGCGCGGGGACGTGCCGCCTGCTCGTCAAGTGCGTCACCTTCTTCGCGCAGATCCCCGAGCTGCGCAAGCAGCCCTGCGCCCTGGACAACCAGGGCAACCAGGGTGTCTGCTGCCCGGCCGAAAAGACCCCGCGTGAGTCAGAGAGCGCAGCAAAACACACACAAAAATAACTTCTTAGATTTGCGAAAAAAAAATCAGAACATTTTTTCAAAAAATTTCAAAACAAAAAAATTCGATCAAGATTTAAAAAAAAATTCTGGTGACATTAATAAAAAGTGGACTTTGGTTTGGTTTTGAACCCACGCCTTCCCCGTCAGCCTCCAACAGGGGCAACAACGGCGTGCTTAAGCCGCCGCCGCCGCCACCCGTGGAGGTGCCGCCGCTGACGCCGCAGCAGCTCAACACGGCCGCCGACCAGGGCCTGCAGCGCGTGCGCGAGCGCCAGGAGCTGGAGCAGCAGCTCGTCAACATCAACCGCGTGCTGCAGCCGGACACCGCGGCCAAGCGCCACCTCGAACTGTTCCCCACCACCAACGACACCCTCAACAACGGCAAGCAGGCGCAGTCCTCCGTCGAGGCATCGCTCGACCTGCTCAACGAGTGAGTGTCTGGTGTGGCCCCCACGCACGCCATGTCGAAGCGACAATGGCGCGCCGCGTGCCAAAACACGACCACGCCGCGCCAGGGTCGGCCAGGGCCGGCATGACAGCAGCGTCTTGCCTTCTGCCCCCAGGTTCCGGCTCACCAAGGACCAGGGCACGTTCGCGCTGCCGCAGTTCTCGGTGCTCAACACGGTGATCGCGGACCTGTGCCCGAAGCGGCTGCCGTGCCGCGTGGGTAAGTACCGCACGGCCGACGGCACCTGCAACAACGTCGTCAACTCGCGCTGGGGGTCCACGGGCTCGGCGCTGCAGCGCCTGCTGCCGCCCAAGTACGGCGACGGCGTCAACTCACCGCGCGCGCAGGCCAACGGCGCGCCCCTGCCCAGCGCCAGACTGGTGAGCAACCGCCTGGCCCAGGAGTCGGACCGGCCCTCCGACAACGTCACCCTCATCCTCATGCAGTGGGGGCAGTTCCTGGACCACGACCTCACGCACACGCCCATCTCTAGAGGTGAGGACAGCCTAACCTAACCTAACCTAGCCTCGTGCGAACGGCATACCCACTGGTACGGTTGCAGGCCAGAACGGCGTGGGCATCTCCTGCTGCCAGGACGGCCAGGTGTCCGATCCGCGCGTGTCGCACCCCGACTGCTTCGCCATCCCCATCCCGCGCGACGACCGCTTCCTGGCGCCGTTCGGCGAGCGCTGCATGGAGTTCGTGCGCTCGCTGCCCGCGCCGAGGCCCGAGTGCAACTTCGGGCCCCGCGAGCAGATGAACCAGATCACGGGCTACATGGACGGCTCCAACATCTACGGCTCGGACGCCAACAAGCAGCAGCAGCTGCGCCTGTTCCGCGGCGGCCGGCTACGCGAGCAGAACGTGCGCGGCCGCTCCATGCTGCCCGCCAACCCCAACGAGTGCCAGGACACCAGCGGCGCGGCCTGCTTCGTGTCGGGCGACGGCCGCGTCAACGAGCAGCCCGACCTCGCCCTCATGCACACCGTGTGGCTGCGCGAGCACAACAGGGTGGCCAACCAGCTGCAGGTAAAATACCATTATTTTATTTTTTGTATTTTTAATGAATAATGCATCATCTGCTAAAACTGTCTCTGTCACGGCGGCACCTCGTCGGCCTTGGGCGCTCGCGCTGTCCTAACGGAGTCGCTATTTCTGTAGCGAGATGCATTAGAACCGCGCGAGCGTCGCCGAGGTTCGCCGCGTGGGAATCCTTGAATCCGGTGCACTCACCATCACACGTGTCCGTCTGTCCCACTCGCAGTCGCTGCACCCGCAGTGGACGGACGAGGAGGTGTTCCAGGAGGCGCGCCGCATCGTGGTGGCCGAGATGCAGCACATCACCTACAACGAGTTCCTGCCCATCGTGCTGGGCAAGCCCTACATGGACCGCGCCGAGATGTCCCCCAAGGACTCGGGCTACACCGCCCTCTACGACCGCGAGCTCAACGGCGGCATCACCAACGCCTTCGCCACCGCCGCCTTCCGCTTCGGACACACGCTGCTCGTCAGCAACCTGCAGTGCGTGCACATTCACCTTCTCCCGCACATTCACATTGATATTAGGATTCGGCTCCGTTGACAAGGGTTACCAGGAACCGCGTTTTAAAGGCGGGTCTACTGTTGCAGGGGCGTCGGCCGCTTCGGCAATGTCCGCAAGAACTTCCCTCTCAGCAAGTCCGCCTTCAAGCCCTTCATGCTCTACGAGGAGGAGGGCATCGACGACATGGTCCGCGGCCTCACCACGCAGAGCTCGCAGAAGTTCGACCGCTTCTTCACCAAGGAGGTTCGTGCCTTCGCGCGTCGCGGTCCAGCGGCGGTACCCCCCGCCAGCAGCACACCGGCGGCCCGTCGGCGTGGAGTAGCGCCGCCGCGTCCGGCTGCGATGCTCCGTGTCTCCAGCCTCCGCTCTGTTCCAGGTGACGAACCACCTCTTCCAGAACGACCTGCCGTTCGGCCTGGACCTGGTGGCGCTGAACCTGCAGCGCGGCCGAGACCACGGTCTGCCCGGCTACACGGAGTGGCGGCAGGTGTGCGGGCTGCGCCGGCCGCGCTCCTGGGAGGACCTGCAGGGCATCATGGAGCCCGACGTGAGTCATCCTCGACGCGATGCTTGCAGGGACCTCCGCACTGCTAACCCCCTCGCTCCCCTCGCAGGGCATCGCCGTGCTGCGGTCGCTGTACCCCTCCGTGGACGAGGTGGACCTGTTCGCGGCCGGCGTGTCGGAGAAGCCCGCCCCCGGCGCGCTGCTGGGGCCCACCTTCACGTGCATCGTCGGCGACCAGTTCGGCCGGCTGCGGCGCGGCGACCGCTTCTTCTACGAGGAGGGCAACCAGCCGTCGTCCTTCAAGCCGGAGCAGCTGCAGCAGATCAGGAAGGCCAGCCTGGCGCGCATCCTGTGCGACAACTCGGACAACATCGCCCTCATGCAGCCCCTCGCCTTCTTCCACGCCTCCTTCGTGTAAGGCAGCCGCGCCTCGTCGCCCTGTCTCTCTCGCACCGATGAGGCAGCGCCGTGGGGGCGCGAGAGAGAGACAGGGAGAGGAAGCTGAGTGCAGACCGGTCGCTACCCCACGCGTCGGAGACTCAGGGCGACGCGTGGGGTATGGACGATGATGCTCACCCCAGCCTCTGCCCGCAGGAACCAGCGAGTGGCGTGCAGCAGCGACACCATCCCCAAGGTGGACATCCGCGCCTGGGCCAACGAGCGGCCCAGCAACTTCTAACCGACGACAAATGTGATATAGTAATAACTATTCCTACTGTAAGGCTCTCTGCAGGAATAAAATCGCGACTGAAACGGAAAAGAACTTTAGATTCGCAAACGCGCGCGGGAATGCCCCCTGCTCCGCGTGCGTGGGCGCGGCGATACCCCGCACGGCGGTATTGAGAACACAGTCTCGCTGCGAGTCCCACGCGGCGTGTCAATTCACTTGCTGCCGCTCCGTCGTCGCGTCCCCTGAGACCCGGGGGTTCCCCAGGCGCCGCGCGTCCCAGAGGGGGACCCACTGCGGCCTGGGGTTCGCGTCCCGTCGCGTCCGGACGAAAATATTAGCAATTGACTGCTCGCTACACAACCGCACCGCCCCGCCCCACCGCCGTGGCGCTTCCCACATTAACAATTTAGCCGAGGAGGGACTCCACCCCGCTCCCCGGTGACTCGCAAAAAAAAAATCTTTTCCTCTCATGCTTGGAGAGTACTCGGGCCTTCCCTCTGCTGCTCTCCGCGGGGGCCGTCCGTAAAGCACGCAACCAACAAGGAGAGCGAGCCTAGCCAAAACGAAGGTTAAAACATGATGGCATGGTGATGTCGAAATATTTACTTCAATGGCTCGTTTGAAGATCACGTTGCCGTCACGACAGGAACTGCAGTCTGCGGAAGCCTTTGTAATCAGCCTCTATTTTCCCGCCAAATTATCACGCGCGGCATTGTTTTTTTTCCCCTCGTCTCCGTGCCGTCCCGCCGCCGCCGCGCTCCGCACATCGCAGCACCGCTCTGCCAGCTAATCAGCTGAGTGCACATTATCGCGAACCCACCCCCACCCGGCCGGGGCAGCGGCGTCAATAACGACAACGCAACACCGGTGACAACAACAACAACAACAGCAGGAACAAAAACTCACACGGGGATAAAATAATCATCATCTATGTAGAGCGGAGCATTGGACGGGGCCACGCTGAATAGTCATGAAGCCAGCAACATCACGGTCCATTTGGGGCCTGTCTACTTGCCACAGACTGCCGGCGGGGCGGGGCGGGGCGGGGCGGGGCGGGGCGGGGCGAGGTGCGCTGTGAGGTTGGGGCGTTCTGATTCCATGTGTGTGTGTGTCTGGGTTCGGATTCCGGCGTCCGGAGAGGAGACACATCCCTCGGGTGCGATCCGAGTTTCCAGATTGGCGTGGCCAAGGCTGCACTTGTTCGCCGTGGTCTATAGCGAGGCAAGTTTTTGTTTTAGATCTGTGACGACGGAGCCAAAAAAAAATAAAAAATGGAGGTGCTAGTGATAAGACGAGTTCGAAAACGATCGCGCTAAAAAAAAATGATACGCAAAAAAAGCACGAGAGTCGACAGGGTTGTCAGCCTATTCTGCCTTTAAGGCAGTGACTTCTCGACTGCCACAATGCAGGGACCGGGCGCGCCGGGCAGGTAGGCCTTCCGCCCGCCGGCGCGTCCACCGTGCGGCCTAGCGCTCTGCACACGGCGCTTCGGACGGCTATCGACTCCTACACCCAGTCCGGTTCGGGGATCGGTCCAGCAACAAATGACCTTTCTCTTGCAAAAAATTTACGTCATTATTTTTCAATTGAAGTAGCCTTACGATCTTGTCTCAGGATGAGGGTTTTTTTTTTTTTGCCTGCGAGGAAGACTCTGATTGCGACCCTTGGCGACACTAAGCGAGCCAAAGGACCAGGTCGAGACAGCATCATAGTCCACTCACTTCTGTTGTTTTGAAAAGACCGGCCGGGATTCCGTCTGCTTCCGAACAGTGCTTGGCGCGCTCGGACTCGCGGGGCGCCCCGCACGGCGGCGAGAGAGACCGAACACAGTTCGGAATCAGGCTGCAGGCAGCGCGGAAACTGCTCGGTTCGTTTTATCCAATGTATAACGCATTCCGTAATGAACAAGGAGAAGAAGACGAGCACGACACCGTTAAAGTCACCTCCGCATGCCCCGCCCCGCCTCCGCCCTCCCCACCCCGGCGGCCAGCCAATGGCAGCCCGGCATGGTGGCGCCGCGCGCTGCCATTGGCCGGGGCCGCGCCGTGCCGCGCCGTGCCGAGCCGCGCACATCCCCCGTCCGCCTCTCTCTGTCTCCTTCTCTCTCTCTCCTCTCGCTCGTCTCCGTCTTTGTTTTCTTTCAGAGAGAGACGAGGTCCTGCAGAGAGGCCGCTGTTTGCTTGTCCGAGACGCTGCGTGTTTGCAGAGCAGCGGCCTGCCTTCCCTTGGCGTGCCTCGCCAGCGGCCGCCAGCATGCTGCTCCACAGAACGCTCCTACCGGCAGGCACGCCTGTGGCGGCCAACACACTACTCTGTCGGGCTGAGGTGCGAAAAATCACTGGGGGGCCAAAATAAGCAGAGCAGAAACCTAAAACCTTAAAAAACTTAAAAGCCTTAGATACCTTAAATAGTATTCATTACCTTAGGAAGAAAAGTATACGTTTTTATTTAGAGCACGAGGTAAAAAAAAATACAGTGCGTCATAATTTTTTGTGAAACAATGGAGAGTGGACCTTTCATTATGCTTAAAAATATTTAAGGGTTTTCCAGTAAAAAAAAAAATTAGAAAAATTGGAAACAATTATTGATGGGTTGGCACACATCGGAGTGGTAGACAGCGAAGCACTGTCCTTGGCCGCTTCCAACTGACAGGCTGCAGTGCTAAGAGGAGAGATGGATTCTGCTTTTGGAGGTCGGCGGTATCGTTTCCTCGCAGTGAAGGCCGTTGTCCGGTAGGTAAGGGAAGGCTAGTGCCATCGCCGTGACGGGCGGAGCAGCGAAGCAGCCGAGCCAAGAGGAGAACCGCGAGGAGGAAGGAGGGAGGGGGTGCGAGGGAAAAAGAGAGAAAACTACCCCCACCCTGTCGGCGCGGCGGGGCGCGGCGGGGCGCGGCGGGGTGCGGAGCGGCAGGCCCGCCCCACCCAGCCAGCACCCCGCCCCGCCCCCCACCCTCCGCGGCGTCCCCGGCCCGGCCGTCCCGGGCGGCGCGGCAGCCTAGCAGCGTGCAGCATCCGGCGAGTTATTGAATTAAGTCCATCATTCGATTTCCAGTGTGGCTGTGTACGGGTGTGCGCCAAGCTGCGCCGAGCCAGCCAGCGGCCCGCCGCTCCAGAAGCCCATCGCGCTGCATAGCAAGAGGCGCGTCGCGGCCCGCGGCCCGCGCCGCCCGCGCCGCCCCCGCGCCGCCCCCGCGCCGCCCCCGCCGGACGGCGCGGCGTGGATGCCGATTTGAAGCCGGCCGTGCACCGAGGCCATGGACTACACGTACTTGAACCAGGCCGCCGCCTTCGACCCGGCGTCCTGCTCCCTGGACGCCGGGCACGGCCTCGGCGCCGGCCTCCCCTGCGCCTACCCGGACCTGGCCTCGGCCGCCGCGGGCTGCTCGCAGATGTCCGGGTATCGGTACGCGTCCGCCAACATGACCGGCCGCGGCTACACCAACATGGGCGCGCCGCACAACCAGCAGTGCATGATGTCCAGGCCGCTGTCGCAGGACGTGCACAGGGCCATGTTCCCCTCCGCCATGGACCTCCAGGGTGAGTACGAAGTACGACCACCTGTGCGCACACCACACGTGGACTGTGGTTGTGACAGGCACATTTTCTCAACGGGGTGTACGCGTTGTCCTTATATTTTACCAACAAAGTCCTTTAAAGATCATGAGTAAATGATTCCTGATGACTTTCTTGATCGGAGGCACATTGCCCTCAACAGGGTATCGTTCGTTGGTTCGGGTCAGTCTCGGAGTTTTACCTTTGTTTTTTGTTTGGAAGCTGTCATGTAACCTGAGGCAGTGGCAGTGTGTGCGTGTGTAACAACACCTGACCTACACGCTGTTCTGATAATTATTGCGCTGAAAGCCATCGCCGGGCCTTACAGCGTTCTCGCAGTCCAGTGTTGATCGGATGACGAGATCAATATGGTTTCCCGAGTTTCTAAATGTTCAACTACTCTGGTTTCCTTGGTGTACCAAAACGCCATAATAGCAGCATAGTATGCGATTCGGTCACCAATGCAAGGTGTTCATCCTTTTCAGAGCCTTTAAGAGGTCTGAAGAAAATAACTTCTGGCATTAGCACTTGAAATGAACAGTCTGTGAGGAGCATGGACGTACGCTGGGTTTTACGACAATCCTAGAGGACTTCTGCGATAAAGTATTCGGGCATAAAATCGAATCGAAGTACCGAACAGCTCCGACATGAGAATATATAAACAACTCCAAAACCTCTCGATATGGAATAAAATTCTAAATGAGGTAGTGCCACGTATCAAGAAGCAGGAAAATTGTGCCGTCATCGTTTGGAGCTTGCTTGGAGCAGTCTTCTAGAATGTAACTGTGGCCTGCTTTCAGGAACGTATAACGTAGTACACGATACCTTAGCTGTACCCCAAGAAGTGTGATCTTGAGCCTCGGACAACGATCTTGAGTCAAGTGTATGTTCGTGGCAATAGAGGTATCTGGCTGAAGAGCCCTGTTTTTCCCTGTGGCTGAGGAAGTTGGAGATCCCGTTGCCACGCGAGAATTCTCTGCGGACAGACACTATTACTTTAGATTTTTGTGCGTGTGAGCGTGTGTGTATGTACGTATGTGTGATCCTTCATGGTCCGATGTGCAAATACAACCAATCTCTCGGCGAGTGGGGCCGTCTCAGCCTAATAGCGCAGCCGACGGCCATCCCTGAGATTCCTCTCCGTGCAGCTGGCGCCGTCACCTGACCCGTGACGCACAGCCACTCGGCAATGTAGTCTGTCGGGGGGCGCGAGAGAGAAAGAGAGAGAGAGAGAGAGTCGAGGAGAGGGCGGGGCGGGGGCGAGGGCGTGGCTGAAGAATTGCGCGGCTAATAGGACGGGACGTGCGCGTCAAGGGCCGTGGTGGGAGGCACTGCCGGGGCGGGGCGGGGCCGAGGGGGTGGCAGCCACGCGCGGAGGCGGGGGTGGCTCGAGCGCCCGAAATGATCTCTGTGTGTTTTCATTTTCGGAGCCTTTTGCCATTGATTGTCCTCCTGCAGTGCGGGGCCGCCAGAGGGGATCGGCCTCTCAGAGAGATTGAGCGGCCGCTGCGAGTCCGCCGGCTCCGTGTCAACCAGCGGCCGGCGACTTGCACGCGTGGCGGGTTCAAGTCCCGTCACCTCCAGAATCCTTCAAGTCAATCAGAGTGGCTCGTTGTATGCGAGCAAAATGTCGTCCGTTTCGCAATACAGTTTTGCCGAAATTCGAAACTTTTAGTTTCACTCTTTTAAGGTGAGGTCAGGGTAATCGGCACGTTGTCGGCTCCAGGGATTCCAGTGGTCCAGCGCCTTCAGACTCCAGAGTATACTGAGTCTGAGGGTGTTGGACACCTCTCCGCCCCCTCTCCGCCCCCACGCCCCACCCCCTCTCTCTCGCACCCGCCCAGTGTCAAGCAGCAATTTGGCCCGAGGAACGAAAAAGACAAGGCAGCCTGCTGGAGGCGACACACACAAAAAAGAGAGGGGGGAATGGGGGGTGGAACTGCGAGGGAGGAGGCAACGCCGAGGAAAGTAAGGAGGGACAACAAAGTTGCAGTAAGTGGAGCTTGAATTCTTCTGCTCCGGCTGCAGCTGCCGCGCAAATCATGGCTCCGGGCGCCGCGTCGCAACGCAGAGTCGCAGTGCACAGCCCGGCCACCGCGCCTTGCCCTGGGCAGCGATCTGTCTAACTACCCTTATTTCATGATGTGAATTCACCTGTTTCCACGCACATTGTGAAAGAAATGAGGAGTAACTACTCGAAGTGCTAACTTTCCCAACTCGAATCTTCTGCCTACATAATCGGTAACCTTGTCTTGAGGTATCCCAACCTCCTCCTCTCACCGCGTACCTGGTATGCACGTTGTTCATCGCGCTCTGGTCCGGCCCAGCGACCCCGGGGCCTGCCGCCTGGAGGGCAGCACTCCAGCTTCCAGAACGAAAAAGGGGAAAATAAAGTGAAATAAAACGGGAGGGACCCTCCGTGCGA
Source organism: Stenchaetothrips biformis (assembly GCA_030522485.1). NCBI lineage: Eukaryota > Metazoa > Arthropoda > Insecta > Thysanoptera > Thripidae > Stenchaetothrips > Stenchaetothrips biformis. The sequence continues at coordinate 10,414,175 of CM060095.1, read as the reverse complement.
CCAGCAAGGGCAAAACAAGGCCTGGCTGCCGCTGCCTCCGGCGTGGCGGCGCGCGGTGGCAGTAAAAATGCAAGCGGTGGAGACAATGTTTTTTACGACTCGACGTCACAGCAGACACATAGCACAGGGCACGGTCCTTTGGGGCTTTACTGCCCTCACAAAGGGAAGGGCGGATCGTGATCTCGTGCGTGTGAGTGCGCGCGCGCGTGTGTGTGTGCGTGTGTGTCCTCGTGTGCCGGGGATAGAATGTAATTTGTCAAAATTGAAAAAAAGTAGAAAAATAAATAAATAAATAAATAAATAAATAAATAAATAAATAAATAAATAAATAAATAAATAAATAAATAAATAAATAAATAAATAAGGATAACGTACGTACATTGCAAAACTCAGTTTCTCGTTTGCAAACAGTTAGTTAAAAAATAAAACCATTTTTTTTTTCACGAATTCTTGCAGAGGGCGCTTCATCTGTTCAATGGCAATGGCTGATAATTTAGTCTCCTCCTAGCCAACTCGTCCCTTTTTTTAATTTTTTTTTTTTTTTTCGAAAGTGTCCGCCGGGTATATACGTGCCGACCATAATGCGGACCCGAAGGACCCACCGGCCGAACGAGACGCACGCCACCGAAAAGGGCCAAAAGGGCCGAAATGAATGAACGCGCCAGCAGCAGCGAGGGCAAAAAAAAAAAAAAACTCCCCTTCGGTGGGCAGCTCTGCGTCGGAGGGACCTGAACCACCCCCTCCGGCTCCCCCACCCTCTTTCCCACCTTCCGCCTTTTTGGGGCGCAACGGCAGCCAGGGGGTTGGGGCGGGGGCGGGGGCGGCACGGTGTGTACTTAGCGAGAAGGCGACCTCTAACGAGGAAGTACACATGCGCGCCTCTCATCAGGACCCGTCCGGGAAAGGGGGGGAGGGGGTACAGCCTGCCCCCAAAACACCTCCCTGAAAGTCGCGAGCACAACGAGACTGTCCATGGCACTCGCTGACGGAAACGAGGACTCGTTAACGAAGTTTATTCAAACCGAGTGAAATTTATAGACCCTTTTCCGTCGACCCTCCACGTGTCTGTCAATTTATTTTTTTTCAACGGTGTCGCCACCGTGTGGGCTGAGCCCGCGCACCCGGGCCAAAACAGGGGTCGAAAATTAAAACGGCGCGCGCTGTCAGTTCGTTGCACGGCCAAACGTCACAATACGAAACGAAAATAATAGGCCCGGCTTGCGTACCACCACCGCGTTATCAAATCAAGAGCTCGCCATAATGAACCGCTCTTAGTTCCAGTGTCACCGCGCGTCGTTTTGGGGCGTTATCAGACACCTGACTGACGCCGGAACAATTAGCAGCGCCAGTTGGCAACACTGCAGCCCGGCCCGCGCTTTGACGAAGTGGCCAACAACTTTAGAGAGGCGCATCGCCGCCTCGCCTCGTGATGAGCGCGCAGAGAGGCTAGAGAGCCTAGAGAGGCGCGGGGAAGGCATCGGAGCAGACGACAGCGCAGGGCAAACAGCGGAGGCGCGCAAACAGACCGGGGGCCGCCCTCCTCCACTTTGGCTTGCACTTGCTTGTGTCTCGGACGAGCGAGTGTTTTCACTGAAAACCGAGGCTAATTGGCGGCAAAGCCTACCCCCCACCCCCTTTTCCTTCCCCCGGCTGGCGTGCCAACGTGAGCCCACTGGAACTAGGGAACTAGTGGAACTAGTGACAGTAACCAATAAAACTGTACTCCGATTCAAATGTATTATTATTATTATTATTATTATTATTATTATTATTATTATTATTATTATTATTATTATTATTATTATTATTATTATTATTATTATTATTCTAGGCTACAAGGTGTACCCCGGGCACGACGGCCTGACGGAGAAGCGGAAGCAGCGGCGGATCCGGACCACCTTCACGTCAGCGCAGCTCAAGGAGCTGGAGCGGGCCTTCCAGGAGACGCACTACCCGGACATCTACACCAGGGAGGAGATCGCCCTCAAGATCGACCTGACGGAGGCCAGGGTGCAGGTCAGTCACTGCGAGGACAACAACAACAACCCGCGCCGCGGCACGTGTACGGCACACACACACACACACACACACACACTGCTGATTGTAATCCTCATCTGTAAACATCACGCAGCAGCCGCGACGTTGGCCGCGTGTCCGACCATCTGGCCCTCGGTCCGGCCCGTCGCCGCGGTGTTTGCTGTTTTAAAGGCGCGACAGTCAGTCGGAGGGGGAATTCCTGCAAACATAGGCTTGGATGCCGGGGGTAGTTCCGGAGCAGGTGAAGGGAGGACGAGGGGGAAACAACTGGCCAACCAACTGGCTGCTCATTGTCACGTCAAGAGCCCGCTCCAATCGGCCTCAGACATGAGCCGTGGTGGCTGAGAGTGGAGAGGCGTCGACCCCTGACCGTAAGGTCCGGGGATCGAATCCCAATAAACGCCTTTCATTTTTCGACTGGCTCCCTCCCACTGCGACTCAAACCCGTCGTCCAACACTCGACAGACGTGCAAGTCAGGGTGGTGTAGTGGTCTAGGTCGTCTATGCCAGGCCATTACACCCGGGTGTCTAAAAAGCAGTCCGCTTCGGCGGATTGGCCTCGGCACTGGTTCGATCCCCGATCGAGCCAGCCACTCGAAATTGGTCGCGAGTGGGTCCATTCCGATTCGTCGGATGGAGTTGATAAGTCCTTTGAAGCTGGCCCACTGACTGCATGTTCGGGTCTGGGAGCGCCGGACAGCGGGGGTACACTTGGTACCGACCACCCTGCGCAAACAAAAGCTCCCAAAACTACTCTCTCTCTTTCTTTCTTTCTCTGTCTCTCTATCGTCTCTGCCTTACTCTACTCTGCCCATGTTGGGCCGTGTCGGCGGCTCGGGTCCTACTGGGTCCCCCGGCGTACGATATCGAAGTCGCTGGATCGGATTAACCCCAGTTACCTGATAGCACCGGTTCCCATCCCGAACACCGAAGTAAAGCAGGAGGCCTCCCCATTCAGACTGGGGAGGGGGTGTAGAGTTCCATTTTTTAAATTTATTTTTAGTTAAACACGATCGCCAGCGCCAGCGTCCCTCACATCCAAACACCAAAAAATTCAAAAAATTTCAAAAAAAAAAAAAAAATTAAAAACGGACACAAAAATTTTGAGTTGTTTCCCCCTCGGGGGAGAGGGAGGGCGAAGGGAAGAGAGGTACGTAGTTGGAGAGACCATTAGGCGAGCCCGGTAGGCGAGACAGCCTTGTAGGCATAGCGTACCCTGGCGGCAACGAGAGACAGTCGTCGGCAGCCTGACGGAGCGGCCTCAGGCACGGCGGTTCCAGCGGCCGTGCGCGCTGTTTCTCTGCGTGAGTCTGCCAGCCGACGGCTCGATGCTATCCAGAACCAATCGACGAGAATGCACGTGTGTACGGGGGTGGCGGCCTCGGCGTCTCTGGGGACCAGCAGCCTGGTCGGCGTCGGCGCGATGCTCGCTCCCTGCCGCACCCACCGCCGCGGTGCACTTGTCGGGCAGGGCGTCGTCGTGTTCCCACGCCCGGCCGCGTCTCCGGAGACCAGCGCCACCAGAGCCGCACTGCGCCCCCGACCGGCAGGCAGACCGGTCTGCAGACCCCGCCCAGCCAGACCAAGGGGTTCTGCCGAGATGCGGCGCGGCTCTTTGCAAATTAATACCATGACCGACTGAATAGCTGAAGTAGTGACTTCCGTCGCGCTGTCTCTCTCGCTCCGACGGGGCGCCCCCATCAGTGCGAGCGAGACAGCCGCCGCCACGCCGTTCCAAAGTCTGAGTGATGCGTACCTGACCCAGTGAGCGTGGCATCCCCGCGGGGCGTGCCGCGTTGATTGGGGGACGATAGTCCGACCCTCCCCGCCCCCCTCCCCGCCACTCCACGCGACAGTTTATTACCAGTCATTCCACATCATTTCCCCGGCTGTGTACGAGGCGACCGGACCCGGGGGAGGATCGCGAGGGTGGCTGCAGCGCGGCGGCCGAGCCGAGCCCGGAATATTGAAATAAAAGCGACTGTCTCGTTAGTGAATTCATGAATCCGGCCGAATCTTGTTTTATTTACTGTGAACGCGCCACGCGTCTCCCCTTCCGATGCCAACCTGTGTGCCGGAGGATCCATGCCTTCCGACATGCTTCGGACGGAAAACTCCACACAGTATCAGTCTACTACTTTATCGGAACGGTTGCTTCTTCGCCTTCTGCAGTTTCTTAAAAGTTTTTTTTTTCTCATCCTTGGCTGGCTGGTCGTACATCACAGGATCCGATATTATAATTTAAGTACGGCCCATTTAATGCAGGCGGGCCATTCCAAGACGTTCATCCCCCCGTTGCCCTCGAGCCTCACCGATCCCATGTTTTTATTTCGTGAAACAATGATCGGGAGCTTGAAAGTATGTCAGGGTCTTCGTGAAATTGCTATGTTTCAGCGTCTGTCTATCTACCTTTCCATTCTGCCCGTCAGTCAGTCTATCTGTCTGTCTGCCTGCCTGCCAGGCGGTCCGTCAGTCCGCCTGTTTGTCTTTCTGTCGCCTCGTCAGGGTCCGCAGCTTCCTTCCACTCGGGTGGCCCTGTTTGCCTTTACCCGCGGCGACAGTTGTCACGCCGAGGCCGAGCCGAGCCGAGCCGAGCGGCCGAGTCGCGCCGAGCGGAGCCGAGCCGGGCCGCGCCGAGCGGAGCCGAGCCGGGCCGCGCCGAGCCGAGCGGAACCAGACCGAGAGAGACCGGCCGGCCGGGCCGGCCGCGGTCGCTCGCACCCTTTGGTCCACAACGGGGTGGCCTAGGCGCAGTGTCACAGTGTCACCAACTGCGGAAAAAGAGTAACAAAATAATCCGCCAATATTTGCCCTGCACCCCGCAGCAGCCCAGCGCCGGCATGGCAGTGTTGTCTCTGTGTATTATTTCTGTGCCACTTGCCACTCCGCGTGGCCGCCTTGCGTCGCCGCGACATGTGTCCGTCCCTCTGAACCAGCCCTTAATACTAGACTGACCTTACACCCTTTATTTTCGAGATTCCAGAAATTAATTCCAAAACTGAATTATTTCACAATTATTTTTTTTTAAATGTTTTTAAAAAAAAAATTAAATTAGTTTTAAATTTTTGCATAGATCCGAGGGTTTTATTTCATTGACGATACCGAAGCGAGACACCCAGAAGAGGTGTCCCCTTAGCAGAGCAAATTAAGGAGGAGGTTAAACGTCCTCCCTGAGGTGGGCATCCCCATCCGTCCGACAGCAACACCCCCTCCACCCCGGCCGGGGTTGCCCTGGGGTCGGGCTGCGTGCGTGCGTGCGGTGCGCGAGCGGTGCGGTGGCCGACGCTCTTTCGACAATGGGATTATTGTTTGTCGTGGCAATGTCAACAGGCCTCTCTGGCTGCCGGTGGCGGGGCGGCGCGCGGCGTGCCGGGGTAGCAGGTGGCGCAATGTGGGCAGCGAGCGAGCGGGCTGATTCGGGGGGAGGAGCCAAGGCCGCCGCGCCGCCGCGCCGCCGCCCACGGAGGGTGGCAACACCTTCTGTGTACCAGTCGGAAGTTCTTCTAAGCCGAGCGGCCGGTCATCGAAACTCACCGGCAAAGACGACCGTCACACAAGGGGTTGGCGTTGTAGCATTTCACTGACCCGTCACAACAGAAGCCCGTGTCGAAGCGACACACAGGAATGTCCGGACAGACCTAACCTCACTTTACGCGACGGCCTAAACTAAAGGGCCCTTGGATGAATCACTCATCACCTTGGTGACACATGGAAGTTTTCCTCGCTAAAACGCTCACACACTGATACAAACACCGCGAGACGGGGTAATGGTCTGGCAGCGCCATCTTTGGGAGACGCAACGCGCGATTCAAAGGCCGTTAGCCGAGCGGCTGGCTGGCTGGCTGGCGGCTGGCCGGCTGGCTGGCGGCTGGCGGCCGTGGACCAGAACGGAGGGACGGGGTGCCTGCCGCCTCGCTGCCGCTGCCCCGCTCCCCGCGCGCGTTAGCAGGGGAGTGTCTCTGTCGCGCTGCCCGCCACGCCTAGACCTCACTCTTTGCTCTTTTGGCCGGCCGGACGGGGCAATTTAATTCATACGAGTCCGCGGCCGACACGGAACAAGTGTGTAGTCGGTACACTGCCAAAAAAAAAGTAGCGAAAAATGAAAACAATGTTGCTGTTGCGACCACCTTTTCGCAGACCAACAACTGACTAACCTAACCTAACCTAACTGTATTGTGTCAGTCGTGGTAAATATTATTCTCTCCTAAGGTCCTATCTGATGGACTTGGTGATGGCCGTCCAAGGTCGCGCAGCGCTGTCAGCCGCAGGACAGCGCGCGACAGATGCGGTGTGGCCACAGGCCGGAACCGGTGCACATTCAATCTGACGCGGGGGTCGGGATGGGCTATAAATTGGCGGGGGATGGCGTCCTTCACAGTCACTTACCCACTCAGTGTTAAATGGGGAGGTGTGCGCGTCGCTCAGCAGCCTCTCGCAGGCCACGGGCAGAGCGATTAGAAACTACTTGGCTCAGTCGATAAAAATATTTGGCCAGCTTTCCAACAATCAGCTTGAATTCAAGCTAAAGGCTGCAACCCATTATCTCTGTGATCAGATTGTTTCTTTTTCTTTGAAAATTTTCCATTGTTTCACGCGGGAAACTATATCAGGCAATAAAACAGCAATCACCATCGCAATCCGCTTTGCTTACGATTTTCTCGGCGATCGTAGGAGCAAAGGGAGACTAACTTCCCTCGTTGCCTGCACTCTTCGGAAATCTTGCTGTGACTTGGGCCCCTCCCTCGCCGCCGCGCCACCGCGCCGCCAGTCCAATGCCAGGGCCGGGCCGGGCCGGGCCGCAGCAAGCCGGGGCACGTGGGAGGGGTGGAAGTGCACTAATGAAGATTGGATTGGAGTCTCCCTGATTAGGCCGTGTTGTACACAGCAGCAGAGATGAACGAACCTCCCCTCTCGCTTCCTCGCCCCTCCACCCCCTCCCTCCCGATGCCCTACCCCCTCTCCCCCCCGGTCCCCCCCGCTCATTGCCTATGTATGGGAGAATTCGTTAGCGCCTGACGTCTCACTCCACTGCATCCCGTACACCTTTAACTCAGAGCCCTCCTTCCCAGAGCTGAACTTGAAACCTAGCTGCCTCCTCGAGAAAACGGTCGCCGAAAAAAAATGTGGCTCGTCCGGAGTCGAACCCGGGACCCGCCGCTCATCAGCGCAGACCGAGTCTAACCGTGTATTTCCCGGCAGCGCTTTCAGCGCTACTTCGCCGCCATGTTCAAAGTTGCGCCAAGTGCGGCGGACAGGACCCACCGCGGAGGTGACCGCCGAGCATTTAATTGCGTTTATCACCGAGGCGAGCCGAGCCGTGTTTGCGGCGCTGATTGTGGCTGCGCGGCCTGCACCCCGGGGCTACTTAGCACTGTTTTGCCGCCACGCCTGCCTGCCCTGCCTGCCTGCCTGCCTGCCTGCCCCCCGGAGTCGCAGGGCGCTGCGCTGGGGTGGGCGGCACCGAGATTTGCGGTCGGCACCCGAGTGGGGCTGCGGGTAGACACTTGCGGACGGTCGGGCGGACGGACAGGCAGACAGTCTAGATTGTAAAATGATTTAATAGAGTGAATTAAAAATAATTTTAAAAAACGAAAAAAAAAGATGTTGAAGAGAGAGAGAGAGAGAGAGAGAGAGAGAGAGAGAGAGAGAGAGAGAGAGAGACTCACACAACGGACGGACAGACAGACTGGCGGCTAGTAGAGATTCCTCGTATTAATGATGGAGGTGGGCGCGTGGTGCCGCATGCAACATTCACCGTCCGGCCCACCGCGCCTTCCCCCTCCCCCGCGAGATGGAGGGCCTCTTCAGGCGGGCCGCCGGGGCCCTGCACTGGAGGGCCGCGCAGATTATATGAATAACGTAACCCGCGGTCCAGGTGATAATGCTCTCGTCCGTTCAAATAACCAGCGAGCGGCAGCCCGCTTAGACCAGGCAACGACATTCTCAGAAAAAGAATGCGGTGAAAATAATTCGCGCGTTGAGGAATCTGAATGCGAAAAACTTAGTCCGCTCCACTGCTCCACCAAGGACAGACACTTGTGCACACACACACACGTGCACACACACACACACGCGCATGCAGTCGTTTTGCGGTACCCCTGCTTTTTCGAACGTACATAAATCTTGGGGGCGAATTCATCGCAGCAGGCTGGCCAACCCTTTTCCCCTTTCCTGGCATCGCATGGCCGCCGTGTTGGCGGGCCTGGCCTCCTCTCTCTCTCTCTCTCTCTCTCTCTCTCTCTCTCTCTCTCTCTCTCTCTCTCTCTCTCTCTCTCTCTCTCTCTCATTCACAATGCGACCGGCGTCGGACCACCTCCGCAAACAGAGCGCCAGCGAGTGACTTGCTTTCGGCCTCACTGTTGTTGTTGTTTTTGTGGCAGGGTTTGTGTTGAGGCCAGAGCGATCAGCGAGACGTTGGTTGTTGCAGGTGTGGTTCCAGAACCGGCGCGCCAAGTTCCGCAAGCAGGAGCGCCTGGCGCAGCAGAAGGGCTCCCACCCCGCCAACAACGGGGAGGCGGGCCAGGGCGGCGGCGCGGCCGGCGGCGGGGGCGGCTCCCCCGTCAAGACGGAGCAGGGGGGCGGCGCGACCAACGGGGGCTGCGCCACGGCCGGCAGCGGCGCCGGGGGCGGTGCCGGGGGCGGCGCGGGGGCGGCGGCCGGCGGCCAGCAGGGCGGCGCGCAGACCAAGGCGGACGGCAAGCCACCGCTGCCGCCGCTGCCGCCGCCGACGCCGCACGGCCACCACTCCCCCCTGCACGACGTGAAGCCCATGAACGGAGCAGGTGAGTCCACTGTCTCACGGGCTGACGAGTGGAATCAGTCTGTGTGACGTTGACTTGCAATCAACGTGAGCCATCACTCCGCCGCGTGCGGACCAGGCCGAAGGGGGAGCCGCCAAGGCAGCAGCCAAGGCAGCAGCCGAGACGACGCGCGCGTCCAAAAGGAGGGACGCAACAAACTGCGCAGGCCATGGCGGCCCCACCCCCTCCCCTCCTCCTTGCTGAAACTCCCCGGCCCCCCGGACTAGCACACAGACCCAAAGACTCGACGCTAATAGAAATAAACGAGCCCTTGCGTACCAATTTCCTAGATTAAACGTCAAGTTGTGGAGTGGTGTCCGCCTCCTGCTGGTGCGGCAGGGACGTGGTGGGGTGCGGCGGGGTGCGGCGGGGTGCGGCGGGGCGCGGCGGAGGGTGTAGCGAGCCTATGGTGTGTGGCGCCCATAACAGCTGAGCCTGCAACCCCCTCCACCCCCTCCACTCCCCACGGTGCAAAGTGCAGGTTCCCTCTGGTTCGCCCCGAACCGCGCGGCTTGGGCCTTGGTCCGCCCTCCACTAGTTCCCCGCACCGCGTGCCTCACACACACCCAGAGAAATGAATTCTAGATTCTTGATCCTTTCAAGAAATATTTCTTGATTCAAGACTTTTTTACTTGAGCCAAGAATTTTTTTCTTGAATCAAGAAACATTTCTTGAAAGGATCAAGAATCTAGAATTCATTTCTCTGGGTGCACGAATGTGACGGGGCCAGCGTCCCGTTCGACCGCCGCCGCGCAGAGCGAATAGCGAACGGCAACCTTGAACGAGGCTAGAAAGACTTTGGCAGTGCCAGCTAGTGCTGCTGGCTGGAGGGCCTGGAGATGCCCGGAGCTGAACAACGGCCAAGCGGCGAGCGGGCACCGTCTCTTTCTCGGGGAGCATTTGTTCCCAGCCCAGCGCCAGTGTACCCTGTCGGAAAGGCAGCGCCGGAGTGTTTACTTTGGGCCCCAAAGGGAAGGGAGCGCGAGTACACACCCTGCCACGCTCGCAAACGAATAATGATGTGGGATTATAAAAGCACTTTCTTAGATATTTAAATCTATTAAAATAGGAACATTCCACAGTAAAAAGAAATGAATTGCTTGACCATAACTTATAATTTCTTTTCACATTGGCTCGCCGGGAAAAAAGATGAAACTGGTTCATTTGTTGGCAAGGCGGCTATTGAGTGGCCCTTGACGCCAAGGGCTCGAAGGGCCACTTGTTGCGGGGATGTATGGCGATATCCAGACGCATGCATCATATCCGCCTGGAGGCGCCGCACCCTTTTAGCGCCCCCTGTGGTTTGGCGCCGTGCCCTCGGCCCTAGCTCGGCGTCAAAGCCAGGCAAAAAGGCTGCTGGGGGGTCAATAACAATAATAACAACAACAACGACAAAGACAAATGGACTCGACCGCCAGCCAATTAGAGTCACGCTCGGTGTTGACCTTGGCCGTCGAGCCCGGTCAAGACCAAACGGGTGGCATCATTGGTCGGTACACTAGCGCACCGCCCTCTAACGCGCACTCCTGTTTGTTGCAGGCAAATTGGACCCCGGGCTGGCCCAAATCAACAACAACAAGTGGTCCCTGTCGCCACCGCAGCAGCAGCAACAACAACAACAACAACAGCAGCAGCAGCCGTGCCGGCAGCAGGTCGGGCCGCTGCAGCAGCAACAGCAGCAGCAGCACATGTCGTCGCACGACGCCCTGTCTTCGCCCTTCGCGCTCCTTGGCGGCTACATCCACGGCGCGGCCGGCGGACACATCTTCTGAGCTCTGTGATAAGTGAAGTGAAAGTGCCATGACTCCGAGCGCGTCCTTGGAACGAGAGAGAGAGCGAGTGGTTATTTTTCTTTCGGACATTGTTTTTGTCTCGCGTGTGACGGACCTTCTGCTGGGCGCGTCGACGGCGCGACGCAGGGAAGGCGGCTGCGGTGTTTCAAGGAACGGGCCGAAGGGGGAGACGAGTTTCGAGTGGGGAGGGTTTCCGAATTGTGATTCTTTGTGTCGTGTTAGATTGTAAGGTACACTGTTCTTTGTCCCGTTTGTGTGTGACGTTTCGGGTTCGTCTGCCAAATTATGTTGCTTTGCTGTCGTCATTCCCCTCCCCCGCATCTTCTTCTGCCCGACATTTGACTTTAGCAACAACCAATGGAAACGCTGTTCGACTATGACGGCATTGGTTGCAGGGTATCTTGTCCTATCGTGATAATTTTTTTTACAGAGTGGTGGCGTGGGGACATTAGCTACCCCTTTCATCACATCTGACTGTAGTATACAATGTAAAATATTTAAAAAAAAGTGCTACTGTAAATAAATGTACTGTGCTGGAGAGAAGTTCTACTACTGTCCTCTACCGTCCTCTCGAGGGAATTGAAATCTTGCCAGTCTTGTTCTTTTCCTGTGAAATAAAGAAAGAGTGCAGATGAAGGGTGTCCTTTTTTTAAATGAAAATGAGTCTTTCTCCTGGCATTTTCGTATACGAAATACTTTTCGAAAAGGAGAGGCGACCCGGCCGTCGAACGGCCGAGCGCAGCGGGCTGCCTACCACCCGGTTCACAGGCGCGCCATCCGGCCTCCAGCTCCAGGTTCCAGCAAACCGGGGTTACTAAAGAAAATTTTTTTAAAAAATGCAAAAAAAAAATCCGCATACACTGTCCGTCGCATAAAAGGTTTTTATTGTTTCGGAGGTTGGACCCCGCAGGGATGGCGGGCCGAGGCCAGGGCGCGGCAGGGCGCAGCGGCGCGGCAGCAGCAGAGAGGTTGACTGCGCGCGCTCCTCTTGATTTCCCAGTAGACTCCCCCTCCCCTCCCCGCCCTCCCCGTCTTTCCTCGCCGACGAGCGCGTCCTCTGGTGTCCCCTAAGGTGGGGCCTGCGGGCCTGCGGGGCTCGGCTGCTCGGCTCCGCCCTCCTCCCTCATCTCCTCCATCTTCTTCCCGCTTCTTCGTGCGGACCGAAAATGTCGCCGTTTTTCAGCCTTTTGGCTGCGCATCTCGCGTTTTTTTTTTTGTTTTGTTTTTTTGGCCGGTGGAAAAATTTCAAAATAAATTGATGATGATGGAGCGTTTTACAGGAGCAATCAAAGTGATCGAAACACAACATAATAAATTATAAGATAGGAATACTGTAGTAGTTGTAGTCGTAGTAATGATAATTAGGAATAATAATAATGGCGCCGTTGTGATTTCGGGCAAGCTCTTTGCATTTATTTCGCGTGGAATACACATCTCTCTTTGGACTCCCCGGTATATCCAATTATCTCTGTGCAACAGCCAGAGAGCATGTTCCGAACCCCCCCCCCCCCACACACACACACACACCGAAAACCGGCAGCGCGCGGGGGAAGCACACCTCTCAGAGATTGTGTAAACACAGTAAAATGTTTCTCTCGCTGCACGGGGCACATTTACATACTCAGCGCGGCGAATATTTGGCGAGGTGGAAAAAGGTTGAGGGTGCGTTCGCGCATTTTACCTCGGTCCAACGTTTTTCGACCATTTTGCCCGAGCGGGAGCAGCAGAGGTGGGATTCCCCGCTCCCTGGCATGAGCTGAAAAACTATTCTGCGGAAACTAAGTTTGAAAAAAAAAGAATTAACCATTTTTTTTGCGGGTGAGATGGCGAAATGGTGGTATAGTGTAGCTCAGTGGCGGCCCCCATCCCATGCACACAGAACAGGTAGCAGAGCGCTAATTGGAACGTCCGGCTAAAAATGATGGTTATGGCTGCTTTTATTGCTGCAATTACGCGCCGCTGCCTCCCCCGCCGCATCACACCTGCTGAAGCAGCACATGACTCTGCTTTTATTTATTGGAAGGCTAGGCAGAGGAAGATCCCGATCTCGTGCATCACCGTGGTGTGTTGTGCGGTGGTCGATGGAAACTGTACGAGTTAGTTTCGCATTTTCTCTCTCCCATCGCCCGAGAATGTTTTTTTTTTTTTCAGCGGACCCCGGCGGTGGTATGGCCCCGGCGGTGCGGCCCCGGCGGTGCGGCCCCGGCGGTGGTATGGCCCCGGCGGTGCGGCCCCGGCGGTGCGGCCCCGGCGGTGGTATGGCCCCGGCGGTGCGGCCCCGGCGGTGCGGCCCCGGCGGTGGTATGGCCCCGGCGGTGCGGCCCCGGCGGTGCGGCCCCGGCGGTGGTATGGCCCCGGCGGTGCGGCCCCGGCGGTGCGGCCCCGGCGGTGGTATGGCCCCGGCGGTGCGGCCCCGGCGGTGCGGCCCCGGCGGTGGTATGGCCCCGGCGGTGCGGCCCCGGCGGCCCTGCGACAGCGATTCCGCCCCAGTGATACGCCTCGTCCATATTTAATGTGACAGCGCTTCGCTGGGGATGACTGGGGCTGCAATGATCTGATAGCCACGCCACTGTCAAGGACGGCCAGGCACGCTCTCTTTATTGTTGTTGTTGTTGCTGTTGTTGTTGGTGGTGGTGGCGGTGGCGGCGGCGCTGCTAGTGCAGGTACGGGTACTCGTCCTTGGCGCCCTGCTTGCCGCGCCGCCACATGGGCGGCCTGCCGTGCTGCTGCGCCGCCATGCTGCCGGCCGAGGCCGGCGCCACGATGGCCACCGCCGGCGCCACCGCCCCCGCGGACTGCGGCTTGCCCAGGAAGGCGGGCCGCAGCGTCAGGTCCACGGGCTGCTTCTCCTTCCTGCAAAGAGGTCCTCGGTTCAGTTCTTCTGCCGACACATTGCTCAAGGACGACAGGTAGTCTAAATCAGGTCCAAGTAACATCAAAATAATAATAATAATAATAATAATAATAATAATAATAATAATAATAATAATAATAATAATAATAATAATAAAAATATTTAAATTTTTCATGGAGCATTGAAACGCACTTGGCGGTATCTTTTTAAAGAGGGGGCAATAAAGCCTTTGGCCCCACCTGGAGTACTCCTCGGCCAGCTCCTCCAGGTGCTGCCGGTCCGTGTGCATCATGCACCAGGCCCGCAGCGTGAACAGGTACACGATCTCCACGCCGCTGAGCAGGCTGAAGCCCAGGAACAGCCCCGCGATGGTGCCGATGGCCACCAGCAGGTCCACCTGCCCGAACAGCACGTCCCTCTTGTACCTGAAAAAAAGAAAATCAGTCGCCGCACCGTTATTGTTTGTTTTTTTTTCGAATGTCTCAACCTCCAAAACTTGGACTGCGTGTACCTCGTGAGAGGCCACGAGAGGAAGCCGACCTCCACCCCCTGGGATCCCTGTCCCTCGTCGTTCGACTCCCTGTAGACGGAAAGTGATTTTTACCAGTTTAATTAATTACGTACGATTAATAATAACTCCGAGTGTGCCTACCCTCCAGCTTCGTGGGGCTTCTCCATGTCGTACACCGTGTGCTCGCACCCCAGCATGCACGGACACTTCAGCTTGGCGTTGGAGATAGTGTCTGCGAGTGGGGCGTTTAAAAATGCATCAGTGCTGTGTCCCGGTCCTTTCCTTCCGTAAGGGGATAAAAATTTCATTTTATTTTTTCATTTTTTTTTTCACGCATCCTCTTACCGAGTATGTCGATGACACATTTGAGCTCCCGCAGCTTGCAGTACCGCTGGTTCGCTGCAATCGACGACAAATTCGTTCATTTTCAATAATTATTTGTCATTGGGCCGCGTATTCAGTCACAATAAGTGTGCAATAAAAATTAAACTAAAATGGCAATCTCACGCAGCAGCGTGTAGAAGAAGGGCAGGCAGCCGCACGCCTTGACCACCCTGTCCATGCGGCACTGGCGGACGCAGGCCGAGAAGGTGTAGTAGTCGGGCGCGACGCGCAGCGCCACCTCGTTGAAGAACACGCAGCCGCGCTGCCGCATGGACAGCTGCCTGGCGCCGTCCACCGTGTACGTCATCTGGGGGGCATCGCCGAGGCATTGCCGGTCAGGCCAACATGCACACCGCGCCGGGGACGCTGGCTGCGCTGGCAGCACCTCACCTTGGGGACGAACATGAGCTTGGACACGCGCTTGTTCCAGACGTGCTGCGGGGCGAGGTCCGCGCCGGGCAGGTCCCTGGACGAGGTGATGTAGACCTGCGGGCAGACGGCACACTGCAGGGCCCTGTGCTCAACGGCATGCAGCAGCGGACGGCAAGCGCACCGAGACCGAGTTGTTGACGGTGTCCTCGGTGTCGAACGAGAAGGACCAGCGGCTGTCCGTCTCCTCGATGAAGGACTCGTCGAAGTGGGCGGGCGGCGAGTACCTGCAGCAGAGGACGCCGCGTTACCGCTTCGCCGTGCGCGCTGCGAGCCGCCTCGCGCGCCTAGCGCGCTCACCCCGGCATGTCCTTTATGGTGTGGTTCAGGTTGAAGGAGTAGCAGAAGCCGTTCTCGGTGAAGATGGGGTGCAGGAACTGGCAGCAGTCCTTGGCATCGTCCTCCAGGCTCTGCTTGTAGGCGCACTGCGTGAACACGTGGCACTGGCTGAACACCGAGAAGGCCAGCTGCCTGAGGCCGGTCTGCGGCAGCTCGCGGTCCTCCACGAACGGTAGCAGGCTGGGCAGGCCGGCGTACGACATGTTGGCCAGCGCGGTCAGGAACCTGGCGTAGTACTCCTGCATGTCGTCGTCTGCGTCTGGCCATTTTCTGGCAGGAAAAACAACAACAAAAAACATCAAGGTTTTTTTTTCCCACCTGCGGGAATTTTACAAGGCGTGGCTGACGCACTGGTCGACGACCTCCGCGACGAGCGACTCGTTGGCCGGGTTCTTCTGGCACATGGTGAGCGCGGGGAAGGGCACGTCCCAGCTGTGGTAGTCGCTGTCCAGCCCCGTGATGGTGGGGCTGGTCTGGAACTTGTCCCACAGCGAGTCGATGATCACCAGGGCCGCCATCATGCCGCCCGCCGTGCACACGAACCACAGCAGCCGCTCGTGCAGCGGCGTGCGCTTCTCGGAGATGTAGCGCACGCCGTGCAGCGTGCTCGTCTCAAAGAACTGCCGGCTCTGGTACGCCCAGTTGGCCTGCAGGATGCCCCAGCGCTTCGCCCACTGCGAGCGCCTGGTCGGCTTGGCCGCCGGCACTGTAAGAGTGGAGGGTCAGCTTCGTCGCTCTGAGTGCGACGAGTGTGAGGCAGGTTAGGTGTGCTCACTGTCTGGGTGCTCCAGGTGTGCCTCTCGGTGGTCAGTGGTCTTCCCCCGCGGCAAGCGGCGTCGTACTGGCGGCCAGCGCGCTGCGAGGTGACACTCGAAAAGCCCTGCACGCCACTCGACCCACTGGAACGCCCGGAACGCCCTGCGATGACGCCTCAAGGTCACATTGACCCGTTCGGTTCCACCCCGAGAGCGAACGACACGAACCTCTATCAGCGGCCTCCCCCGCGGCGCTACCCCGTGACGGTGGCGCAGAGTAGCGCCGCGCGGCGATACCCCACACAGGCGCCACGCGCTAGGAGTATCACCGTGCCCCTTAACAGTGTGCCAATTCCAATTTTTGACGGATCTGTGTCCTTTTTGGCGAGACGCCGACCCCATTTTGCGGTTTTAAAATGATGGTTCCGTCCGTGTGACGACGCAAGGAAGGTGGCTCAAAGTGAGGTGTGACCGTAAGAACTTAACCGTTGGAACTGCGCAAACGTTCCCGAATTGTTTCGCTTGGTCAATTTTAATGCATGCCTGTCTTCCCCCTTCAGTGCCGGTTGTGTGGCAACAACTTCTCGAGGGAAGTCCTATCGTCGTAACGAAGGCGCCTCCGGAACTGCGATGCTTGCTCTCAACGAGAGGAGCCGTTGCCGTCGGGCCGGGAGTGACGTTCTGTTTATTTTGCCGAGTAGATGCGATAAATGCGATAGCGATGATAGGCATTCCGCAATGATTTGGCCCACTGCGCGCCGCGCGCCGCCAGCGGCCATCCTCCGTGTAGATAATGGCAAGATGGCTATTGGCACTCCTCGGTGACTGTGAACAGAGGGCAGGGCGTGTGAATAGCAAGGGTTAAGGGTTAGGGTTGAACTTGATCTGCTGATCCCACTGTGTGACGGTGGGTGGCGAAGGGCAGTGCACAAGCTGTGAATGTTTCTGTGATAAATCCTCGCTCGAAGATGTCCTTGTTTGTGCGTTCCTTGCCGCAGATCGGTGGTTAGTATTCTTCGCTCTGAGTTGTCTCGATATTCATGGCATTCACTTTTCGAGCCGTACTTTGCCCGATTGCTATCAAGGGCCCTGTCGGATCGAAGGTCGACGAAGGTTTTTGAGAACTTTTACCTGTAAAATTCAATCTAATGTGTCCTTGTCACGTGTTTGACATGGGCCACACGCTTGTGGGCCGTGTAAACTGGCTTCGCTTATGCATAAGTCAAGTTTGGAGATGAATATGGTTGTGACATTGAGGTTATGGTGGATGCCTTTGAGACATGTCAGCTTGAAGTGCAAAGGGTTCCGGGTCACCGAATGTGTTAGGAAATCACTGCATGTCTATCCTTTTCCCTTTCATCTTGATGTCTTGATACTGACCACAAGGTTCTGTTGCCATGTCGCTACGGATTTCCTCCGATGGGTTCATTCAGTATCTCTATCAGAAAGTGTAAATTTTAATGGTTCCTTTCATTACAGCGCTGCGGCAGTTGGGTGGAGTTCGAACGAATTACTCAGACACCCGCAAGTTCCTGAAGATAAATGCAGACACCCGGGTAATTGTCCAGGGCTTCACAGGCAAGCAGGGCACATTCCACAGCAAACAGGCGATTGAATATGGCACTAAAGTCGTTGGAGGAACAACTCCCGGAAAGGGTGGACAAAAGAACCTTGATCTTCCTGTCTTCAATTCTGTGAAAGAGGTAAGTCTCATTTTATAATTAATTCTTGATTATCATGTAGACCGTCTAACTCATGTGTTCTAAACTCTGTTTCCTTTCAGGCCAAAGATGCAGTTGGAGCAGACGCCACTTTCGTTGCAGTTCCCCCTCCAGTAGGAGGCAAGGCCATTTTGGAGGCTATTGACGCTGAAATCCCCCTCATTGTCTGCATCACAGAGGGTATTCCTCAACACGACATGGTGCGCGTCAAGCACAGGCTGCTCCGCCAGAACAAGTCTCGCCTTATTGGTCCCAACTGCCCTGGAATCATTGCTCCAGAGAGGGTAAAGATTATTTTGCCGATGTTATTCATAGACTTCTTTCTTTTCTGATGTTGTGACAATTACTGAGTAACTATGTTGCCATTTCTTTTACCTTTCAGTGTAAAATTGGTATCATGCCTGGCAATGTTCACAAGCGAGGCAAAGTAGGTATTGTTTCCCGATCCGGTACTCTTACTTATGAAGCAGTTCATCAGACCACAAGGGTATGTGTTTATGAAGCTGACTGTGCTTGTTGTAAATTTTGGCCTGTCTAACTTAAGCTATTTGCATAATTTGCAGGCTGGTCTGGGCCAAACTCTGTGCATTGGTATCGGTGGCGATCCGTTCAATGGAACCGACTTCATTGACTGCCTGGAGGTATTCCTTCAGGACCCAGACACTGAAGGTATTGTACTTATTGGAGAAATTGGTGGTGTCCAAGAAGAAAATGCTGCCAAGTATCTTATCGAACATAACTCTGTGAGTACCTTGACAGAATGTTTTCTGACTTTGTGGAAGGTTTGGCATAATACTTATTTCTTGACTTGTCTGTGGGACTGCAGGGACCCAACGCCAAGCCTGTGGTGTCCTTCATCGCGGGTCTCACTGCGCCCCCTGGCCGTCGAATGGGCCACGCTGGAGCTATCATTTCTGGCGGTAAGGGAGGAGCCCAGGACAAGATTAACGCTTTAGAAAAGGTGGGTCCGCAGTGTCGATTATTTGTGTGTGGTTTTGTTATTTAAGGCTATGTTCTTTGTCATGCTATTTTTTCTGTGTACTTGCAGGCTGGTGTGGTTGTTACAAGAAGCCCTGCCCAAATGGGCAACGAGTTGTTGAAACTTATGTTGAGGAAATGAAGAACTGACTCTTTGACTCCTTGTTCGTCTTTCCCATCTTTCCATTACTAGTGGGCTTGCACATTTAGTTGCCAACTGCAGGCTTTGCTACTGGAAAACACCATTTGTTCACATTTTAATGTATATCCCGTCCTGTAATATTTCAGTAAAACTGCATCAAAATGCCAAGTAGGTTCCAATTGCATCCTCCATTTAGTCATCATCTTGTAACTGCTTGTTACGCCACTGCCATGTCGCACTTGATATCTTGCAAAGAATGATGTTTGAACACAACTCAATCGGAGAACTTTGTTTCTCTTGTAGAGCCACTGCTAATGGAAGCTTTTAAAGAATTGCTTGCAATCATGACATGTTTCATATGGTCTTTTATTCTGAACGTATTGATGATATTCTGTTTTCTGGTCAATGATTGAGGATTGTCTGAGGGCCCTTTGCTGTTAAATTAATTTAATCATTGTTATTTGTTAAACAGCAGTCTTGTTTTACCATACTTTTTGTTTTCTTATTCTGTACAAGTATATGTGAATACATAACTAATCTTAAGAAAAATAAGTCATCTCCTCGGCTATGATATTGTTACCTATTTGGATTCCCATTTTATTGTGCATTAAATCCTGCCTTTGTATATATTTTCTTTGTTGGCTTTATTTTTCCATATCATACTGCTGCTGTTGCTTCTGCTCCATGAGAATGATGTCCACCTCACCGTCTCTCTCAGGATTTCTCCGGGATGGTAAGCTCTGATGCAACAAGTACTTATTTAAGGATCAAACCTTTATTGACATATAATACAACCATGTGACACATAGTGACATCAACCTTTCTGTAAGCAAGACTACACAAGAGAGGAAGCATTCGACTTGTCTACATGGTAATGCACTCAAGTATTATTGTATGTAGCCCTTGATTTCATTTTAAAAATTAATTTATATTCAAATTCACATAACCTACTGAAATAGATTGGTTTAACAATTAACCATTAGTTTTGAATGTTTCAACACTGAGAAGTAAATGTGCTGTCTCTGGATGGAGAAAATCCATGAACACTTATGGACGTGCATTATGTAACAAAGCAAAGGTAACAAATAGAGTATTAACACAAAAAACATAATAATGATAATTCACAAAGCACAACATAAAAATAGGAACAATGCTTTCAAAAAGACATGCGTATGTCCTAAAAGCAAACAAAGAACACTCAACAAACACAAAACAGTACTTCAACAGTGTAATGGCAGGATCTCATGCTGCAAGCCTCTCGCTTACTCAACAAAGAACAACATTTAAAAGCACCTTCACTACACATAAGACAGAACTTTAAAAAAATTCGGTGACAGCTGTAGTTCAGCAAATTTAAGTTTATGAATGTCAAATGATTTCTTTTGAGATGACATATGAAAGGTCGCAGTCTATGATTCCACTTTAATCTGAAATCCAAACCCTGTGATTAAAACCTTGGTATTGGGGAAAAGGTCAATGCTTAGAACACACCTCTTAAAATTACGAGAACTGCAGTCAAGGTCCTCCAACTCCATGGTTTGGGGTAAAGCAGGGTCCAGTACCAGGTCCCCACTCCAAGTCCCTGATTGTGAGAGTTTAAGGACCCTGAATTTAATTGTAAAAATCCAGATTTTTCGAAATATTTTCTCAAAAGGGAAAAATAAAGCAACAACAACCAAATAGGTATTATTCACGAGCTAGTATTGTCTCAGTTAAAGTGATTGACCATACTCACTGATGGAACATACTTTTCCTTCACTATTTGTTGATTAGTTAAGTTTGACAGTTAAGTTAATGTAAGGGAAAGGATGGTGGGTAGATGGCCAAGGGAATCATCTTGAAAACAAGCACTTTGGGATATTAGGAAAACTCCAAATCGAGGGTTAAGAGTTTCCACTTTTCCCACTACATTTTCAGTCTACAGGCACAACATTGTCACCTCCTCTTATGAGACTGCCCTTCATATTGTTCATTTTCTTTCATTGGGGAGTTTTAGGCCATTTCACACAACAGTGTCTCAAGAACTTTGTAGCATTCCTTCAATGATAAACTCGCAGGCCTCCTTAATGAAAGCCATCTCAGAAATACAAAATTGTACAGAACATTGAAATAAAGAGTAATTCCAGTTCAAATCAAAGTAGAATTTCTCAATTTGTACAAACTACATGTAAGAAATATACTTAGCACACTTACTATCGAACAATAAAAGTAAGTGAGATTATAGGATTAAGACAATGAAGCGTTTGAAATCCTGAAAGCCTTTTTAATAAATGATCATTGCCAACAAACTCACACAGACAATGTCAAATGTGTCATGAAGAAAAATTAAAATAAGAGGAGGAAGAATGACATAACATTCCTCAATAAATATATATATCACACAATTTCACGATAAAAATTTTAATGCAGCATGTCAAAAACTGCAGAAAAAGACAATTACCTTTCTAGTGGCACAACATTCATTAATTTTTGTGCAGCGAAAAGAATTCATCCTCCATCTGCTTGTACCAAGTAAAACCTACTTTTAGTGCAGCTGTTTAACCTTCCTATTCTTTCGTCAAGCATTTTCAAAATAAGTTAATTTTCACAACTCACACATATCACAAAATAATCCAACAAGAGCTTAGCCAGATCTCTTATGGTATCTAAATGGAGACACAAAACACATACACAGGTAAATAATTTTCAGACTTAAGTAAATCATGTTGTTTAGTAATTCATCATTATACATTTAAATTTGTCCCAGTGATCCAGATTTTAACTGCCCAGCAGTGTTCTTAAAGGGTAACCCATGTTGAATTGTAATTGTAGGTAGAACAGAAAGTTATTTTGTGAGGAAAACAGTCTATATCAAACGGATCCAACTCAGCATGAGGGGAAGTCACAAAATATTTAGAAGCATGTAAATATTTCAAAAGTAATCCTATGTGCTTTGAGCAGGTGAGTCTAGCATTGGTACTTGTACTCTTAGACTGTTGGTTGATAGTATAAGGATTCAAAAAGGTTAGGTGTATTGTTCAACTTATTTTTGTTTTGTGACTTCCCTCTGCACCATAAGGACATTGGTTTTATCAAATTGAGCAGAAACTTATCAATAATGTAGCACGTTATTCATTCTATTCTTCCAGCCAATTCTACATTTTAAAGTAAAGGGGATCAAACTGGACGGCTTAAAATTTTTGGTTTGTTGATAAATTATTTCCCCCAAATCCTAAATAGATGAATTGTTTGGCAAACTCCCGATAATTGAAATTTACGAAGTATTGTTTATAGCGGGCACATACGTTAAAAGATCGATGGGCTACTCTTGAGGAAGCTTTAAACTAAAAAACCGCACACTACGCGGTGAGTGTGGGTACTACATAACAGCCAATCCAATTGAAGAAAGTGTGCTTTCTTAAATGGAGAGCTAAAGAACAAAAATTATGAATGCCTCTAGAAGCTGAATTCTTTATCACAGACAGGTAGGAAAGAGGGGCAAAACATTATTTTCATCAAATTAAAGAGGTCTTGATTACTTTATACACACATGGCACCAGTCCTCAGCCATGCTCCCAGAACTCTAGGAGTATTTCTAACAATAGATAGTTATGTCAACTTCAATAAATAAATACAATAATTAAAAAAAAGAAATTTACATTCATGTACATTCTAAAGTGCACCATCGCTCTATCTTTTTGTTCTGCCTAATATTAATGGTGGACATCCAACTTCATTTATTAATCATAACAATTTCTCATGTACACGATTTTAAAATTACTTTTTTGGCAATTCATCTAACTCATTCCCATCACATGATGTAAAAACACATGAAGCAATCCAAGCGAAGTCTGAGAGGAACAGGACACTTATCCTAGTGTGGCAAAAGTCTCATCAAAATACATACAAGGAGAAAAAAAAAGATTACCCTTGGAACTTGCAACATCATGGCAAAATTTCAATTCCATTATGACATAGAAAAAGTTGTTAATCTCGGGGAAAAAAGAGGGTGAGGCCGGGGAAAGCAGGAACTATTGGGAGTGCTTCAAAAATACTTTGTTACTCTCTTTTCTTCTTTTTTAAATGGTAAAGCTCCATTTAGTCCAATTGACAGTTACATTTGTTCCCCAATTTATTCCAAACACCCCATTGTGAATGTTTTGCTATTCATCCACCGACTCTATGCGCCCCACTAAGTAAACAATGCTGCTGGTTAAAAAAGTCATGGGTTGGTTTAGAAAGTGTATGCTTTGTCTGCAATGTAACAGAGTTTCTCTCAATAAATGAAACTGCTAAATTATCATAATAACAGTTCGTTTTAAGGTCTGCATACTTGAACCCCATGCAACAGGCCTCTAAACCCCTCGTGAGCGACATTTTTTTTTAACTTATGAAAGCTCTTGAGAAGAGCTGCTCTAAAGGACGGTGCTTTGAACTTTCCTAATCTTAGAACAGGCAGTGGTGCGGCTAAGGCGCCAGAGCCAGGCAGCCCGGGCCAGGTCATTGTCAACGCGTCCTCCTCGGATTGAGCCGTCAGAAAAAACAAGTGTCGAATTCACAGGGATGAGCAAGACAGGAAGGAGTTGAAAGACGTGGGAGGTAAAAGCTATTCGATCACAATGAGAGCCGCACAGGCCGCCACCGCTCACTTGAGCCTCTGCGTTATGTTGGCCAAGGCGACGGCGAACGCTTGCAGGGCCGAGAACGGGTACTGGAAGTCCAGCGTGTAGGCGTTGGCGTCGATGCGCCCGAACTGCATCACCTGGAATGCAACACAGGCCGAGTTAGAGTCGCTGCCTGCCGCCCGCTAGCTGCCGGGTGGGCCGCACGCCCGCACGCCCGTACGGCGCGTGGCCTACCCTCCACCTCGCGGGCGCTCCCACCGGCCTTCCAGGTCGCTGCCGTCACGAACCTGCTTGTTGAGGAACTCGATCTGGAAGTTCTTGGCCGACTCCTGGGTGACGCGGCCGCCGAAGTCGAGCTGGTACACCTGGCTGTTCTCGTTCCACATGGGGGCCTTGTTGTGCATGATGAACTGCAGCTGGCGCGGGTGCGCCGCGTCGTCGGCCGCGGCCTCCTCGGCGCAGTCCTTGCCTTTGGCCTTCTTCTTCTGCTTGAGCTGGGTCGGCGGGAACAGAGGCTGGTCAGGCACGCCGATGCCAATGCGTTGCTGTACGCAACGCGTCCACTTACCTTCTGCCGCAGCTGCGCCTTCTGGAAGGACTCCAGCGTGCTGAACTGCTGCGCGCCGATGGCCGCCACCAGCCCCGCCGCCTCGTCGCCCGACGCCACGTCGCCGTCCGCCTCGCTGCGGTTGCGGCGCCGGCGTCGCAGCAGCGGTGAGTTGAGGATGCGTTGCCTGCAGACAAGCACGCCGGGTTCACAACAAGTTAGAGACGAACACGCGTTCACACAGTGTACACCTGCCGGCACGCTCACCTGATGGGGGAGGAAGACAGGGTCCGCTTGGGCGTCTTCTTGGACGCGGCTGGACTGGACGGCGTGCTGTGCGGCTGCCTGGAGGTGCTGGGCCTCGTGCCGTCGGCGTCGCCCTCGAGGGACTCCGTGCCGAGGGCGTCCTTGGCGGCCTCGGCCTTCTTGGTCTTCTTCTTCCGCCTGGGCCACTCCATGCGGTTCATCATCTCGCGTGGGCTCAGGTCGAAGAAGGTCTTCTTCTTGCTCGGCAGAGGCACCTCCGCCGCCACCAGGGCCGCGAAGGGGGACGACCGCTCGGCCTCGGACGACTCCGCGTCGCCGTCGTTCTCCACCTCCGGGTGGAAGTCCGCGGGGAAAGCAGGGAACGGTGCGTCTTGGGGCGGCAGGTCGACGAACAGGGCCTCGACGGGCACCTCGGCGGGCTTGCCCTCGTCCGCCGGCCTCGCCAGCGGCAGCGGCAGCGGCGGGATGGGGCTCCGACGGCGGCCTCGGACCGAGGCGGGGTCCTCGTCCTCCTGCGTGGAGCTGAGCACGGGGCCTGCAGCAGAGCGACCGTGAGAGAGCAAAGAAGACCGAGAGGCGGGTCGCACCAGAGGGAGGCCAGGCGTACCGTAGTAGGACGAGTTCGGCTTGCTGCTCCCGGGGAACGCGTCCATGCTGATGCTCTTGCTGCAGCATCGTCGTTCCCGGTCAAACTCTGCAACGAAAGGAAGAGTCTCATGACGCAACCACTTGCTGTAGCGCGTGCGCGGCGTGCGCTGTCTCCGCTTGTCGCTCTTACCGGCCTCGGCGTCCTCCTTGTCCTCCGCGGCGCCCTTCCTGGTGAGCACGAGGCGCTTGCGCGGCGCCAGGCTGATGGCGGCCTCGTTGAGGAAGCCCACGCTCACGGAGCGCACCGGCCCGATGCGCACCTCGCCCACCTCGTCGTCGATGAAGTTGAGGCCGGCGGCCAGCGCGGCGGCGCCCTGCTCGTCCAGGTCCGCCGGCTCGGGCTCGTCCATGAAGGCGGGGATGTTGAGGTCCTCGATGTTGACGTCCGGGATGATGAGGTCGGGCAGGATGGCGTCGGGGTCGGCCAGGTCGGCGATCTTGTTGAGCTCGGACGGAATGCTGTAGACCGGGATGCGCATGTTGGGGGCGTCCAGATCCACGAAGGCCATGTCGGAGGGCATGGCGGCGGCGGTGCCCGGCGCGGGGCACGTGTTCGCGTTGGAGCAGGCGGTGGCGCTGGAGGCGGGGCTGGCGGGGCTGGGCCCGCGGGTCTCGAACTGGTACAGCGGGTCGTCGCGGATCACGTGGCCCTTGAGGCGCTGCACGTTGACGCCGTGGTCCGCGGCGGCCGCCGACACGGCGCTCATCACCATGGAGGAGGGCGCGACGCCGATGCGCGGCGACTGCAGCGCGGGCGTGGCGGTGCGCTGCGCCGGCTCCGCCTGCGCCTGGCCCTGCAGGCCCTGCAGCTGCGCCACTTGGGGGAACTCGTCGTCCGTGTACGACTCGGCGCGGGCCAGCGCGGGCACGCCGGCCGGCATGGGCCGCGGCCGCTGCGGCGAGTCGTGCTGGCTCGACGAGCTGCGTCGCGGCGAGCCTCGCTGTGAGGATGACCCGCGTCGCGGGGAGCCTCGCTGTGAGGACGACCCGCGTCGCGGCGATCCCCGCTGCGGGGGCGGAGGCTGGGCGGCGGCGGTGGGGGACGGCGGCTGCGGCTGCGCGGCCAGCGCGGCGGCCTGCTGCGCGTGCGCGTGCGCCAGGGCCTGCTGCGCGTGTGCCGCCGCCACCGCCTGCGGAGTCAGCTCGTACCGGTACCTGCAGCACCAACTTTGGAGTTACAAACTATTTTCTTTGGATAGACTAAAATAATTGGTAAGATTTCGCAGTGCCGGTTGTATCTACCAAAGTAAGCTGTCGAATGCTCTCTGTTAAGCTAGTGCTTTATTTTATGACGCAGTCTTTTAACTGTCCCGTTAGCTTTTTGATGGTCCTTACCTGGGGGTGTTACTGAAGAGGTAGGGGGCCTGTCCTTCCGGGTTTCGGTGCTGGTGCTGCCGATGGTGGTGGTGATGGTGATGGTGGTGGTGCCGTCTCTGGCCGCCGTCCGCGCCGGCCTCCTCCACGGCCGCTGCTGCCGCTGCCGTGGCCGCGGCGGCGATGGCGACGGCCGTGGTGGCGGCCGAGGAGCGCGTCTTGGGGTTGAGCACCTTGGGCGGGGCCAGCCCGAAGATGATGGGCGGGCTGGACTCGTCGCGCAGCTCCGTCATGCAGAGCGTCATCTGGCGCGGCTGGAGGTGCAGCAGCGACGTCTTGTAGGTGATCTGGCCCAGCACGGCGGGCATGCCCTCGCCCATAAGCCCCACCACCTTGAAGCGCGTGCCCCAGATGTTGGACGTCACTTGCACCAGGTTGTCGTCCTGCGAACAACGTGGTGAGTCTCGCTGCGCCCACCGCAACCGCCCCAAGCGCGTCGTGGTCGTGGTGCTCACCTCCGACAGGTTGTCGCGGTACACCAGCTCGGCCGGGGTGTTCCTGGGCGCGTACCGGCTGCGGAAGTGCCTGCCGCCGGGGCCGCGGTGCCCGGGGTGGTGGTGGCGGCGGCGGCCCAGCCGCGGACTCACGCAGCCGCCGTCCTCCGTGTCCGAGTCCGTCTCCGGGTCCTCCTCGGACGCGGCCGCGCCCCACGGCAAGTGCGTCATGTAGGACAGGGGGCCCTGCGCGCCGACGCGAGGGTCGTCCGCCGCGGCGTCTGGAAGCAGGGCGCAGAGCGCGGGTTCAAATACTCACATACAAGTTTTTTTTTTTGTTTTTTTTTCAATGCCGTGCTGTTTTCTTAGTTTTTTTTTTTTTTGGGTTTTGTTTTAAACGCGGTTTACTTACGTATGTCGTGGCGCGGGTCGAAGATGACGAACTCGGGCCTGATCTTGCTGGTGCGCTTGCCCTTGAGCAGCGGGACCAGCCCGCCCAGGTACTCCAGGTACAGCGTGTACGTGGTGCTGCTGGCCATGCTGGTCTCCTCGCCGTGCCGGATCATGGTGCAGTGCAGGCGCACCTGGCCGCGCGGAGGCTTGCTCACGAACTCGCGCAGCGCGCAACGCTCCGGCACGCAGCACTGCCGGCCGACCCAACAGATTAGCGCGCGGCCCAGAGGGAGAGACGGACGAGGACGACTCGGAGGGCGACTCACCCGGATGGTCTGGGCGAAGAGCAGCGAGATGAGGTGCAGCATGCGGTTGGGCAGCGGCAGCTGCGACAGCTGAGCCTCGCCGCGCGGCAGGGCGCCGTGGATGCGCAGGCGGCACAGGTGGCTCAGCGAGGGGATGCGCCGGCACACCCACGCGATGTGCACCTGCGGGCCCGTGGCCACGAACAGCCGCTTGTCGTTGTGGCCCCACGTCAGCGCCGTCACCGGCCACTTCAAAAAAAAAAAAAAAAATTACAATTATGAACCCCAATTCTAAACCCCAACTTTGAACCCCACTTTAAAAAAAAATATTTTTGACACTACGGACTCACCCTGTTGCAGGGGATGTCGATGACGAACAGCAGCACGCCCGCGTCCGTGTAGAACTTGAGGGTGTTCTTGTAGCGGGGCGGCTGGCCGGGCCGCAGCAGCGTGGCGTTGGCCTGCCAGCCCGCCACGGCCAGCAGCTCCCCGGCGTTGCTCCACTCCATGTACAGCGGCGCCTGCAGCCCCGTGTGCAGGTGCAGCGGCGCGGGGTCGTCGTAGCGACGCAGGAACAGGATGCTGCCCGTGTCCATGGCGCACGCCACCACGTAGGGCCGCCCATCTGGAGAGCACAACCAAACCCCGGCTTGTCGTTCTTTATTATTATTATTATTATTATTATTATTATTATTATTATTATTATTATTATTATTATTATTATTATTATTATTGGTGTTTTTGTTGTTGTTTCTATAATTTTTTGTTATTATTTGTTGTTGTTCAGCCGTACAGCGAGTGTTCTGATGCTGCGCCCGGCGAGCGCCGTGGTGTGCGCACGCACCTGCTGCCGCGCCTGAACAACCGCAGGGGATCGTTCCATCGCTCCGTCCCTGTCGCACTCATAGAGGGTCACGCAGGGGCGCGAGAGATACGGAGCGACCATGAAACGGCGAGGCGCGCCGTGGTGGTGGCCCCGGGCGGTGCCAGAGGGGGCCAGCGGGCCCCGGTGGGGAAACACGGCGCCCATCGATTTCCGATGGGATCACACTCGACGCGCTCCACGTTCTCGTCGTGCAGCGAGGAGCCTGCGGGGCTGTGGGGGCGCGGGGCGCGGGGGCGCGGGGCGAAACAAGGGTCGCAGCAGCAAGGCTCCGAGTCAACAGGTCGAACCGCTCGCCTCGTGCCCAAGGCCACGCCCAAGGCCATCCCGAAGCCCAGGTAGGACACAGTCACGGCCACGTTATTGTGCTGCCGAGGCAGCCAATCAGGAGCGAATCCGCAGAGGAGAAATGGGCGCGGGGTTGCTCCTCCCTCCCGGCAAACAACGGCTTGTCCCTTCCCACTTTCAGTTATGTCTGCCTCTGTGACCTAAAAGATTCTGGCAGCACCTTTTTTTTTTTTTTTTTTTTTGGTGCTTGCAACATTTTTGATTGAATCTGAGCCGGCCTGAGTGAAGACTGCGGTAAGTACCCACCGAGGTGCATCATGTTAGAGCGGTCGCCGTCGTCGCCCTCGTCCATCTTGAACTTCTCGCAGGACCAGGCCATGGAGGTGATGCAGTGGCCGCCGCCGATCTGGACCTGGCTCACCATGGCGCCGTTCACGTCCATCACGATGATCTGCCCCGAGCTGGTGCCGAAGTACACCTGCAAGCACGAGCGGGGGGCGCGCCTAAAGACACAGCGCACGGTGGGACAGAAGACCGGCGCAGGCGGCCAAAACTGGCCACCTTGCGGGTCTTCTGGCCCACTGTGAGACACGGTCCGAGGGTTGTTGGAGGGTATTTCTGGGAACCGCCACCCTACCCCGGCCGGGCAGGGATGAAGTGCCGGATGGGTGCATGCAGGGCTCAAAGGGAGGCGGGGGCGCGCCGAACAAAGCGAAGGGACTCACCTGCTGATCATCCGGGGTCCACACCCCGCACGTGATGGTGGAGGCGATGTTGAGCATGGACGACCAGTAGCGCTGCCCCGCCACGGAGCCCACCAGGACGAACCCGTCCTGGAAACGGACGGACTTCACGTTAATCAAGAGTAGGAAATCCGAGTGTTTAAAAGAGATGCTACCCAAAAAAAAAAAAAAATCTGGCTTTGACTGTGACTGACCCGGTAGCAGATGAGCGCCATGCGGCCGTCGTGGCTCCAGGCGAAGTTGGTGACGGGGGTGTTGCGGTCGTTGATGAGCTCCACGGACCAGCGGCCCTCGTACTTGATCCACACGAAGATGATGCCGGAGCTGTCGCAGCTCGCCAGCTTCTGGTAGGGCTCGTTCCATTTCACCAACACCACCTGCAGACACGCGTCCAGTCAAACACGACGGTCCCTCCGTCCCTGTCCTGTCCGATGCCATTCAAGGCGCAGTCCGTGTGCCCCTCGACTGGTCTTCAGGCACGACATGTGCGCGGGTTTTGAATATCGCCCGTATCCCTCCAACTCGCGGCAACAAAGGAGCAAAGTTTGCCGCGAAACACGAGCGTTCACGGGCCGGGCAAGGGGTTGGAAACGAAAACAAAAACCGAAGACTCGGGCGAGGCGCGCGGGGCGGCGTTGAAGGCGACCCGGGCAGTCCCGGCCGCCAGGTTTGCCGCCAGGTACGGCAAGGCACGGCCGGAAAATTAGATTCATCGAGTTTCTGAAATGCAAATTCTTGAGCAGAGTGGCCCTCTGCTACCTATCGATGTGATGGAACGTGTTCGCAGCCCCGCCGCTCGGATTCCAGCAAGGTAGGCTGCAAGCAGTGCTGGAGAAACCTAGAGGCTCCCGCGGGGTGGTTATCTATCGGGGATCGGGGATGCCGCGGCGCCATGGTTCCAGGGCGGCTGACAATGGGATGCCGGGGGCACTCGCCTTGACAGCGTTCAGATGGTAATTGGATTGAAAGCGAGCACGGCGAGGCGCCGTCTGCGTCCCCCCCCCCACCCCTCCCTTCTCTTTCTCCACGCAAGCTCAAGGCTATTACCCCGGCATCGCTCCGCGCGTGGCCCCAGACGGATGCCGAGTCGGTTTCTTCGAGGCACTCAAAGACTCTCTTTTTGGTGGGACTGTACCTGTGAGTGGTGGCCCCTGAGGTTGTAGTTGGGACTGTACCTGTGAGTGGTGGCCCCTGAGGTTGTAGTTGGTGCGCAGCGGCGAGTCGGCGGCCTTCCTGCAGTGGCTGGACGTGAAGGTGACGCCCACGATGCCGCGCACGTTGCCCGACGCCAGCCAGCCCTCCTGGTAGTAGTTGTTGCGGTTCAGCTTCCAGCCCTCCTCCTGCAGCTGGCACAAACACGCACGCATTAAGACAACCCTCGGCAGACCCTCGGGGGAGAGCGTTTTCCCACCCTCTTGAAATGCACTCTGTCGACACGGTTTGGTGGGTTCGGGTGGCGTTATTCTGCCTCCGGCTGCCTTCTATTTTGCGCGTTTCCACGAAGCGGTGCGCGAGAGGCATCAGTTGCGTAACACGACCCCGCGCAGGCAGGCAGGCAGGCAGGCAGCCAGCGCGAAGCACGCGGTCTGGCAAGCAGCAGCCTTTAAATAAGTTCGCAGACAATCACAAAAAAAAATAAAAATAGAGCAGAGCTGAGCTTTGTAGCAGAGAACTTCAGCATCGGCGCCAAAAAATTGTTTGTGCTTCTAAGAGATTGGCTAATACAGTATAGGAAAATCTTTATCTTTCCGACGACCCCCGCGGAGGCTCGGTCCTCACCTCAACAGGTGAGCCCCGCCGCGAGGCGAGGACGTCGTGCGCGTCGCGCGAGCGGCGCCCTGACTCCGGACAAGTGCTTCGCCGAGAGAAACCCGACGCGGCGCGGCGCGGCGAGGCGGCCGACGGATTGCTCTAACGACGATCGATAGCTCGCAGGCCGACCGCCGCACAGTGGCCAGCCGCCGGCCGCGATCGCCGTGGAGACGGAGACGGCCCGACGGCAGAGCTCGGATCAGCCGCAGGGGCGGCCAGCGGCGTCGGGACACCAGTATATCAAAGACGGCCGGGGGCAGGGGGGGGGGAGGGGGCAAGGTCACGCGGACAGGGCGTGTGAGAAAAAATACGAAACTGGAAACGGCCGCGGCCGCGAGCTCTTCTCTTTACGCGACCACGCTGTATAACAAGGCCATCGACACGAGAGACCAGCGACTGAGCAGCGAAAGAGAAGCGAGGGAGCGGCAAAGAGTTGCTGGTCGCGAGACGCGTGTGTGAAATAGTGCGGCGAAACCACGCGGTGAAGCGTGACAATAATTAAAGAGCCACTCCGATGGAGATTGTACTTTCTGTGTCCGAGGCGGGAGAGGGGGGGGGGGGTCAGGCGAAATGAGGCCACGCGCCTGTCGCCTCGGCCAGAGACAAAGTGGCACGGTTATGAAAGAGACTGCCAGCTCGCTGCACGCCCTGTCCCCCCCCCCCTCGCCGCTGGAGCCAGAAAGCTCCAGAAAGCTTGGGAGAGCGGCGTCCGCGCTGTCCTGTCTCGTCCGGCTTTCGGGTTCCAGCGCCTCGCTTTCAATGCCGCCGGCCAGCGCGCAGGGTGGGACAGGGAAGCACGGCCGGGGGCGGCCGGGGGCGGCCGGGGGCGGCCGGGGGCAGCCGGGGGCGGGGCAACAGGATTAGGCCGGGCGAGCCATCCCTCATTCACCGACGGGGCAGGGCACAGTGAGCCGGCTCGGCCGCGGTCAGCCGTGGGGAATATGAAGCCAACATTGGCAGAGTCCACTCTGAGCAGCAACAGAGGCCGCGCGGGCCGCACGGGCCTCGGTGCGCTGCGCTGGCTCGCTGGCTGCAGCACGCCTCTTTGCTCATGCTTCCTCGCAACATTGTGCAACTGCTGGGACAGGTTCCGCACGCGACACACATGGACAGAGAGTCGCGTGGCTCGAACGGCGCGCCGAGTTTGGGAGACCCGTGCGTGCGCCGCGACGCCTACCACCCCACCCGCTGATGTCGCCATGCTGTCGCGGCCCCTGCGCCGCCCCGCGCCGCCCCGCGCCGCCCCGCGCCGCCCCGCGCCGCCCCGCACCGCGGCCGTGACGCAGGTCATCCCTGCGGGACGCCCATGAGTGCGAGAGAGACGCAGAGACCCTGCCATGCTCAGGGCGTGGGCCGCTTCGTGGAACCTGTCCTTCCCGCGCGCCTGTACCGAACAGAGGGCCACCCTCTCGCACTCATGGCGTCGCACGTGGGTGTGCCTGTAAGTCTGATACCCGCTTTTCGTCGTTCTATCTCTGTCGCGCTCGTGGGTCGTTCCCTAGGGATGCGTGGGTGCGAGACGGAGAGACTCCGCTCAGGCGTGCCGTGACCTCGCGCGTCGATTCGCTGTTTGTGTCGTCGCGACTTCTCACGACGCCCACCTACTCGGCTACCTACCCTCGGCTCGTGCTCGTTGTGCCCCCGCCGGCCCCCGCCCCCTCCCACGGGTCGTGTTGCTCCGCGGCGTCATGGCCCTCGTCGTGCAGCCGTGTGGGGCGCGGCCACTGTTTGTGCACACTGTCAACAGAGTGCCGTTCCCAGCGGCGAGTCCTGCAGGACTGGCAGGACGCCGCCCGGGACGCGGGGCGCAGGCAGCCGGGCGCGCGCCGCAGCGCCGCGGGTTGCCTACCCTCGACTCCACAGGCTGAGGCCCGCTCGCCGCGCTGCCAGTCCAAGTGGCGTCAGCTTGGGGTCAACACCACGTCCAAATGAGCGAACTTTGATTTAATTTTTTGAAACGATTTCTTCGGGAGGCGCTCTCCGGGATTTTCCTATTTTATTTCTAACTGTGAACAACAATTTATCCCCAACTACACACAACCAGCGACAAAAACCTTGTCGAAAGGCTGAATAATTTAGCACAGGTGTCCGCGGATTCAGCAGTGGAGCTATAAACATGCAGTGCATTGAAAAAAAAAATTGTTGGGGTTCATTTTACTCGTAAAAAGTTAGTACGTGCTGACGCCTCGTGTAGGCATGGTTGCCAGTCACATGTGAACGGCACCTGCAATCTCTGCTGCGTTGGAGAAGGAGAGAGGGAGAGGGAGAGGGAGAGACAGAGAGAGAGAGAGAGAGAGAGAGAGAGAGAGAGAGAGAGAGAGAGAGAGAGAGAGAGAGAGAGAGAGAGAGAGAGAGAGAGAGAGAGAGAGAGAGAGAGAGAGACGGGGTGCTTGTTTACGGCCTGGAGGAAGTCATGCTCATCATCCCTTGGGGTCTCTCCTTCGCTGTCTCTGCCGCTCTCATGGGGCGTGGAGGGGTGTGAGAGGGACGGCCCCGCGGAGGGCTCCGCTCGCTGCGTCCGCTGTGTTGTGGTGGTTGTGGTCCGCTAACCTCACTCGCCCTCTCCGTGGCGCCGTCCTGCAGCCCCTGCGTTCCGCGGGGCCCTGCTGGAGCCAGGCCGCCGCCCCGGACGGCTCCAGGACTCCAGGTGGACCGCGAAGCAGGCCGTCCGGTCGTGACACTCACCTCGGGGAGCTCGTCGGGCACCTTGCCCATCCATGTGAGGTTGAGGATGGTGCAGTCGCACTTGGCGTTGGAGTTGCGCTCGAAGTGCACGTTCATGGCTCGCTTGAGGTTCGCTGGGGTGCTGGGCTTGTCTCGGGTCGTCACATCGTCGCGCCGCGGCACCACCCACACTCACTCGTCGTCTCGGGGCTCATGGCCAGCCAGGGGGCGCAGCAAATCCAACCCAGTCGCAGGCAGAACGGGTTCCAAGTGGGTCCCCACGGGTACAGGGGACCCTGCTCGGCGCTGCTCGGCACTGGTCGCCCAGGGCAGGCGCAATGCTTTATCCTGGCAGAGTATTGATTTTGGAAGGCGCCGCCTTGTCTCAGTTTCCCCGCCAGGCGGTGGCGCGGAGCCGCCGAGCACTGCGCGTGCGCGCGCCGTCGAGAGGCTCGAAAGCAGACGACGCCTAGTGGGCGGCGGGGTTGTCAGATTGTGGGAACTTCCCCGTCAAGTCCCGCTGGTTCTGCAGCCACACAACCTACATGATTCATCCTCCAGCTGGATCGAGAACCCTTGAAATCGACCCTTTCCCTTCTTCCCTTTGATCCACGCGCCTTTCACAGAGTGGGAGCCGCTTCACGGTGTAGGACTGTAGGACGCGCTCGAGGGAAAACTGGCACCGGAAATGTGGCACTACTGCTGCTGCCTCTGCGCTCTGCGCTCGCCATCAGCTGACCCGGATCCCAACCCCAACTTTTCTCCTCAGTAATGCCAGTATTACACAATGGCAGACGGAGGGACGGATGAGAGGCGCTCCATCAGGGATTCGGCGAGGTCTCTTAAGAGATACGGTAGCACCAGCAGCCATCAAAAACGGCCTGAGCAGCTCATCAAGCATGTAGTCTGTAAAACCGATACCCTCCAGGGCCTGGCGCTTCGCTATGGAGTCACGGTGAGTTTTCCAGAGGTTAACGTCGTCCAGTGGAAAGGCTGTTATCAGCCCCGGGGGCGGTCATTGGACCCCAGATAACTGCTAGTGCGCGTCGCATCAACCTGTTCCACCACCCTCCCTAGTCTTAAATTTTCCGAAATTTATTTATCTATGTTGATGGGTAACCTAGTTAGAGGTTATGTTGTGTTTTCTAGTTTCCATCGCCATACATACAAGCATCAATATTGTGATATGTTTTGTATTCTTTTTACATTTTATGTCTGCAACAACCGCCCATCTTCATAGAAATGACAAATGTGCTATTTGTTTCAGACTGAGCAGATCCGTCGTGCCAACAGACTGTTCGCCAACGACAGCTTATTTCTGAGAGAATATCTCATGATTCCGGTACCAGACACAGATGGTATGCTGTCTAGCTCTGGATCTGCAGGAGCAAGTGTCATATCATCACCTGCATCACCGATGTCACCAAGTTCTACAGAAAATGGCTTTTCTGATGAACATAGTATTGATGAATTTCTTGACAAAATAGATTCTTCGATAGCCAGTACAAAAAATCAAGTTCAAAAAGTGCAAGGAAACAGCAGGTGAGTTCCTTGAATCATTCACATTCTTTTTTCCTGTCTCTCTTTTGTTA
Source organism: Stenchaetothrips biformis (assembly GCA_030522485.1). NCBI lineage: Eukaryota > Metazoa > Arthropoda > Insecta > Thysanoptera > Thripidae > Stenchaetothrips > Stenchaetothrips biformis. Next base: position 10,378,878 of record CM060095.1, on the reverse strand, counting down.
TTTCATTTATTGATTGTTTTGCACTACTCTTTCAGCTTGTACTCTGAGGATGATATTTTTACACGAAGACGACCACCAGTTTCAAGGTTACGTCAACAAAATCAACATCAAGTCGTTGCACCGTCATCTAGTGAAATTCTTTCAGCTCCTCACCCAATTGTAATGACACAAGGAAGAAAAGTTCGCACATCATTGCAGCGTCTTCAAAGAGAGCAAGATGAAATGTTTGAGCTCTAACTAACATTTAAGTCTGAGTGCCCTAAAGACATCTTTCATGAGTGGGGTGTGCTTGAACCAAAGGAAGAATGTATCATTCGTGTGGTGTTATTGAGTTATCCTTCCAAATTTTATTTCTGTGAAAAGTGGACTTACCAGGGACTAATTAATATCCTTTTTTGACTGATAGGCTTTCTTAGAATAGCTCATCAAATAAAGCGTAGCTTGTTCATTTTATTATTCAATGCAATTATTAATTGACAATATATGGGTGACAACTTATCCATATTTTCACCTGTGTTAGAAAATGTTAGCTTTATGCAACTATGTAAATGGGCTTCAGTTACCTACGTGGTGTGTCTCTACTTCATTTATGTAAGGTATGCTTTGATGTGCTCAAATCTGATAAGCCATTCTTCGTCTCTTGTTAATCTTACCAACCCTTTTTGTTGTGATGTATAATTTATGTACATCAGTCTGTTGTTTGAGATGTGCTACTGAAGACTGTTTTCTATTAGTTGTAGCTTGATCATCTTCCTCTCTTTTTTTTTCTCTTTTTGTTCTGTCTGAAGTTTCAGTGTATGACCCCAGTGGCAATTCTTAAGGCGATTGGGTATGACTTTGTTAAATTAGTGGCTGAAACTCATTTTCCTAAAAGTATAGTACCTTAAAACAAAACCCTGAAATTCATGTTTTTATTCTTGTACAGAATTTGATAACAACATAAGAGAAATACTTTATTTTAAGTTAATTAAGACACTTGTGCCTATAGAACTTGTTGAAAAGGTTATGGATAATGTTATTGAGATATTGTTTATTGTTGTTATAGTTTGATAAGTTGTATCATCGCCTAAAGTATAACAAATTAAGAGCTTTCATTTTGTTATGTTAGGGTGTCTTTCTTGCCATTATTGAGTGGCTAGTTTGTCTGGCTGTGTAATGAAGGTTGAATGTATGCCTGAGAATGCTTGCTAATGTGCAATACATAGCAGTTGGTTGATTTCATTACAATTTCAAGATTTTATTTTTAAAATCTTTAATATTTAACCTTTTTTTGTCAAGCTCTGCTTTCTTAAATTGGCTGGTATTTACGTCAAGGTTAGTGAATTTGGAGGAATTGGTTTCTTAGTTTGCTGATTTTGGAATAATCCTTATCCTGCCAGAAAGCATAATTTTGACTTTTTCCAGGACCATTGATTCTCACCCTTCTCCTTGTCAATTGGTTCCAAAAATATATGTTAATGGCATAGATTCTCCACATAATGTGTAGCTTTCTGCTCTGTGTGAGTTGTTTTAAGAACTTTTGCCTTTTTGCAAGTCTTTTTAACAAGCCATGCATTCAAAAGACATCATCTTTATTGTTAGATAAGTTTAATGTGAAATTTTGTGTGTCACTTCTTCAAAGTTAAGTGGAGTATCATGGTTGCAGCAACATGCAATAAGCCAAGCATTATAAATTATTCATTTTTAAGAGTCAGTGTTGGAAAAAAAAGTAACTCCTTGCCTTGAGTTTCATATTTTTGTGAACTGTATCAAAACTTTCAACTACAATGAAGCAAACTATTTTTTAAAGTTGTTGAATGGTAATCCATGGCAGTCAGGCATTTTTTTGGGTCACAAAGTGTTGGGTGGTTTTGCTCTCTAATTTTTGTTGTTTAACATTGAATTGAATGTCTGGCAGCAATGGATTTACATTTAGTACAGAATCCAACATAAGTTGTGATTTGTAAACTCCACATTTATTTAATTGCGTGTAAGGTACTCACTATGAAACCGAAAATCTTGTGTATGGTTGAAGCAAAGAAATTGGTCATGAAAGCATTTTGATTGTGTGTCCGTAGCTTTTTGAGAGGTTTCCAGACTTTGCTTTTATATCTTATTTGTACTTAAGTCATCAGTGCCTCAGTCATCTCAAGTTGCATTGTGGGAACTTTCTCAGTTATCTGAGGAGACTACACATTTAAGGAAATTCATCATTGTCCATACTCATCTTATTTATCATTCACCAGGACAGTTCTTGTATCCTTTCTATAATCAAATTGTTCTCTGAGTACGAGTGTGTTCTTTGTGAAGGTCATTGTTTTGTTAATCATGTTGCTTAGCAAGGTGGTTCAGAGGAAGAAAATTGGATATCTAACATATCATATTGATTTGTGTCTTGCGTTCATTCCATTTGTATTTTTTCTTTTGTTTTTGTAATTCCAGACCTTCTGCGCTGTATGAGAGAGGCACAAACGGCTAGGAAAGATATTGTGAAGTGAAAACTACAATTGAGTGAAGTACTCCAGAATTGTCAGCATAATTTGATGAAATATGTGTTATTCTCATCACTTAGGTTTAGCATTACTACTGTTGTTACTTTTCTTGTATTCAAATTGGCCATTTACCTATATACTTCACAATGCAGCACAAGCAATGAGCACTGTGGTGCTAGTATGTCTCGTCTTCTCAGATGAAATTTAATTAGACTAACTTTACGGAGTGTACCATGATAAATCTGTGATTACATTGAATAAAAGGTGCATTTTACAATGTGAAAGTGGTCTTTTGATTAAGGACGTATTTGAAATAAAATAAAAATTGACACATTATTTGTACACAGCAAGAAGGGAGGAGGTGAAGAATAGGTAGAACAATGGTGTTCATGAGCAAATAATAATCAAAACACAAACATACAGTTCCTCTTAAGTTTATTCAATATGTTACAGATAGTCAAAGGGTGGAATAAGTATCTACACTTTACAAGCCTAGATGCCTTTCCTGACTAGATGCACACATACTTCACTGTAGACGAATGATAATAGTCAAACCAAGTCAGTAGTATGAAATTAATGTTACATAAAACCAGGCAGTTGGAACCTTCTGGACAGGTGCCCATCATATAGTCAAAATCACTTATCATTATTTTTTACAAAGGTAGAAGCACCACTGGAAACAACAAACGTTTTTCCAAAACTGTCTTCATTATTTGAACTACTCAAACCATGTTCATTTCCTTTGAAAAGAAAGCACAGCAATTACAATCATATACTACACTGTTCAATAATTTAGAGTGTGAGGAAATACCTTTTGACTGTTTCAATAATTTCCAGTCTGAAGGAAAACTGACTAAGTTAAGGGACCTATCTTCATCAGTTAGCTCAGATTCACTTTTATCAAATGACAGACTCATAGTTGAGACAAGCCTTGATCTTCTAGAAGACTTGACTTCAAACTGTAATTCAAAAAATAAAAAAAATAAAAAAATAAAAAACTGTTATGTTTATAGTTAAAACCTAACAAAGAACATCTATAGAAAATAGCAGTACCACAACAACATCTTACCATTTTCACATGGTTGGGAGGTGGAGTCAAAGGGGGCAATCTATGCCTGGCAGCCGGTTGTGATGCTGAACATTTTGTTTCATCATGAGGTACATTAGCAGGAGCAGTTCTGTTTGTGCGCTTCATGAAATTCTTCTTTAAAAAATGTTTCTTTTCTAAAACAAAAACAATTTAAATAGCAGAAATGAATTGTTGACTGTGCAACCAATTAAACAAAAAAATTTCTTACCCTTCGTATTTTCAGATACTTCTATTTTATCATCAAACTTAACAGCACTATCTGTGCTTTTGATAGTGTTCAAAGAGTTTGCATCCCCTTCCAGATATCCATTTTGGTCTGTGCACCCACTGTCCTGTGAATCCGAGGGGTGTGCTGCTTCTTCAGAAATTGGTTCCTGACCTGTACCTATACCTTCAGATGAAGACTGGACAGTGATGATTCTGCTTTTACAACTTTCCTGCTCAATTTGGAAAAAGATCAATCTCATTCATTGTGTGATTTAAAAATAGCCGCTGGTTTAATGAGCAATTTGCTATGATTCTTACGGGAGAACTGTCTCGAAGTGGAATTATTACAGTGCTCTCCATTTCGTCTCTTTGTCTACGCTGCTCTTCTACCCTTTTCCTGCGATTTTCTTTCTCCACCATCAGCTCATCTTGAGCAATTTTAGAATCCATTTCAACTCTACTATTTAAAGCATTGTAATCTTTGATTATTATATTCAAAATCCACCTGCAGGAAGCATTAAAAAAAGAAAATACTGATAGAAACACAAGATTATTTTTTACAAATTTAAAATAATAAACTACAAACCTGTAACCATTCTGTATTCCTGGATCTTGATATGCCTTACGGAGCTTAGCATCGCTTGGAGGTGGCACAGCACAACAGGTTTCCACCAAAGTAGGACACTTTTGTTCATTGACTATGGTCTCCAGATTAAGTCTCTCTACAACATCAATCTCATCAAGAGCTCCATCAACATCCTGCTTATTAGCTAGACTGAAACACAGACATCAAATTTTAAATAAAATAGAAAAAAATTTATTGAATCAAATATATATTAGCAGCTTACAGAAGGAGGGGTTTCCCTCTTAGCTTGTCATGAGTTAGAAGTCTTTGCAAAACAGAGCAGCTCTCATTAATCCTTGATGTGTCACTAGCATCAATCACATATATAATGCCATGCACCTGAAATAAATTGTCACATTATACGTCATGATAATTTTCTGTCTAAACATTTTAATTGCACCACAAGTTTGTGCTTACATCAACATAGTATTGGGACCAGATATCTCTTATCTGGGGACCTCCTCCCAAATCATAAATAACAACAGCATACCCCTTGTAAAAAAGATTGTAAGAACTAAATCCTACAGTTGGTACAGTGCTGTGCATACTTTCTGTAAAGTCAAAACCAGAATTTCAAGGAAATTTTTTTTTGTTATAATTTTTTTAACTGTTGGGAATATACCTTTCAACAATCCTTTGACAGTCGCAGTTTTACCAGAGTTGTCAAGGCCCACAAGTAGAAGAACAACTTTCCTAAAATTAGACACGCAGGGAAAAAATAATTGAGGCATGCATGCAAAACTCAGCCAATTTTTCATTACAGTGCAAAAAATCTAATTTCATTTCAAATTAAATTTTAGTCTCCCAAGACAACACCTGGGAGTCTGCTCACCTTCGCCTCCTTATAGTCACTCTGTTTCTTACAAGCTTCACCTGAGCACAACAGTTTCCCATTCTTGTTCAGTTGAAACTTACGAGCCAATCCCTCGCTGGTCATGCCTACCTGTAAAATTCTATTAAGTCCTGACGGAAACCATTAGAAAAACATGACAATATGAAGTGTTTTGAGAGCGACCAAGTTTAACTTCTTAGCTCGCTTCTGCTTCTGTTTATTATTTTGTTAGGGAGAAACAATGCCAACGTCAAAGCAACACAAACTTTCATGGTCAAATCAAGAAGTTTGTTTCGCAAGCTGGAGTAAAATGGACGAACACGAGCAAATTTCGTTCAAAGTTTTGAAAAGAAAATTGGAGGTTGTTTCAATAAGAGACGGAGAGGGACAGAACTGCAGCCGTGTTGTTCGCACGTTGGTACCGCAAACCCTTCACGTTTATGTTTCCCTGTCGTCATGGCAACGGCCGTGTTGTGCGCGAGGCTGCTTCTGCTAGTCTTCGCGACGCCAAATGACTCTCGCTAGACGTGCATTATTTGTGAGGGCACACGGACGGGAAGGACCGGCCGCTAGGTCACGGTATTTCGATTTGTCCTCGCTGCCACTCCGCTCGATCAGCTGCGTAGGTTGAGCTATTCCTGTATCCGTCGAAATGGCGAATTCGCTCGTTGCTGAGGACATAGATGGTGTCAACTGCGCCTCTATGTGGCGAACTGACAGGTTAGCAGGTGCACCTTTTGACACCGGCATGTGTGGTGTGTGTACGGTTGCATTATTTATCACTCTAAATAATTGTGTTTCCCCCCCCCCCTTTTCAAATCCTTTAGATCTTGCAGCGACATGGCTGCCCAGACAACTGATTTGACGTTCAGTGAAAAGGAAGCCCAGAGCAAGTACTGCAGTACAACAGAGGTAATTTTGTGGAACGTAGATTGGCTCCGTAGTTCTGTGCTACATGCTTTACACCCTACACATATAACATTATTACCTGTTGTCACACTCAGGTTCAGACTGAAGTGATTCAAGAGCAAAGTTCTTCAGGTGCTGATATGTCAAAGCTTGCTGCATGGTTATCAAAAATAACTCCTAGAGTCATTGAAGAGCTTGAGGAAAGCAACAAGAGTCGTGCATTTAATGAATACAAACTTCAAGGAAGTGTGGACAGTAGCACTAGGCATCTGTTTTCTTTAAGTATGCCACAAACTGAACCTCAAAATGATGTAAGTCTCTGTTTGTATGGTTCTGCATTACCTTGTTCAATTTATATCCATTCGGGCTTTCTTTCCATAAATAAATCAGTGTTTTACATCTGCTATTGATTGGAGTTCAACTGGAGGAATTCTAGCTGTTTCAAGATGTGCCAAGGAGCATCCGAGCTGGTGTGTGCACTCAGGCTGTGTTTCACTTCATCGAACCAATGGGTATTAAGCATTTTACCAATTTGACTGATTTTGGTTGTTAATAAATTTTAACCATGAATTTGGAAACAATTTTTAGGCAAGAATGCAAGACAGATACACCATACAGGTTGCTAGATGTGAATGCCTGTGTCACTGCTCTTTGTGCACATCCAACAGAGTCTTTTATCCTTGCTTGTGGAACATTCAGTGGTAAGGGTTTTTTTGCTTGGTCGCATCATGTGTTTTTAATAAAGCACTGTTTGATCATAATTCTTTTGCAGGTGAAGTCATAGTGTGGAATTTACAGAGAGATGATCCAACTCTGATTGGTAGTATCACATTGCACAGCGAAGCAGTAGTTCATATGCAATGGATTCAAAACTTTGATCAGACAGATCTAAGGCCAGTTCTAGCCTCAGCATCAAGAGATGGGTCAGTTATTGTTTGGACCATGAAGTCAACTAGTTCTACTCTCAAAGCTGCCAAATGGTATGTTGTTATTTTTTGTATCTTTTTATTTTTATTTATTAGAGGATTTTTATGCACCTGTGACTTTTGTTTTTTTAGTTTCCTTCTGCAAGCAGAAAAACAAAGTATTGATTATGGCATTGTATGTGCTAAATTCAATCCAAGCAATCCAGGTTTATTTGTTGCTGGTATTGAAGGAGGTTCAGTAGCACTCTGCTCATCGGACAGTAGGCGACCATGTCTTCGCAAGCGAAGTAGGCTTATTTTTCTTGGCAAAATTGGTGTAATTGATTTAAAGACCTCATTCAACCATAGCCGTTCTATTTTCAGCTTCAGTTGGTTATGAATTGGATTATTGTGATCCAGTCCTAAACATTATGGAAGGACATAAAGGGACAGTCACTGGTGTTCAATGGGTGCCAGGTAGCAAAGACCTGTTTCTTAGCTGTGGTTCTGATTCTGAACTACACGTCTACTCTCTTGCTGAGGTTTGGGCCGCCAGGGATTATTTTCTATCCTATTTACTCATCTCGTGACAATACTTTACAACTATTATCTTATCTAATTTCTAGGTTTGCCTTTTAAGAATAATTCATTTACCAGAACCTTCATTTGGAGTACAAATAATTTCTAGCCACCCAAGTATTGCCTTGACATGGGGGTCATCAGGCTCCATTCACTTACATGATGTTCATACTGCAAAAATTTTACCTCTGTTAGACCTGGATGATGGAAATGCTAAAGTTTCACTGTCCACTGTTAGTGTACGGACTATAAGGTTTGTGCCATGAATGTCATTTCTGACAATTTTGATTCAGTATTTTTCACCGATATTTTTTTTTGTTTTGATTTGAACAGTTCCCAGCTGCTGGCACTTGGAACTATGGACGGGAAGGTATCTGTGTGGCAAGTCCCTCACGTCAAGTTCGACTGTTCATCTGAACTTTAAGTTAAATAGAATATGCTTTCCAGATAGGTTGTGTTAGGGTGCATGTGTTGTCAGTTAGAGATATTCTTAAAATTGAATAAAAACTCCATTTATTTTCATAAAAATTTTACATCAATAACCTTTTTTATTTTCAACATCAAAGTCAAGGCCTGGTTGCATCAAGGTGAAAGAATGTTTTTTCTCTATCTAAGCTTTAACTTCCAAGTTTATTTTAAGAATAGCAAAAATACAAAGTATCTTGATAATGGATTTGTAGAGTTGAAAATCATTACTTTGGCAGTGATAAAAAGAGGGATGGATACTCCTCATGCTACACGGGTCTACATCTAAAACTTAGCTGGCTGACCAATTTTGCTCTTCAAATTTGACCACATGTGGTTCTATTTTCAATTGAACATTCTAAGCGTACAAAGTTTCTATGAGCCATTTAGGGTTTGTCATGAGACAAACTTTGCCACCTTGATGCAACTACACCCAACTGTGGTTGGTTAGCAGAGTAAAAGGATTGCAGTCACTCTCCAGTTAGAGCCATGGTTTCAGAGGGAGGCCGGTGAGAGTAACGGTTTTGCTCGACATGTAATGCAAACATTGTGTTAGGTGAAACAATCACAAATTGTTACCCATCAAAAACAACTGTGCATGAACTTTGAACTACTCTGACTTTGTCTGAGATTGTCACTGAATCTAAAGTGCTGACACATTTTGCGGGCACAATTTAAATGTCTAAGGCATCAACACTATGAACCAATGTTTGTAACCAAATGCTGCTGAAATTGTACCTTTGAAGATACAATCGGAAATTTTTTGAAAAGTTAATGATAAGCTTATTGAATTCTGAACATTCCTCCCACTGTGTGTTTTAACACCAGTGGAATGCTTGTAATTAACACGTTCAAAGATTCAGCGCATTTCAGGCTTTTGCTATCAGCGACGTTGAGTGAGAACTCCACACTACAGTCAGAATACTGTCAGTAGCAGTGACCCTGCTTGGCGTTCATATGGGCAATTTGGAATAAAGTCAGTTCTTGTGAATTCATCATCATGCTCTCACACAGTACAGGAAATGAAACAGGAATGAAATTGAGCCATGGCATGGCCGCTGGCCACTACTACCCTAGCTGCGTCATGGCCTGTTAGGCATGACATGACCTACTGAGTCAGTACTGTGCCAAGGAGCACAATATGGTAAAGACACTGCAGCACATATACCACCTTGCAAACTGATTAGTACATAAAAACATTCACTCACCCACACTTGCATGCATCTCCTGAGAGAAAAAAACAACAACAATATGCAATTTTAAAAAAATCTACAAAAAAACTTAGAAATTTATCACATTGCAGGTTGATTCTAATTCTTTGCAAAGGTAAAAATTTTTGTTTGTTTCTAGATAGGAACATAATCCTATTTGACTTGGATTTTATTTCAGTAAATGTAAGCATGATTTTAATATTCTTATAAAGTCCAAAATTACTCCATTTATTTTGTTTTTAGCACACAGTATTGGTAGCACAGATGTTTAGAGGTCTGCAAGAATATGAGTATTTACTCATGTATTCGTTGGAGATAACTCAGAACATTCAACAGTGAAGTATTAGACTTAACAGAAGGGGCCCTGTAAGATTCATGATGAAAAGTTTGCTGAAGAAAGTATAACTGTCAAAGCTACCATACTAAAATTCATTTTCTCTAGATTGGAAAAGAAAGCGATGCAGAAAAGCTTGATAGTTTATTTTGTTGAAGGGAGGCTTACTTGTCAAGCACACATAAGCAGGAATTGTTTGGCTCTATTTCCAATACCTACATTACCATCATTTTCCTTCTGTTTTCATACAACTGACGTGATGCAAAAGTCCGTCTTGGTGAAAAAGTGCATCTAAGTCCACAAAATCTAGCAAATATCCACACTGAAGAAAACTGTGGGCTTTGTAAATAGAAAAAGAGGAGAATCCCAATGCAGAAGAATTGTTATGTTATAGCTTTAGAAAAGTGTTCTCATATCTTAGTCAACAATAATAAATAAATTTATTTCCAGGAATTTGTAACGACTAGCTTTTTGACAAAATTTTCTAATTTGTTTACGTATTTTTAGTTTGCTTCAAAAATTCTGTTTGAATTAAGCTGTCTGTTGAGTCCTACTGCATTTACAGGAGACATTTCCAATTTTACTGATCACAACATGAGTCACAGGCAGCAAATTTGTGAGTTTTAGAAGCCAGAGATCAAATTGTAAACCTTAATAATGTGAAAACAGTTCTACATACAATATAACATTACTTTGCAAATTTTTCCTTAGTAATTTCAAGGTATCACATTTTTTAAGGAGTAATTTAACTATTTAAGTTGTGCATTTAATCATTGCCAGATTAACCTTTACATTACAAATGTAACAATGTTTTTGCAATGTCAACCAAAACTCCACTCTGATGAGGAATCTTTTGCCAAACTGAAGCACAATTCTATTCTGAGCATACCGTAAGGTAATTTTTTCCTTCATTTTTTAAAGTTTTTTTTTGTAAAGAGGGATGGGGATCTGAACACACGATGCCCAGATCTAATCTCTTAATTTGTTTGTGGTCATATCTTATGTAGAAAATCCAAACAACAAACAGGTAAAAAAAATATGTACACCTTTCAAGCAACAGTCTACGTAAAATTCTGAAATCTCATCATCACACATTACTTCTATATATACATGCGCGCAAACACACACTCAATGTGTCACTTAAGTCGTTGGTCTATGTACAAAGTGTCAGACAACTTCTATTCATTGTTTTCTCTAAAAGAGATAGAGTTCTTGGGTTTTGGTGGGTCACACGCCCACCGTAGCGTCCTCTCGGGAAGACCACGAGCTAGTCGAGCTTTGAGCGAACGTTTCACCAGGTTGGAGACACTGGTTGCGTCGGCTCTTGACTTGCCATGGTCTTGCCTGACGAAACCTCTCCCACGACCGCCTGCAGCACGTGTTGTCCCAAAACAACTCAAAGCAAGGGAGGGAGTAAAACTTAGCCGAATAATAATTCTTTTTAAAACAAAAAATAAAATATTTTAGTGTAAAAGTGGCAATGGTTCAACCATTTCGTGTCATCTGGTGATATTGAAGCAATATCTCCGATTGTCTGAAGGTTTTCATGAGAGTGTAACTGCCCGCTCAAGGCAGAGCTTGACCGAACTGCGCGTCACAGTCGGACTCGAGTGTAGCGTGCATTCCGGTGAAGGGGGTGTAGGGGAAAGAGCAAACGAAGGAAAAAGAAAGAAAAAAATAAAACGTGTAAATAAAATAGAAAAGAAATGATACAAAAAATGGAGTTGATTGGGGCGTGCGCAGATGGAGGTCGTTTAAATGTAGGAGTAGGGGCCGTCCGTGAGGGCGCTACAAAGCAATAGTCAGGAGTTGTCGTCCTTCCCTCTCGGCGCGCCCCTGTTTGGCTTGTACTCCAGACCGGGGTCGAACTGCATCAACACGAACACCTGCAACGCACAGCGACGAGTCACGACTTGGCTGGAAATTTAGGGCAACAAACACAATACGTTGCTTCCGTGCTCAAGGCGTCGACACCCACCTGGTCCGTAGGCAGCAGCGCGAAGTCGTCGGGCGGGTTGGTGATGACGTACCTCTTGGAGGACGCGTCACACGAATTGCTCGTGTCCCTGAACCTGCAACCAGACACGCGTTCAAGTGGCGCATGCACAGCGCAGGGCCCCGTACAGCACACGCGGCGGCGAGGCAGTCCTTACCGATACAGCCCTATGCACAGCATGCCGTAGGACTTGAGGGCGAGCACGAACAGGTCGCCATATTTGCCAGACTCGCCGAACTGCGCTAGCGGCCCGTCGAACAGGGACACCTGCCCCACGCGGCAGCGGTCGCGGTTCGAGAGGCTGTCCATGGTGCTGCGGAGAGAGAGAGCAGCTGGTCAGTGTCTCTGGTCGTGGGGGCCACAGCGTGGCAGAGCGCGGAGCGGAGCGCCTGCTGGGTAGGCAGCCAACAGGCACCGGAGTGCGGCGGGCCTGCCTACCCCCCGATCCACAGGGGCCCACCTGTAGCCGCCGCGGAGTCCGGCGCCCTCCGCCAGGATCAGCTCGAGCTCCGGCGTGGCGCCGCCAGTGATGAGCGACCGGATGAGTGTCAGGGCGTTCTGGTTGAAGTACGTCTGCGGGGCAAAAAGGCCGCGTTCATCACATGATCGGAGGGCTGGCCCAGTTCGTTGGCTGGCTCGAGTAGTGAAGCTTACAGTGGACATGAGCGAGTCCAGCACGCTGACGGCGAAGGCCGTGCCGCAGGCGAAGGGCTGCGTGAGGTAGAGCTCCGTGTCGGGGTCATCGTCGTCGTCCTGGTCCAAGAACTGCACGTTGGTGTCGTTGACCAGCTCGGTGATCATGGGCACGTTGGCGCCGTACACGGACCCTCTCCGCTGCAGCACGATGGGGCTGCCGACGGGCGTCAGCGCGGCCTCCTCGTTGTTGGCTGAGCAGCAGACAAAGTGGAAATTTAAAAAAAAAGTTGTAACAACACCGTTGCGTTTTAAGTGACTAGTAGTATTCATATCGCACGTTTTTCAAGGAAGCAAAAGAATAACATATTTCTTCTTTTTAGTCAATTTTTTTTTTTTAGAGAGAAAGAGAGAGCGAGCACTGCCCTGCTTACCCTGGCTGAGCACGCCGATGGTGTCGTCGAAGGTCATGGCCTTGATGTTGAGGGACGCGAGGATGGCCTCCTTGTCGGCCAGGGTGGGGTCGTCGTTACTGGGCACCTTGGCCGATAGGATAACGCACATGTCGCACAGGTTGACGTTGACGGCGCGGAGGTCCGCTCGCGACAGCGGCGACCCCTGTCACAGGATACCATTGACAAAGAGAATTTCTTTTGAGTCGAAACCTGAGTTCCGGCCGCCAAGATTGAAGGGTTTCCATGAACACGAGGGTCATACTCACGTTGAGCACGGAGATCTTGGGCAGGTTTTGCAGCATCTTCCACTCGCGCCTGATGTACTCGACGGAGCCCACGATGACGACGTGCTTGAGCTCGTGGTAGTGGAAGTTGGAGGCGCGGAGCGGCATCACGAGGTTCCGCAGCCCGATGAGCGGGGAGTCGGGGTCGGCGAACAGGCACACCACCACGTGCCCGTTGAGCACCGTCATGGCGGCCTGGTTGCGGTCCTGCGGAGCAAGCCAAGGTCGTTCTCAGAGAGTGGCGCGCGGCTCGACTCTGGCGCGCGGCGGGCTTGCCCACCCGGACAGGGGCTCCGGAGAGCAACACGCGACCCCGATATTGACTTTGACTCACCAAAATGCAGTCTTCTAGGTTGCGGGCGGGGCTCCAGTGGAACATGCCGGTCGAGTCGTACTTCATCTCGGTCTTCTCGAAGTCGAAGTCCTTGGCCTGGTCGTCGGCGATGCCGATCTGCAGGTTGTTGTTGGCGTTGGCGTTGCTGGCGCCGCTGGTGCCTCTGCTGGTGGGCCTGTGGGCAACCGGACTGTCAGCGGCGAGCGCGGGAGGCACCGAGACGGCGTCCGTTTCGACCACTCCCGAGAAACGAAACGGCCTCCTCGGCCAAGCTTGTTTACTGGACAGTCAACTCAATGTTCAATGAATGCCGTCGACAAATAAATAGAGATACCCGTTGAAAAAATGAATAGAAATCAAGGAAAAAGGAGTTGAAGAGAGACAGAGATGGAAGAGCGTGCTTCTTCGAAGTGTATTGCTCTCGAACGAGTAGGAAAGAAAGCGAGGAAAGCAAAGAATAGAGTGAAGCTGTTTTTAATCGTGTGGTTCGCCGTGGAAGTGGAGTATATGGAGAGTTTGAAGGAGAACCCATTCGAGACAATACACACCAAAAAGCCGCTAAAATTATTTCTACAGGGCACAGAGAGATCCAAAAGGAGTGTCAACGGAGTCTTGTCTACCCATGCGATACAAAACGGACAATACATAATCTGGGGTGTTTGTAATTTGATCAGTACGTTCAGTGCACTCCCTCTGACGTACAATTGTGTGTTTTTTTTAAACTACTTCAAAAGAGATGATTGGAAATCTTTGTTCTTCTAAAATTGTGTGCACTACATTTAATTTTCGCGCCTAAGGGTATGGAGAGCAGGCAATAATATAAGCCCAAACTACATCAATTTCAGAGACAAGGTATCTATTCAAGTGCAAAGACACGCTACCTGATTGGGCCACAGAGTATTTTTTTTCGCTTTGTTAGGCTTTTTGAAAATAAATTTACACCAAGTACAAATGGTTTCATTTGATAAACAGACGACCCGTAGCACATTCATATTCTCAGCCAACGAATGCCGCTGCGGCATCATGCATCATGGACTCAAGCACCAAGCAGACCAGGCAGCCCGAAAGCACAAGAAACACGAAGTGCACTGTCAAAAACCTTTTCGGAGAACATTTCTCACAGTTTGCTGCACAATTCATGGTGCCTCCTGGCAACGCCGTCCACAACAGTTCACACGGGCACGTACTCACACTTAAGGTGTGTCACACTACAAGCAAACAAACATGCGACTCCACTACACTAGATGCCCACGTATTTGACACAAAGCGAGGAGCGAGGGAGCCCTAGCGGCTCGGGGACTAAATATATGGGTCTGGAGCACAGTACAGAAGTGCCTACCAATAAAAGACGTAAACAGAATAAAATTATAGTATTAAGATTGATAGCTGCTTCTGCACCAACTGCACACCTCCTGGGCTGCGGGTCTCATCGGCTTTTACCAAAACCACCCCTTGTTTAAAATTGGAACCTCCAAAGTCGATCTACAGCGCCGTCAGATTCTCTAAATGGCTTTAACTTCCAGGTAAAAGCCTTCTCAAGTCTCTACGTTTTCTGCACATATTAATAAATTGCTCCGAATTTGGAGTTAAAGCATTGTTAGAAATCTACTGTATACAGAACACTTTGTCCCACTACTTTAAACTTCAACCCAGGATGGTGCGCGGTTTTTCAAAGTCTATTCGCGAACATACCGCAGCAATTTACACCAAAAGTACAAGTATCTGAAGGCATTCTAAGATAAGTAAACGAGCGTACATGAGTTTTTTCACTTCATAGGCCAGATGATACCCGGAATATGTAGTGTCCTCTTGAGCCCTGAAATCACAGGAGAATCACACCATGCACGGACAACCATTGCTGTGTCACACTTTTACAAAAGAGTGTGGCGAATGGCGGCCTGACTCTTTCTCGCACCAATGTTCTCCGTTGTGTTACTTCCAGATGCAATTTAGCAAACATGTGTGACAATGAAAGAAACAGATGGACAAGAGAAAGAGACCGTAAAAGCTGGGTGCTGTATGGTGCTTTTCGTATTGTTACATAGACTATCCAAAAATGGAAAGAGTAGAAATGAAGCATTGTCCGTGAGAAAGAGAGGTTCAGGATTGATGGCGCAAGAAAGGGAATGAAGGTGACATAGGGTTGTGCCGACGTAGCAAAAATAGTCATTCCAGTAACACAACAAAATTAATGCAAAAACAAAAAAAAATCCGTTAGTTTGATTTTTAAATTTCCGTTCTGCACAGCCCTTTGTTTTAAAAGTGTAGGAGTTCTAAAGCAAGCCATGCTCATGAACACCTCAACCAGACCACAAGGGAATCGCCTTCACCACTCCTTCTCCTTTTTCAAAAATAAATTTTACAGAATATTTAAATTATGGGCCAGATATAAGCTGCCTTTGCCACATGAGGGTGAAAAATAAGGAAATGCGGCTATCGTACTGACTTCTTTGAGCCATTTGGCTGAAAAAGGGGGAGTTGGATTTGGCTACAGTAGAAAGGAAAGGGCAAAATTAACATTAATCAGAAACAAAATTATTTGCGGTTTATCTATGCGTGACCTTTCCTTTCCACCCTTGCAGCCCTCTATGAAGATACGACCAAAACAAGCAGGATTCAGGATAAAGAAAGCATGCCATTGGCAAGCCTGATAATGTTTGGAAATTTATTTTTTCTTTAAAAGAAAAGTCATTTGACCTGGTTGTTAGAAAGAGACTTGACGATTAACGGACGCGCACGTGTTTGTTTAAAGGCCGACAACAAACACCAAATCAAAGCGCTTGACTATGGAATGGTTTGAATACCTTAGATAGAAAATTAGCAAACAAGCAGCTCGTGCACTCGCTGGTCTGTACGCGGGCACTGTGTCCGAGGCACATGGACGGTCCGTTTCACTGCAATAGAATGAATGCGGGTAGCGCAACACTCACAGCTTGTTGTAGCCCTGCTGGCTCGGTGATGTCAGACCCTCGTTGGCACGGTTCACCGTCGGCTTCACCTTGTTCACCTGTTTCGTCGAGTTAACCAGGGCGTTGTTGGTGACACTGCGGCCGTTCCGGTTATTGCCCAACACTGCAAGGGAAAGCACGGCAGTCAGAAGCTAAAGCAATCGGCGAGGCATAGTCTTTTCATACGTTGTGCAAACTTACGAGAAACGTCTTCGCGGTCCTTTACTTGTTCACCTGGAAGCACGACAAACACACAATCATTCTCTGAGACCATCGTCCATAAGAGGGGTTCGGAATTGTCTTAACTTTTTTTTGTTGCCAAAAGCACAAGAAACCTTGTTTTCGCTACAGCGGGCGCTTTTAAATAAAATGTTTTTTTTTTTAAACATGGAATTGGAAAGGACTGACACGCGAACCAGCTTTGATGATGCGGACTTAAAGGGTAGCATTACTATACTCACTCGGTCCCGGTTATTAGTTAATATGAAAAAAAAGTAACAAAAGTAGTTAACACACCGTGCGCATCGTTGCACGTGTTTTACTACATGCACCAGCTGATACTGCCATGCACGCTCTAATTATCATACAGCTTTGTACAACATGCCCCCTATTTAAGGAGGCTGAAAAAAGACAGATCGCCCTTCATTCAACCCGGAGTTAAAATTTTAGATTGCCATGAAGTGCACTTGTTCCAAGCAAAATAACCAGAGCTTCGAAACAAAACGCCAAGTGTTTGTACACAACATGCAGTCATAAGGCCACCGCACTGTCGGAACAAATAATTCCTCGGTCCAAAAAACGAAAACAAAACAAAAAACAAACAAAAAACGCGATGATTCTTGTTTTTCTAACTGCCCATCTACACGTGCCGCCACGTGATGTGCGCGTGAATTTATACCTCGTATGTGAACCTTCTTTGGCAGCTCTGGTGGTGTGAAGGTGGGCGGCAGATGGTGCTCATCTGAAATGGACAAAAAGCACATCAGCCTCCTGCTTGATTTGACGGGCGCCTTGGATTCCTAACAGGTAGGTCTCCAGATGCGCCATTTAAATAAAATATGCGCTCAACGAAACTACAGCTTTGTCCCCAATTCGCGACCCAATGTTGAGGCAATTAAGGCCCGAGCACTGACCCCTATATTGAAGCGAGGTTTACCATACCAATAATGGCAAAACGGGACCCTTCAAGAAACATACACATTTTAGGAAACGTTTACAGTGCTCGAATTTCCTGTCTTTCGAATTGACGAGGCAGTCGTGGCAAGATCGGTACTATGAGTAAATCTAACACTGACCTATAAACTACACGGTAGACGTACACAAAAAAAGACGAATTAGTATGAAACGCACATGCAAAATGGAAAAAATGACATGCAAGCAGAGTGAGCACATTTCATGCAGTTAGGCTACGAATAAATTTGCAGGTAAGTAAAAAAATTTAAAAAAATTAAAAAATAAAAAGTTTTTTGTGCGTACTGTGCTAATAAATGGTTTTGGACAAGAAATTGCCTGAATCACTTGCCAACAAATTGCTTGGCCTCAAAGAATATATCCTAGACAAACGCGGAGTTATCTTGGTTTTCTT
Source organism: Stenchaetothrips biformis (assembly GCA_030522485.1). Lineage (NCBI taxonomy): Eukaryota > Metazoa > Arthropoda > Insecta > Thysanoptera > Thripidae > Stenchaetothrips > Stenchaetothrips biformis. The sequence goes on along the minus strand of CM060095.1, from coordinate 10,361,015 downwards.
TTTTAATGAACGCTTAAGTGCGAGTAAACCTAATTTATGTTGCAGTAGGAACGAGGCAATTTCCCATGTAAATCTACTTATTTCACAGTGCAGTTCGTAAAATGGTGCACAATTTGGCTAAAGGCAGGTTGAATTGGCTTGGCAGGTGGACCAGGGCTCATGTCGGAGCTGCCAGCTCATGGCATTGCCATTGGAGGCATGTTTTGCTTCTCTTTGTTTCTCCTAACTTACTTGCATACGTGTTGTCCTCGCCTAACACGCAACAAGGGCGGGCAAGGTAAAAATAAATAAAAACAGAACACTTTCATATTAAATGTAGTCGAGAAAAAATAATCAGCATTGTTATCGACCAGGTTCCCTGTTCTACGCACAAATATTATGCATTTTTAAAATAAGTTTTAGTTTATCCATGGCATTTAAAAGCGCCTAGTCGATGCCGAAAATGTCTGTGTGACACGGCAAGGAACGTAGTCGATGTGCCGTTGACAAGTCGGAGTACACCGCTGCTAAACACATTGATCATCATGCAGGGTGTGAAGCCGAGCCACCGGCGTGGAAATGGTGTGGTGGCAAGACTAGCCGTACACTGAAAGAATTTTGCAGTATAAACGAATTTAAAACGGATGAAATCCTCCAAGACCCAGACCTTTTTAAGTTCGGAAAAAAGAACGGCAAACCGGAGACACCTAATTACCACTTGTTTACCCTTTTACTTTCAAGTACTGGCAAAGTTCAAACAGTGTACTGGCCAAAAGATGGACGGACACACAACTTACACACTAGCACGACACTTATTAAAAAAACATTCACATTCAGCTACAACACCGAGAACACGTTTGTATACACAGGTGCACAACAAGCGTGATGCAGCCTGACTACTTCACAGATTCGAGGTAGAGGCTTGGGCACAGGAGCTGAAAGTTTGGAACCAAATGAGCTAATGACTACGAGCTCTAGCGAGTCAGTCTCGACCGTAGAAGATATGTATATGAAAACTGGCCAAACAAACTTGAGGTGAAAAAAACCCCAACAAAAAACGATTATTAAGATGCCATGATTGTCTGAAGTCTAGCACAGCCCTAAAGAGGCAGGAAATTGCAAGAGTTAGCATCTGCGGTGCCTTCGCCTTCCCCTTGGAAGCAAAAAGGCAGTGATATTTGGGGGAGATTCTCACCCGTTGTTTGAACGGTGAATTTTGTTACATTTTGAATAACAATAGCAACAGTTTAATATGTAAACATTTAGAAGGCTACAAAGTCGAGAAGCACTGGCCTTAGTCAACTATTCCTGAAGTCCCGGAGGAACAAATATATGATAAAAGTGAGTGTTTTCAGACATCGTATTAAGGGGACAGATCACGAGTTTTTAAAGCTGAGTTTTTTTTTCATGGAACTTCAGGAGAGTATGAGAAAGGTATTTCAATCATTATCTTTCTTCGAGCAAAGCTGGAAGACACATAACTTTTTCTGTTTATTTAAATGTCAATCTAAAATTTCTGTGCAACGATATGGGGAAGCTACAAGCGTATATATTTTATTATTCCTAGTAAATAATTTTTTTTCTCAGCTCAGCTCGAAGAAGGATGGATTAGGTAGGCCAGAAAAAATATGACAACGTTCGTGTTGTCCTTATTTTTGTTGCACCAGCTTAGAGGACATTAAATACATTTTTGGGAGCATTTTGAGGGGGCTGTACACAGTCAGAAATTTAGGAGACCACCTTATAATTGTAAAATGCAGTAATAAAGAAGTATTGCAATGAATGAAAAAAATCATAACAATCATAGGGCGATGCATTTCTGCTCACATTGACTGCTACATCGCTCTTTTAATTCACAATAAATTTCAGACTGTTAAAACACTAGGACATCACTTGCATTGAAAAATGGTTCTATATTTATGACAGGCATTACATTACGGAAATAACATGGACACATTAATATTAACTAGGCTAGTACTGGGTAAAGCATTGTCACTTGAGATGTCTGAGTTAGAATTTTGTGTTTATGAAAATTTTTGCTGATCATATGAGCAAGTTAGATATGAACTCTCTTTTAAAAAAATGCAAATTAATGCAATGTTTAGAAATGAATGAACGACAAGCTCTGTTTTGTCGTCAATCAAATGTAGTTTTCCGTTCATCAAAACCAAGTTGGCTAGTTAATATCGTTTCTGAACGATTTCCATTGCATTGCGTCAAACATTAACAGACAGTGTTGCACCACGGCTAGACATGCACAGACACTCATCATACGTACTTGGCCTGAGACCTGCCATCTGGACCACTCGCACTCCCTTCCGGAACGTCGCCACTACATGGAAACAAGAAGGCCATACAGTCACACACTGAACACGACCCCGTGCACAACAAGTCATGCCGAATGGTAACAGAGTGCACGGGACCATGCTCTCAGGGTGTCTTGATTCACAGAAACACTTTGGAGACGCAGGATGAGCTGTGGTTTGCTGGTTCCGCGGCGCACCACTCCCTCTGTATAAGCTGTGTTGGGTGTCTTCGGTAGTAGATGCTTAAACTTGCGAAAATCCACCGACGCCTAAAAAGTATAGTCTTAACCAATCCAGCGTGTTCATGTCCTGGATTTCCATAGAGTATGTTTTAACAAAAAAAGTATCTGTTTGTAAAAGTTGTGTGTCGCCACCTTTATTTTAAAACGCCGGCCAATAAGAGCAGCGTCAACATTCCACACGTTTTCTTCACCCTGACATTGCCTGGCCGATTCAGAATGCCGATTCAGGGAAGCAGCAAGTCTACTCTGCGAAGCTTTCAATTTGTTCTGGTCTACCTCGTTGTCTGTTAGGTGCTCGTAGCTATTTGCTATCGGGTAGTGCACTAGAAATAATATGGTCTATATGCCAAATGCTCCATAATAAAATACTCCACGCAGTAGACGCAGTGACGCTGAGCATCACTTTGCCACTGGCCGGACTCAACATGTTACTGTGCACAGCGCGATATGGTTTAACGATGGCGCCTTCGTGAGACCAGAAGGAAGGCAACCATGCTACGATCATAGGTCTGAACCCGGCGCTTTGCTCTTAGCGCCACTTACCTGTGCGGCATTGCGCAAATATACTACATACTGCTCCCAAAATACGCAAAACGTCGTGTGCAGAAATATAATAAAGATAAGAGTTTGAGCTAAACGTGTGTCTACCGGCTTCCCAGAATATACTCAGATGGGGCAGAACCAAGACAGGCTTCGAAATCTGACAAGCTGAGGCGTTACTTTAATCGATAATTCTTATTGTCTTTTCTTACTTTAACATGAATTAGAAAATCTGAAAAATAGATTTTTGCGTCGCATGCCAGCGTTTCATCAGATTTCGAAAAACTCCACGTCCCGGATACTGGCGCTATGTGAAGCCGGGCGGGCGTTGGCATGCCAGCACGAATACGCACAACTGGAAAATGAAGTCTCACCATCAGTGGGATATGTGGGAGCAGCAGCGGCAGCGGCCTTAGCGCTCGCCAGAGCCACTGCAGACAAACCATTGGCAATGAGGACCAAACCAAGCTTTTACCGTACACATTTCCAGCGGCCTAAACATTCCGCGCGTAGCATATTATTAATTCCCACATATTTAATACAATGTTACAACTGGCCCGTACACAGTGCTCAGGTTCTGCGCATTTTCCCAGTGTATGGTGCAGCGAAATTTTTGACACATCATTATCGCGTGTGATGGGTATAAAGGCACTCGGCAATTTCCGAGAGGCCGTAAGTTTTGGAAGGGGTTACATCCAACCCTAGCAATACTTCATCAGGCTGTACAAAAGCGACTAATGATCAAGTTTGTTAGTTTTTTAGGGACTTGTTTTGTTAGGCTACTGCAACGAGCGCCATACATGCGGTTACACCAAAGATATACTTTCGTTACGTGTTTCAGCCACAGCCCTGGTTGTGCCTGCACGGGTAAAGCAAGGAAATCAATATTATCAACTCTTCCAATCAGTTACAGCGGAGCCAATGGGGAAAAGGTCGTGGCTGTCCTCGGGGATACTCCTCTCCGAACAAGAACCGCAACATGTCAACTTGAAGTAGCTCAAAGTGGCACAATGGTTCTTACTTCAAATCAGAGAAGATTCCTACTTCACACCGGCGGCACAGACAAGGGGAGTTTGAAAAAGTCCGTGGGGTTTTCATAGAAGTACCTATTCCGCCGGCGAAAGTTGAGGGTACAGCAAGACAGACACAGACAGCCAAAGATAGACTAGAAAAGGCAGATAATAGCGAGATGCAGAACGGGAAATATAGAGAGAAAGAGAGGAAAGAAAGGGCAAGACAAGGAACAGGCTCTGCGCATACAACATCCTCATTACCCTCTAGGTGATAGTGGTCAGTTTTCACCATTCCTGACTGCATCATCATCATCCCAACATCTGGAAAAAGAGGTAGAGGTTGGAAACACAACGTTTCCGCGAAACAAACTACAGATCGAATCTACACATTGCAACAACTGGGGGTATGAAAAAAAAGGTTACCCAATAGAAACGCTGCTTACATAAAATAAAACAATGCAACTTTTACACACTTTGAATAAATTTGCATTTATCGTCAGTGCAAAAATAATACTATAAGGGCAAAAGAGATTACCCTATAATAGCTGGAAGCTTAAGCAAGGCTGGGGTAGCCTTATCACAAAGAGAGATAGAGAGAGCTAAACATCCCTTGGGTCTCTCTTAAGCTTTTTACAATAACTTTATTCGGGCTTGCCACATTGAGATTAGTCATGTTAATCATCAAGCACCACCCGATTCAGCCTGACACGCCTAAAAGGGGAAGGGGCCAGAATTTCAAAAAAGAGACGTTGCTCAATGCGTAATTATTCTGGAGGGTAAACTGCGTTCTCTACTATAGTGGCGTAGTAAGACGCAAAGTGGCACGTAAACGCATTTACAGCTTATCAAACATAAATTCAATTGTTTTGTGTTGTAATAAGATTCAAGTTGGCATAGTACAAATTTGCACATGCCTAATACCTGAAAAATTAGGGTGACTCGAAACCCTTTCTGGTTACAGTTGATAATATAAAACCAAGGTTAAAGAGGTGTATATAAAACTATATCTGATTTCCGTGAGACTGAAATGAAAAAACCTAGATATAATATAAAAAAAGTTTTGATCACTCACAGTTTTTACACTTGCACTTCTTGATGAGAGTTTCGTCTCGAATGTTCTCGTGGCATGCTTTGCAGTAAAACCAAACTCTGAAACAAACATTAATAAATCAGTACAAAGGTAGGACGCCAGGGCAGAAGGAAACTGGATACTCTTTAACATACCGCTTCACTTCATCGGCAGATTGTGCAATGAAGAAGCCTTGGGTGTTTGCAGCAATTTTGGCACCACGAGGGTTGATTGAAATCTTGCTATCTTGGCCATCCTCTCCTTTCAGTTCAATGGCTAGGAGTAGTAGTTTCAGCTTTGTAAAGCACAATCTGTATGATTAAAAAAAACGCTTAAGCATTTGGCACAGACCGAATTATGCTGGTGCTGATTCAAGACAAATTAATTAAATTATAACGGATCTTGGTTAATGTTGTCTATGTATGATTGAACATGCGTTCTTTTTGTTACTCTAGGGTTGAGACAACAATAATGGACGCATTATGGAAAAGAGCTATATAACGCAAATAAATATTGTGATAAGCTGTGTAGCACTTACATAACCTCGGGAGCAAAGGTAACGAAGGTGAGAACATGCTTACAGGCATAGGATAGCACAATCGGTAGAACACCAAAGACATGCAGGACAAACAGGCTGACAAGTGTCAAGTGAAGTGTGTCATAATTTTATACACAAAATCAAAGGTTTCTATGAACGAAATATAAGAACCATGGCTTCATCTACATCAAACGGCTACTCGTCGTACTATACAACTTTTTTCATGTCTCAATAACGATATTTTTAAGGTTCAAATTCGGTCAGCGTGTGTAGTTTTATATTCTAACGAAACTAGCTGTTTTACATCTTACTTAAATAAATAAAATCGTTACAATATAATTGGTGACAAATCATATGTATAAAAAAGGACTTGCTTGTGCAGCAAATGTAACAGAACGATGTTACATCAAAAATGTATAAAGTATTTAGCAAAGCCGCGCAAGTCAAAGATTCGATTAGTAAAACAAAGGGTTAGACTACACCAATGAAAAATTAGCAGCGAAGGGTAAAAGAGCGTGGTCTAGAGGTTCACTATGGGTTTCCAAGTAACCACGACTTACTCGCTGGACTGAGGAAATGTCATGCCGGTGAACGAAGGAGAGAGAGTTTCAGTGTACATCTCGCAGCCTGTGCCCTGGAGATAATCGTTCTGCCAAGCCTGAGTGTCGGGGGACTGCAAAACCAGATGCGGTACGTACAGCACGCTAGCATAGAAAGTCAAGTTATGGGCCCTTACAAATGATAGGCCACCAAGCAGCCCGCAAGCGTACAACGAGGTACAACCCAAACGCAGTGACAAAAGGCACACTTAGAACTGATCTGTTCTTCAATTTACAATTTTATTAGAACAAAAAGAAATTGTAACCAATCAAGAAATTTGAAACAAATACTGATGAACTTTTGATAAATTATCTTCTTTGTGTGCCTTTTTTCTGCATTGGGTCACGGCCACCGAAATGCAATGGCACTTTCATCAGAATGGCAAACACCCACGCCTCATTGTTGCCTGCGTGGACTCGCCTAACGATGTTTTGAAAGCCTACTGTACAGGCAACCAGACGCCGGCTTCCTTACTCAAGCAATGTTGTTTCTTCATGGCTGTAGCAAGGGCGATGATAGGGTCAAGGAGAGAAGGAAGGAAGTGAAAAAAAAAACAAAAAAAAAAAAACGTTTATCCATGATGAGTACGGAAATTATATGATGCCGCACCCAAAACCAAATTATAGAAGGACTTCGCGGTTTTATTTTAGGGCAACACATGTAAACAAGTAAAGAAAATGCCCCATTTGCAAATAAACGCACTGAGATGTGTTAACACACAAATACAGTAGAAAGAAATTTACACGTAAAGCGAAAGCGTTTCACTCAGTGGGCGGGTTACGCCGAAACTATTAATTTCTGATTTTATTTAAGATCAGGCAGAAAGAGTCCTCTGAGTGAAGGAACAAAAGTGATACGGGTGCGCGGTGCAAACACTGACGACACCAAGATAAACGGAAAGGCTGGGAAGCAGGAACAAGGAGCAAGGGATGACAACAGCAAAGACAAGGCACGATACCGGTGGCCAATCACCATGCGTCTCTCTCAAGACGCCACATCCCCACCAGAAGCAGCCAGTGAAGTGGCTTTCAGACACGAAGATTTCAGGCGATGCAAAGCCACCTCACTGACCAAAGCGAAACATAGCCCGCCACCTGGACTTACTCAGACGCCTCTGCGAAGGGCATTCCCTGAAATGAAGAACTCAGCGTCTCTGTGTACATCTCCAAGGCCGTTCCCCTCAGATAGTCATTTTGCCAGCTTTGCATGTTCGACGCTGCGACGAGGTGGGCCTTTAGCAACGAGGTAACAAAAGGTGTCAGAAGATGCGATTGGGACAAGGGCAACGTTTAGTGGGTTAACAAAGGGTCCGTCTAGAGCCGTCAGCTTCCGCCAACAAGGGCTGTGTGAGAAAACTTTACATAACAGTTGGTGTTTAAATGCACGAATGCGAACGAAACCTGCGGGGATGGGTAGACGGGCCAGAAAGTTACTGCGGGTACTGCTGCTTGCGTTTGGAAGGATACCAAGACCAATAAAAAAAACATACCGTTTTAAACGAACGCATAGCAAACAAGTTTGCCATCATGGTGGAGAAGCCCGGCGCTAAGCAGCTCTGCGCGATAAATCCCAACTTGAGCTCGGCCAGACAAATGACGTCATCTCCTCTCTTCCAGTCCCAGGATGGAATGTTTAGCAGGTATGCCTTAAAAACAGAACAACACGTTTAGAATGTGCCTGCCCAGTCAACATAAAATTAGACAATAAAGTGTAAGTCCTCACCTTATTGTGGTACTGCATCAACTGAATAATAACACGAATGTCATCTGAGTAGTTTTTGATAGAAATAACTCTCATGATGTTTGCAGCATCCTCTGCGTCAGGGTCCTGGCAGTATTTGTTAGCAAGCACAAGGCAGGCGTCTGCTTCGTGCACCTGTGGTAAAAAAAACGTTGGATGTACCACACGCCCAGAAAATTCTTTTACCTGACGTAATTTTAATATAATAATTATTTTTTCTTTAAATTTTAATGTTATTATTATTGGCATGAATGGAAAAGAAACAACATTAGAGTAATTAGCTGCAATTTATTGTGGGCATATGTTTCATTAAAACTTATTTTTGGGTTGAAAAACTTGAATTTTCAAATGCGTTCGGTTGTTACAGACCGATTTGGTTACGGCTATCCAACTTCAGGGTAGAAAAAAGAAATTTAATATAATGCAACGTTCTTGCTAGCAAACAGCGAACAATGCGTTTTAAACTACAGTCTTGTACTACACATGCATTTTCAAACCTGGCTCATGGGAATCCCATGAACAATGTTCAAAACCAAACGCAAGTTTTTTAAAGGTTAGCACTGCGAAGAAAAATATTAATACGATATTTAACTTTTTTTTGCCAAGTAAAGCAAACGCTTTTAAAAGGCAAGAGGATTTTAGGCTTAAAAAACCGAGTAATTAGAAGACAAGAAAATGAAAAAATGTAGAAACACGTTTTGATAAGCCTCGGGGCATTTTTGTAGTCTGCGGTACTTTCAATAAAACAAAAAATGTTTTTCTTTTATTTGCAACGATTACAGTTGCTGTTATTCACTCTCATCATAACATGGATCATAAATTTATTCAAAGAGGGCTGAGAGTTTATTTACTTTACAACACAAGCAAGAACCTACAAATGACTTATTATCAAGATCTAAGTCAGAAACTGCTGTGTCAGTCTAAATAACGTACTTGTAGAAGTTCCATACGTTGTCGATTCGGTGAAAATGTTGCGTGCAAAACTAATTTTTTAAAATTTACTCAAAAAAATTCATGCAGCATGCACCAAGGAAAAAGCCCAGGAAGGAAAGAGGAATGAAAAGCGAAAGAAAGAAGGAAGGCACTGATCACTTACCGTCCAGTATGGACGAAATGGGACAAGTCAGAGATCACTTTTGTTACAAAATTCTAGAATATGGCTTTAATTTCCGATACACAGGAAAATTAGGAACACCCGTAGTTGTCCGTAATACAATTTTAGTGGTAGTAGGCCTCTACGTTTGTCCAGAGATACACATGTCTACTACGAAAAGGGCTCAATCTGATAGTGGGCAGTTCTTTTACCTTTGTAAGCAAATACAGTATTTTGTTTGAAGTCAGTAAAATAAAAACGCGACAGGGAGAAGAAGATGGTTTCTGTTACAAATTGTTAAGAGACAAGTCAAGGCAAGGACGGACAGACGGGCTGGAGACATCCAAGCGGCGTTGCAAGACGAGACAGGAGGACATGCAGGCTGGGGTTGGAGGATCCACACCAAACGCCACGATGGAGGGGTCTGTGGCTGTCGTAGGGACTTCACAGCAGTTGCACACTGAGGACCGTACTAGGAATACACTTAAACAATGTGACGGTTAGGAATGCACATGCAGGGTTGCCGTTGACAAGTCCAGTCACAAGGTTTAGGCCATCCCAGCGTGCATTGCTCGTGGTCACACAGTACGTCCCCGTCTATGTCCTGTCCTGCCACAGCCCCACGCCCAACGAGCGCGCCATCTAGCGACAAAGCTGTTTTGTGTGCCCCATGGCCCTGGCTCCAAGTCAAGTCTGCGCTAGGCACAGTGCAGTCAGGTGAATATATGAGTAGAATTTAATTATTTAATATTTTTGGTTGACTGACTGCAATGTGCCAAACGGGCGCAGGCCATGATGGGATATGGCACACAACTACACGGCTCTGTGTTTCGCGAAGGGGAACCCTAACTGGACAGCTGCCATTGCCTTACCTTGACCCTCTGGAGGTCTATCGGGTTCATTATAGAGCCTTGGAAGAACTCTACAGTCGTGAAGTGTCTCTTGAAAAGTCCTTCTAGCTCCAAATCCGGCGGCTTTCTAGCTCACCACAACAAAACATTACAAGAAGTAAGTAGCAGTAAGTTGTTGGATGTCCAAAGAAAAGTGCCACTACCATATGCAAAGGTGGGAATGGGTGATTGGAGCAGTGGGCCCGTCGGTGGAAAAACATTAGCTATCAATACCCTTATGAACGCAAAACAAAAAGAGTTGTAAAGTCTATGTAAACATTCCATGTTCTGTCTACGACTAATTCTATTTGTCTCTATAGCTAGAAGATTTCTAACAGTCAGTCATTGTCATTGTTGAAAAGTTTGGTTAAAAAGGCTGCTGATTATTTTTTCACGTACCTTGAAGGATTTGGATTTAAAAACAAACCGAACTTTTAGCTGTGTAACAAGTGCGACAATAAGTTTATCATAGGTGAAAGTTTCTACAACGCGCAGTGCAAGACATTGTAAGATTATTCAGAGCATTGAATACTGATGAACAAGAAGTAGTGCACGACAGGAAACAGAGTCACCGTTTGATAAAACTCTTGTATACGGTGCACTTTCTAAAGGCACACTTCTATTTAAGTTTCTTATCGTGCACTTTTATATTAAACACACAGTAGAAACATTAAGTTACGTTTCAGAAAGGCAGCATTATTATGACATGTAACGGTATTCGTCCTGGTGTCACATGGTTCAAAAGTGTCAGCAAAAATTAAGTGGCAGTGAAGTGCGCAAATCAGGCTCATAAAATACCAGTTTCTGCCTTGTATTTTACCTTAACTCTTTCTAGATCTACGGCATTCATCATAGTTCCCTGAAAAAACTCCACAGTGGTGTAGTGCCGTTTTCAGAAGCCCCTCTAGCTCCAGATCAGGCTCTTTCCTGCAAGAATAGGGGCAGGTTTGGGCGCTAGTTGGAAAACACATCTTGGACTTATAGCTAATAAATAGCAGGAGTAAAAACAAGTTTAGCAACACAGAAATGCAACAAAAAGTGTAGGTAAGAAATAAGGGAAAAGAAACCAACTGAAATGTCTTTTAAGGTGATACAAAATCAAATATAGGAAGTGATACCCTTTAGAATATTAGCACGGGTGTGCATTTTTCCTTACAAATTCTATAAACTAAAAAAATTGTGCACAGGAATTTATCCTAATTATAGGGCTTTCAAAAAAGGGTGATAGCCATTCACTTGATAAAAGCGGCACTTTTCTAATATTAGATTCAATTGAAGAAGAGGTACGCAGCCCACTGAAAATTTGCGTGACTTTAGATTACTACAGTGTTGCCCACAGGAGCCTTCGTGAGTAAACTCTTTAACAAGTTAATTATCACGCTGAAAAACCTTAAAAAAAAAAAACTTAAACTTTTTAGGTATAAAAAAACAACTTTAAGAATTTGGGTTAATATGTGACGCGCACAAACTTTAAGGACAGTGTGCGATGGTACCCTAAATAGTCAATCTGCAGGTACAATTTAGTAACAATCGTCGTTTAAAGGCGCTTCGTGCGGGCCGGACATTGTTTCTCCTCAAAGCCGCTAGTTAAGTAGGAAAAATGACACGAAAAATCCGGGCACATACATA